>MU223619.1:937320-975824 GCA_018584345.1 Thuja plicata | reverse complement strand
CCTTAATAAAGGAATTATAAAAATGTGACATGTCCTCCTACTTTGACTAGAGGACAAATACAAATTAGGATACCTTGGTTTATCCTTTAATTACATATATCACCAAGGAAAGATTAAATTCTAACAAAAACTAAAGTAAAGTTTTAAAACAAGATTGTGTAGAATTGTGGATCATGCCTAGAACAAGGAAGTCAAGGAATTTGAAATGGTTAAGTCATGTGTATAAAGAGACAAGATAATTCATTATGAATCAGGGGAGTGAATAGAGAAGAAGATACTGAAGAGAAACTGATGAAGAAAGACTTCAATCGAACCTGATCAATCAAGCTGAAGAATAGAGCTAATTCTGCAGACACCGAACAATAAAGAAGCATAGTATCACCAAGCAAAAAGAAGTGGAGAAAAGGTATTGAAAATATACATTGATCAGAAAGGTATTATGAGCTTACAACAAGTCTAAAAATCTGAAAAGTTTAGTTGTATGTGTGAACAGATCATTTCCTGTTTCAATTTGACCATTGGATTAGAAAGTCTCTTAACCAAGGAGGACTTAACAATCCTTTATATATTGAGATACATCCCAAGGAGTATCAAAAGGTTTGGTCATGAAGATAGAATAGAGATGCCAGATTTCAAGTGACAAACTATACTGGGATTTGTCATGAAGATATCATAGAGATTCCAGATATAAATTGACAAACTATTCTATTTAAATCCTCTAACAAGGTCACACCTAACAGTGTGTTTCTAACCTTTAACAAGGTTGGCTCTTCATCGAGCTCACTTCAGAAGAGTGATAATTTTTGGTTACCGGTCCCAAGTGGT
Source organism: Thuja plicata (assembly GCA_018584345.1). Taxonomy (NCBI): domain Eukaryota; kingdom Viridiplantae; phylum Streptophyta; class Pinopsida; order Cupressales; family Cupressaceae; genus Thuja; species Thuja plicata. The sequence goes on along the minus strand of MU223619.1, from coordinate 974,999 downwards.
TTTTCCCCTAGTAGGGTTTCCATGTTAAAAATCCACATGTCAATGTGTTTATGAGTCATTACTTTAGTGTTTTTCATTATACATAAATAAATCTAGATTGATCGGTATACACTAACGAATTTACCGTATTTTTGTAAATGAAAGACTGCTAATCGATAAACAGTAAGAATAAGGTTTAATAGTGAACTCCGAGCACTAGTTATTTGTTAAGATTATTTCAAGGCATACATCTAGTGGGACTAAAAATAAATTCAGGTTTATATTTAAGATATAAAGTTTTGTGGTTTATTTATTGGAATATTTTTGAGGCCACTGATTCACCCCCCCCTCTCAGTTATTCTAACATAAGAATCATAATAAGGAACCATTATTACCGTTATTTAATTTCAAACACACATAGGGATACATCATGAACTTTCTATAATATTCAAGCATAGATTACACATCATACAAAGATCTTATAACATGCATTATTTCAGATTTACTTCTTTTTCATTATGAACATCAAAATAAGACTTTCCAAACACTTCCTTGGAAAATGACATCTTTAAACATAACATTTTATCCCTTTCCTTTCTCCTAGAGATACCCTTTTTCCCATAAATTTATAATTTATATATAGTCTTGAGTCTCCTCTAGGAGCTCACTAAATCACTACATAAGATGCCATCATTTTAGAAACTACATAGAATCATCACTTTTATATTGCAACATTTTGAAATGCAGGATATGATCTTCAATAGCTCCTAGTAGGGATCAAATGCAAGCCCTTCATGAAACCATGAACAATAAATTGAAATATTTTGCTACCCAACCACGTGGACCCACAAAGGCCCACTCTCCCATGCAAAGAGATAGAACAAACACTCAACAAAGAACATTAAAAAAATGAGCTATTCCTTTAACCAATTTCTTCCTCAAATTATTTTCTAAAGTGGTCAACTACATTTCATCTCCTTAAGGTTACCTATCTGTGCACAAATAGTCAGTAACAACAGAACAAGATGCATATTCATCATAGTAAGTAGAATATCATCTATGAAGAAAATATACTATCTACATGCATGTTCCATGATATTCAAAGAGAAATGATTTATTAGTAATGAATAAAAAAATGAAAGGCAACACATGGAGCACAAAGACGGTCATCGTATGAATATATATATCAAAGTCTTGATGTATACAAAAGTGTGCTCTAGAATCTCGAGCAAAAATGTGCATCCTCGATGCAAAAAATTAAGTACAATCATGTGGATCTCCAGAAATTAGAAAAGGGATAAGATAGGAAAGGGGAAAACTAGGTCTTGCTTCCTCCCTTGCCACCATCAGGGGTGGAGGTGGAGGAGCATCTTCTCTAGGTGGAGGCCTTGCTCCCTCAAATCGTGCCAAGTATTGCGAATATGATGACACTTGTGCCATAGGAACTGCTGCACTATACACTGCTACATAGTAGGCTTCCCTACTAGACTGATATGTCACCTGACTCTGCATCCCCTAGAATCTCTTGTCATGACCCATGATCAATCGATCTCACTCCGTGAGACTACTCTACTGCAAGCTCGGTCTATAATTCGTGGACCCATCCCCTCAATGTCCTAATAATGTCCTGAGGAGTCTGCTCCAGTGGTAATCCCTCCTCTTTAGCCTGTGTAGCCCTACGCTGCCAAACCTGTCTGACTACCTCCTCAAGACCGAGATCCTTCCAAACATCTCTCATCTCCTCATCAACTTGTGCTACTGGTATCTCAACTCCAATAGAAGAAATGACACCTCCCTCCCCACAATGTTGTTGTTGTCCGACTATCAGTGCACTGCTGGAATTGGCATCTAAGGTATCCCCTACTTTGGAAGGAACTGTACGTCTCTATGATACTTTTTCTAGTCCCCTCTATCCCCATGGAACTCTTTGAGGTACATATCCCTCTGTAATCTATGGTGCTCTCTCCATTAGATCTGTGAATTTGGGAAAGGGATGATGAGCAAAGTGATCTCTATACTGGGATGTGATCCCCACATCTATGATATCCTCCAGGTAATCCCAAATAGGCATATGTAAACCTATCAACTCTTGTATGCAGAGAGATGGAGATAATCTCACAGACCATCCTCGAGGTTCCTCATAAAAAAAACAAGCACAAGTTGTAGACTCCTAAGTTATGCTCTATGTGCAACCATACTATCATATTACTGTTCCTACTACAAAGTGCTCAACAACACCAGATGTCCTCCCAAGAAAAGGATGTGAAACAAATAAATATCTCCATTGGTCTCTCGAGTTGGTCCAGGCCTCTGTCTGTATATATGGTCTCTAGACCACCAAGCTGAGATCATCTAACCGATGCCTCCAATAGTCAGTCTTCCCTAGGTGGGGTTGCATCAGGAAACTTACATACCTATATACATAAGGCTATCCACTATGTCATGGATCATCTGTCACTGGCCTACTAATGGGAAGATGCTTCTAAGCCCATATCTACAACACAAGTACTCCTGCAGCCATCCCTCAAGTTCCCTTGTAGGGGATCTCATGTATCCCATGATACATATGCGTGAGTAGGCATTGGTCCTAGCCTAATCACTCTGGATGGGTCACCAATCTCTCTAATACTCTACCCCATCCAAAAAAGAACCCATACTAGCTCCTATTCACCATCAGGAAGAAACCTATGAACCCTGTGATAACACACTCAAATGGGTAGTCGGTACCATATTAGCTCATCAAGTCATCCCAAGATATGACCTTACTCAATATTGTGTGATCAAGGAACACTCAGATAAGTGCTTGTGTCCCCAAATTTTATGTTGCATCATACTCTATCCACTCTCCTGCGAACTGAATCCAGAGAATCCTATATATTTCCTCGGGAGAGATAGTCATCTCCCCGGTTAGTAAATGGAAAGTATTATCCTCACTGTGGAAATTCTCCACCAAATATTTTGTTAGTCCATGGCTCACCCGAATGTTAGGAATCTAGGAAAACCATCCAAAACCATAGTCTCTCAGATGACCTCTCTGATCATCAGACAGGTTCCTCACCAAGCTCATGGTAGGAGGATAGGTGGAGTGAAACTGAGTATATGGTAAATATTCCTTTAAGACAACAAATAGTGAAAAAGCATCAGTAACAACATCAAAATCAACCACATTCAGCAAGAAATGATAAGACAAGCTATCAAGCAGACTATGAAAGAAAGAAAATACACAATTGATAAGAGAAAACTTCAAAAAAGTGCCACTATTTCCCAAAAGATAAAGTACAAACTAGGGGCACTGACACCAAGACTCATAAAATTCAGGCTTGCTTCTGATACGATAAATCAATCTTAAGCAAAAAATCTAATAAGGCCAAACAACAGAATGGGCTTGTATGAATGTGCATGTATGATAGGTGGGTGGTCCTTGTGCGACAAAACTAATGGCTTGAAATGACAAAAGATAGTATTCTAAAATTTTGTATGAGTCCTCTCACTGGCTCATACAATGAACCGGGACTTGCGACCTAAAAATGCTCAAAATGTGCAAAAATCTATGAAAAAGTTTCAAAATTGAATGCGAAGATCGAAGTTTATCAGTTACTTACCAGAGGCAGGTAGTCTTGTGGCCATCCATACCGTTGCATGTGCTTGAATCGATGATTTTCTACTGGGATCACCATTTTCGCTCAGAGAAGCTTCTCGAAACTCAAATGTGGATGGTGAAAATGATTTGAAAATGACCCCTCCAAGCCTTATATAGAGATTTTGACCTAATTTTCAAAGTGTCCCAATGGACATGAAAATTGCACACCTGGCTAATTTGACCGCTCTGAATTCATTTTCGGGACCAAAATCAAAATCTGACCACATTTTGATACTCAAAAATGCAAATTAACCTATTTCTCACAAATGTAATTGATCGCTGACGGTTTCTCACAAGATTCCAATTTGAGATCCCTCTTGATCAATTTCCTCATGCATTTCCCTCTCCAATGCAAAAAGTCAACTTAAGACTATTCTGGTCAAAATTGGTCAACCAGACCTCAAACATACTCGCATCTCAAAGTTATCAGTACTTTCTGATCTATCAGGCTTGTGTCTCCCCTCCTTTCAATTTCATTCCCGAGGGGGCAGTACCATTATATCAACAATTTGATTCAAATAAATAAGTTCAATCTAGGGGCATCAGTCCCTGACTTAAATCAAAATCGATCAAGTGATTCTTATCACCGTACATCAAATCTAAATCTTGAGGGGCATATCAGGTTCATCACACCATATCAATATGATAACTCCTCTCAATCTGGTAATTGGCTTCATTAGTTACCATATCAAGTCAATTATCCCAATCAATCAATCAAATGGAAATCAGTCTCATTGCACCACATCAGGTTGATTCGTCATTCAAACATATTCCAAAATTAGGAAATCTACTTGTAGGACAGACATTCAATTTCATCGCTTCACATCAAGTTGAATGCTTAGACTCTTTTATTAGTCTTCACTCAGTCAAGCCCAGAGCTGATATCCTCAGATCTCTTCTATCAGTCTTCACTCAATCAAGTTCAGAGATGATACCTACAAATCTCTATTGATCTTCATCCAATCAAGCTTGGAGTTGGTACTATCAGTGTTTGCTCAATCAAGTCTAGAGCTAATATCTTCAAACCTTCAATCAATCCTCGTTTGATCAAATTCAGAATTAGTTCTGATCTGTGAGATAGTTTCATTGCTTCACACTAAGCTATGTCCTGATCTAGTCAAGCTTCACACATTCTTTGACCCAATGTGTTCCCAGATCAATCACACATTAGTCAAAGAGGGGCAAATGTAATCACCTAAAATTGGTATAGCAAACCTATAGCCCCTATTTCTGATTAAATTATCTTAATAAATCCTAAAATGTAAGATATTATAGCTAGACTCTGATTATGAGAGAACTTAATCAAATTTGCTTCCATAATCCCAATCCTAACTTGTTTAATCAAATAATCAATCATCCAAGCCTAAATCTTAAGTCTGAAGTTCCTTTTAAATTAAAAAGTGAACCCATTCACACATGGGTGTGCACTTAAAAATAAAATTAAAAAAAATAAAAGGGAAAATACCAATTTTGTCTTATTATCCACAAAAGTTGACCAATCAAATGCATTCCACTTAGCTCACATGGATTGAGGGAACTTGAATCCCCACCATTGATCATTCCTTTTTTCCTCTTAATCTCAACCACTCATTTCTTGGAATCTCCTGTAAAAGGGATAGCTCCCATGCTCTCAACAAGAAGAAGATTTGGAGTAGAGTTATAATGCTGTTTTCATTCTTTTTGTGCACTTATATTTCTTACTTGCATAATAGTTTACTTGCATTCTTGCATTTTTAAGCTTCATTCTCTTAAGTTTAATGGCATTATAGTTTCCTTTCATAGCTTAATGGTAGATGCATTGTTCTTCTCATTGATAGCTTAATCTTTCATTTAAGTTTCATTTCTCATAGTTGCTATACATTTAGTTTGTTAGTTTCATATGTTTCATTCTCAAAGCTTTCAAGAGAAAAGCATTCAAGTCTATGCATCTTTCTCTCTCTTGCATTGAATCTTCCATTTTGGAGCAGTCAAGTCACTAATTTTCTATGTCCAATATGATGGGCAACTCATGAGAATCACACTCACTTCAAATAGGAAGCAATAAGCTAGTTACAAGGGTTTTATGCTATGTTTGATCTTCATTTTGATACTAAAAAGTTGATGCAATGGTTTATTGAAGTGTTTGGTTGCAGATTCTAATCACGCATTTTACCACACACACAATAATATTATGATAGTTCACTAAGATGTTATTTTCAATATTTTTGAGATCCTCAGAGAGACCCTCAGTTTGGATTTGGTCTTGGATATCCTTAATTTCAATCTGCATACGACTTTTGGATAGGAAGATATCGCCAAAGACCTCTTTGTTCCAGGTCTTATTCTTTCTTTTGATTGCATACATTTTCTTTGCAACTCTCTACATAGCTCCCCCATCCATAGAGAAATTCCACCAGTCACCAATGCTTTCCTTCAAGTTGGGATGAGCCATCCACATTTTTTCAAAATAAAAAGGGGAGTTTCTCTTTCCACTCAAGGGGTTAGTAGAAAAAGATATAGGGAAGTATTCAGATCCTATTCTTAGCATAGAAGAGAGAGAACAAGAGTACCTTGAGAGCCAATCTAGAGAGAAGATCTATCCAATTTCACCTAAATAAGCTTAGCTCCAATTCTCTTGTTAGACCAAGTATAAAATATACCCTCCAACTCCACATCCATGAAAGCTTCATCATTTATATATTCCATAAGGTCCAATCTTCTTTCCATCTGTGAAGGGTTTCCTCCCCCTTTTAAACCTCTTTCAATGGAGTTTTGAAGTCTCCCATAACCATCTGGCTTTTATCCTGATAATTTTTCTGCAGGTCCTTAAGGCTTTGCCAAAATTTCTGTCTACCTATTCTAGTATTAGGAGCATAAATATTAATCAAAAACCAAGATAAATTATCTCTAATATAAGTCACCTTCACCATAATTTTATTCTTTTCAACCTTTATAAGAGTGCATTCAATAGAATTGTTATTCCAAAAAATCACCACACCTCCAAAAGCTCCATCTGAATCACTACATATGTTGCCCCCATTCTTTTTGGGCTAGATTTTATCAACTTTCTCTCTAGGTATTTTAGTTTCTTGAATCAACAAAATATCCAGATTGCAATCTCTAACAAGGTTCCTTAAAATATCCTATTTATGAGGAACATACCTGAGGGATGGTGAGTTGGAAACCATATGCTATATTCTACTTTGCTTCCTGTTCTCTTACATTTTTTGCTGATTTTTCTCCTCTGGGTTCCCCTTTAAAAGATCCAACATCAGCCTTCTATTGCCATCTAGTCTACACTCCTCCATGGACTTGACTATCATTTTTCTTAGCTGATCCAGGCATTTAGAATCCCTGATTCGCCACATTATGTTTTTTAGTTGAATTTCTATGATGTTTCTTTCCATTTTCCTCTATTCATTTTTCTTCATGTATTCCATCAATGATTATAGTATTTTCCAATATCTTTTCCCTCCATAAATTAGCTAACGGTGATAGAGGGTCCTCATTTTCACTATCTTTGATAGTGTCACTATTTGAGTTGCCACCCTGCATATTCAAACCCTAGGGGTTAAAATTTTTAAGATAGGATTCATCTCTTACCATGTCCTTAAAGCAATCTTCCACCCTAGAAACTAGAGTAGTAGTTTCCAGTTCCTGGGATCCCACACTTTCCAATCTCTTAGTAGCAGAGAGGTTACCTCCATTTTCCTTGTGGATTTCATGATCCTTTCTCGTATTGATATTAGGTAAAGGGATATCTTCATCTGTCTTCCCAATATCTTTAGCCACAACACCTGGGTTTTCCTTTTCTTTGGGGTTTTTGCGGTCAAGGTTGACCCCCTCTGCCTCTTCAGGCCTTCCTCCCTCGCCTTTATATTCCATTTTTTTAGGTTTGTTATTATTTTTAATTTTTTTCCTTCCATTCTTTCCTTATATCTTTATTTTTTTCTTGAATCCCCTTAGTTTACTTTTGTTATTTGTATGGGAATTGCTTCACCCAGTGCCCATATTTTTTGAAAACAAAACAAGTAAAGGGAATAGATTTGAATTCCATAGATTGAAAATATTTCCCCATCTTGGACATAATAGAAATAACCTCAGGTAGGTTCACAGATTGATGGATATTCACACATATTATCACATAGACCAACCTTGACCTCGCTGCCGTCATGGGACCAATAGACAGGAGCTCACCAAATGCACCCGCTAGTCCAGCAAAAGCATCCTCATGCCAGTATTCCAAAGGAAGACCAGGGAAGCACACACATACTGGGGTAGAGACAAAGAAGTCTTTGTTTAAGTTCAGATTGGTCACCCACTTTTGCAATGAAAAAGATGACTTAACAAACATCCAGGGTTCTCCATAGAGAACTCTAGAAAGATCTTCCTCATTGGAGAACTCAAATGAGAAAAGTTTTTTAGGCATTGCAGATATATCAACTTGACCTTTAAGGAACCATTTTTTGATAGCATAGGCCCCTACCACATCTATTCTTGGTCTTGATCCAGTAAATTTTCCCACCAGGTTTAACACCATAGTAGTGATAGTGTGATCCACTAAGAGTTCAGGTAATAATATACCGGATACACCTTTCTTAGGCTCAGATAGATTATTGATACTTGGGAAAGAATATTTTCCCATGGGATTAACCCTGAAAAGAGAAGACCAACATCCTTTAACCGATGATCTAGAAGAAAACTTCCCAACAATATTTGTAGAGATAGAATTACCATCCAGGGAAGATGAAGTATTCTTAGGCCCACCACCTCGGTAAAGAAAATCATAGGGATCCTTTTCATCTTCTAATTCCTGTATGGAGTCCTCACCTGACATTCCTCCCCCCTTATGCAACTCACCTACTATGGTTCCTATATGAGGCTCACCATTAGCTTGATTCTCACCCAAACAAGAATTCAAATTCAAACCGCCTACTCCTCCTCCTCTCGCTCGCTCCACCATAACATAAAGTTTGCATTTTGCTCAAATATTGATGCTCAAACTTCAAAGGATTAGATTTGGGAATATTTTTGAATTCTAAGGCTATGGATGATGATTTTGTTGTTCAAAAGAGCATGATAAAAATGCATAAAAGGTAGATGAAAATAAAGGAAATGAGGGCTCAATTTATAGGCAAAGAGGAGGTGAAATAAATGGTTGAGATGCAAACTTGAGGAAGGGTCAAGATATATTTGAAGGAGAGCACATGGATTTTGTTCTTCAAACTCATAGCCTTGTGACAAGTGTCACAAGGAGAGAGCTAGAGAGGATTTGGGGGAAGAGGAAGATATTCCATAAAGGCACATATTGTCTCAAATCATAAAGGTCAATCATTGAGGATTGTGACCATTTTGGGAAGAGGGAATGGGGGACAAAGATGTAAGAATGTGGTTGAGGGTGTAAGGAGCATTTAATATTGACAAGTGGAGAGGGAGTTGGGAGTGGAGAGGATGTGACATGAAGTTGACTTTGGTTTGGGTTAGGATTTATTAATTCATGGATTAGAATTATTCAAATATTTAGGGAGTGATCAGGCTTGGATTAGAGGCAAGTGGGGATTTAGGAGGATGTGATGGGAGGATAGAGAATGAGTGTAGCGTGATTTAGCTATTTAAATGTGATTAAAAAACTTAAGAAGGGATTAGTATGTGTGAAGGGGTTGGGTTGAGTTGTAACCATGGTTTAGGTGGTTGAGGCTTGGTTTGGTGAGGATTAAAGTTAGGAGCCATGTGACCAAATGGAATTAAATACATTATTTGATTCCAAGTGGGATAAAATGGACTAATTTAAAGAGATACATATATTTATTTAAATTAATGGAGGAAGAGGGTTTTAATTAATTCAATGGTTATGGGCAACCATTAAATTAATTGGACTATAGCTAATGAATTGGATTAATTTGGCTAGAAGGCTCACATTAACTAATTAAATAACATGTAATTATTTAATCAATAATATGAGTAAGATAACTAAATTTAATTAAACATGTTAATAAAATTTAGGTGTCTACATTTTTCCCCTCTTTGAGACGATGTTACAAAGTAGCATCATATCAATGAAAAACATGAAATAGAGCTGGGAAGAAAATGATTTGATTAGGAAAGATTCCCTAGTCATTCAAAAGAGTGACTAGGAGGAAAGAGCAATGGGAGATGAACATGAGGATGTCCCCTTGAGACAATAGGCAGATTGAAGAGAACATGGCTGTGCTCTCAAAATGGATGAGAGTATGCATGGATGATGAATGATTGATAAGTGGATGGAGAGGGAAGAAGCTTGACTTGGCACCCCCGAAATGGGAGATGTCATGTAGTGAGAACTTATTTTAATGTAGCAATATTAGAAATCTACCAGGATTACAAAGAACTCATGACCTTATTAAAGATGTTGCATGGACTGACTCAACAAACATGAAAGGATTGCCCATCATCACATCCAAGTCACATAGAACTAGGGTGGAAATCATGCTAGGAAAAACCACAATTAAACAACATGCCCCAAGTGTACCATGTGACCATGAAGGATAACATGTGGAAGTGAAAGGGATAGGTCTAAACACACAAACACACAAAAATAAAAAGATCAAGACCTTTCCCCGAGTTTCACCAATCATAACACACCGTGATATAAAAGATCATGGTGACCATGAGGAGGTAAAATGAGGGAGATATAAATATGAACAAAGATCCAAAAGCACTAAAGAAATAAAAAGTATCTCACATACCTTTTTCCATAGGGAGGATGTTGGATGATGATTGATTTGATTGGTCAAATATGAGGAAGGATACATCCTGCAAAGACTGATGATGGATTGCTAAACTATTATTCCTATGAAAAGAGACAAGAAAGACACTCAAACCTCAAAGGGGATAAGGGATGATTTCTGAAGCACCAACAAGATAGGGACAAGGCCTTAATGACACAAAGACTAACATACCCAAAGTATGAGACCTAAAGACACATATGTACAAATGAGCCTAGGTGGAGACACGACGAATGCTATGTAAAAGACACAATTTACAAGATATACAAGGGCTTGGGATGGTGCATGATGATGCAAAGAGAAACATGATGTTGTCCCAGTCAAGCTAAAAGTGCAATATGGATGGATGGTGGATGGGGTATTCTTGATGTGGGAATGATAATTGGATTGTGATCAAGAATTCAAATAAGGCTAGGAACAAGAACAAGGGTGTGATTGGATGGGATGATTTGTGTTTGATTTTTGAAATCTAGAGGAGCTAGATAGGACTTCCATGCGATGGTTGATTGCATAGAGCCTATAGATAGGAATGGATGGCATTGGATGCATGGTGTTAGCCTAGAGATAGATACCAATGAAAATGTATGTAAGAGGGATGAAGAGATAAGTGAGATGATAGGGGATGTGGACATGGAAGAATTAATAGATAAGGATTGAAGGATGGAAGGATTTTGGTGAAGGAATAGAGGAAGATTTGGGAGATGAAAGGATGGGTGATGAAAAGATAGAAATAAAAGGTGGAGTGATGTAAATATGGATGTGATAAGGTCTTCAAGGAATATGTTTCCAAGGAATAAGATTACCCCACTTAGGATAGGTCATGCATGAGGAGGCATAAGTAGGAGTATGAGAGGATGTAAGATAAGATGACAAGAGGATTAGGGAGGTATATGGAAGATAGGAGGATGGACAGAGGAGGAAGGGAGATGGAAGTTAGGATGGTGGTTGAAGGATGGATGAGGATGCAAGATGGAATGATGGATAAGTAAGGATGATAGGAAGATGTAAAGGGTGATGCAGAAATATATGTCAAGTGGTTTCCAAAAGAATATATACATTGTAGCCTTTATATTTTATCAAGATCCAAAGGAGGATGAAGGAAGGTAAATGGACAAGGCATGATAGGTATGGGAGAAAGTGAGATGGAGGATGTGATGGATGGTGGCTAGAAGAACTTTCCTCCAAGTGTGGAGAGAATTTGGATGGAGGGATTACACATGATGTCTATTTTCTAGGTTTTCATCATGGTACTTGTCCAAGGTGCTTGTTTGCCAACTTTTTACCACTAGAAACTTATTTCCCTTTATTTTATTTTATTTTTGATGTTTTTTCTACATTTTTTGGAGGGAGTTTATGAATGGAATGATAAGGAGGAGATGGATGGAGGACTCAAGAATCAAGTTAAAAATAAAGGTAATAGGAGAAAAGGCATATTGGAGATGGTTATGATAAGGGATGTATGTGGGGTAAGGGATATGGTGGTAGGAAGTGTTGGGATGAGATGAAGGAATGTGAGTGTGATAGGCAGATGTTGTCAGGACCAACATTGGCACATGTTGTGAGAGGTGTGGAAAGAGTGGATGCGAAGTGGACAGTGCATGTGGATATGATGGAGGGATTATGATAGGTCTTTTTGGGACATATGGACCTAAAGTAGATTTAGGAGATGGAGGAGATGAATGTTTAGCTGGTGGATTAACAACTTTGGATGCCATTATGGATTTTTCTTTTAGATGTGTTTCATCTTGTTCTTTGTTGGAGAATTTTTTTTGGAGTGGACATGGAAATCTTGAGATAGTTGTGGATATTTAGCTTTATGCATTTTTTTATTTGGCATCCAAATTATAGTGATTAGTATTGGAAGGAATATGAGAAATTGTATTAGATGGAGGAAATGTGAATAGAGTGATGGAGGTAGGATGGTGGATGAGGCGTATGGGTATGTGCCTTTTTTGATCCTGATTGTGAATGTAAGGGGTGAGATTTTTGATATGGAGTTGGTGGATGAAGGCATGAGTGGGATAAGCTGGGGGATGAGATTTTGGGATATAAGGGCCCAACATGGATTTAGTATGTGGAGGATAAGTAATGGCTGATTTTGGGACATAGGTGCCCAAAATGGATTTAGACAATGATGGAGGAATATAGTAGGTTGTCTTGGGTTGCAATGACAGAGGAGGGGAAATGACGTTAAATGTTTTGGAGGAACGATGAGAAGATGAAATGGTGGGTTTGAAAGAACACTTAAACTTTTCATTAGTTGTACCAACATTTTTGGATGAAGGGCCTCAAGATGTGTAACCAAGACCATAGATCATGTATGTTTTTTTACATGAATGGGATCTAGGGTACCTTTCTTATTTAGGCGTAAGCCTTTAACTTGATAATTCCATTTTTTTAGCATTAAATCCAAGAAATGATACTTCTCACCTAGGGAACAAGATGCAAGTCCATTATTATATGGAGTGTAAGTAGTGGATATGAAATTTATTTCTTATACTGCAAGTGTGCCACCCTGGATGAAGGTAAGTGAACCAAGGGGATATAATGATGGTGGTGGGGTAGTTTGGAATGGAGGTGATAAAGGATCATGAAGTGGATGGGATGGAATGCTATGATCTTGATTTGGAAGAGTGGATGACAATGGATCATGTAATAGATGAAGTGGGATGGTAGGATCTTGATTTAGGTAGTGGATATTTCAACATGCTTTTGAATAAGATCTTGACATGATTGGATTGGTGTAGAATGTGTGTTGGGAGATGTGGAGATGGAATCTTCAGATGGAGGGGATGGAAGGATGTGATGTTTTGTAATTGTGATAGAGGAGAAAAGGGTGGATTCATGAAGTTCATTGAATGGGGTTTAGATAATGCTAGGAGGATGAGATGTGGATGGGAATTGGATGGATTCAATGATGTTATGATATGGAAGAGGATCCATAAGTGTGGTGGGTGGAAGGGAAATGATAGGTTAGGGAGATGAAAAGGCCTCATTACTAGTGGCTTCACATGATGGTGTGAGATGACATCAAATTTAATAGCTATATTTTTTGATGGCTTCCTTGTGAAACTCCTTGGATACTTACATTTTTGAGGTGGAGGATTATCACGTGTAGATGGTGGGAAGCAAGGGTAGTCCACTTATGAAGGTGTGGTGGTAGATTTCAAGCTTGGTTGATTGAAAGATGATTTAGAAATGGGTGTAGGAGATGGCATGACTAGATAGTTCACATAAGTAGGCATGGATGTGACTTGTGAACTAGATTGACTAACTGGTGGGGGAAGAGGGATGGATTGGGACATACCATATGAAGTGGATTGAGGGATGTAGGTGGATTGTGGAAGGGGATTTGTGGTGGCATAGGAGGGAATGGAAGATGGTGGTTTGAGATAAGATGGAGGAGATAGGTAGGATAGAGAAGATGACATTGGATTAGAAATAGTATGGGGATTATGGTGATGCATTAGAGGAATTGGAGGACTGGGATTATGGATTGGAAAATGGGTTGGAGGGTGAGGAGGTAATGGGTTTGGGTTAGGGATGTAGCTAGTAGTGTTGTTGTGGAAAGGTGGATATTGGGATGTGAATATGGGTAGAGATGGAGGTATGGATGATGTATGAGGGGGATATGTGGGTACGCCATAGGAAGAAGGTGTAGAAAAATGCAATAATGGATTTACCCTATCAAAGGTATGATAAGGAGTGCTAGTGGGTATACGTGGAGATATGATGGGGTAGTGTGGAGGAATGATTGGATTTTTGAGAGTGCTTGGAGAAATCTTGCTAAGGTTTCCAATGTACTCATCATGATCAACAAGGCTATCATAATCATTGGAATTGGGTGAACTAGAAGAAAAGGTAGGATGACCAAACTCATCATAATAGGATTGTGACAAGGTGATTAGCTAAAGAAGGTGAAAGGAATGAAGGATGAAGATGGATGAAAAACCAAAGCTCAGATTAGGATGAGCAATAAGCTTAGATTAGGATTTGGATTAAGCTCATGATAGGAGGAAGGACTGACTCTGAAGAAGATGGAAATGGGACAAGGAATGACAAAGATAACTATGCTAGCCTAGGATATGGGGAGAAATGAAGGACCTAATGATACTAGAATAAAATGACGCAATATGATAGTAAGTATGTGATTATGAAATGAGGATGACAAAATTTTAGAGACTTGGGTGATTTTGGACAATAATATGGGATAAGTGTTTGGCTTGGAAAACGTTGTATTTTGGTGAGATTTTGACTTTATTTTGGTAAAAAATGTGTAAGTGAATCATGTACATTAAACAAAAAGTGCGTATTTAGAACTAAACACTTTCACAACCTAGGATGGATAGGATACTATTTGCTGAATCCCCACTTGGATTCAACAAATATGTAAGGTTTTTTGGCTTCTAAACATTAGCTCTTAGTAAGTGCATCATTCAAAGATATCTTACAAATAATATAAGGCCTTATAGTAGTGTAAATTCTATTTAGGTCGTATAGACGCTAGAGGAGACCAGACACAAGATATCTTTTCCCTTCAAGACTTTAATCTCAAGAAGCTGTCTTATTATAGTGGGTTGGAAGAGGCTGGCTTTTTCTTGTTCCCACTTGGGTCCTTCCCATGATATTTTTTCCTCAATGGAAGGTCACACCAATTTTCTCTTGCACTAATGACTACGAGAGCTAGTGGGAGAGGATAGTGTATGATGTGAGGTTGTGCTCTAACAGATTTCATGCAAGCGCACCAATAAATTCAAGTACATGGTTAATTATCCCATTCAAGATAGACAATTTTTTGTAAACCCTACAACATAAGAAAAGTCATGAAGATTATTTCATTTTAATGCACCAATTTGAAGTGTTTCATTTTTCTTGTTCATTTTTTAAGAGCCCAAAAAGAAATTTTTGATTTCTTGTTCAATTCTTAAGCCCAATTGAAATGTTTGATTGCTTGTTCAATTCTTAAGCCCAAATCAATATGTTTGATTTCTTGTTCAATTCTTAAGCCCAAATTGAAATTTTTGATTGCTTGTTAAATTTGAAGCCATGTCAATTTTAGAGCCCAAAATAAAGTTTGAGATGATGTGAGCACATACAATGTCAATTTTAAAGCACCAAATCAAAAGTGGGTTAATTATTTTTTAGAAAATTAATCAGTGATACCAAGTTCTATCCCCGCAATCTCGCTCACCTACATAGACACCAAAAATAACCTTGTGGAACTAGCAATCCCTTGGACTGTACCAATGATCCTGCAAGTTTGTCAAAAAATAGAATTGAAGACTTGTGAAAATAAGGAGACTTGAATCATTATACCCATCGTACAAGAAATATCACCTAGTCAAATGAGTATACCCATTTCTGCAGGGTCAAAAAGCGATCCCGTAGGGTCAAATAACATTCCTGATGAGTTGCAGAGTTTGAAATTTATCGAAGATTGTCAGAATTAAATGTCTTATATCATACAAACGTCAGAAAATATTCTCACATAGTCAAACCACATTACCAATGATTGGTAAAAAGAAAGAAAAAGA
The DNA here is from genome assembly GCA_018584345.1 of Thuja plicata. Taxonomy (NCBI): domain Eukaryota; kingdom Viridiplantae; phylum Streptophyta; class Pinopsida; order Cupressales; family Cupressaceae; genus Thuja; species Thuja plicata. The sequence goes on along the minus strand of MU223619.1, from coordinate 959,103 downwards.
TAGAAGACAAAATAAAAAGATAGAGAAATAGAATAAAAAGGTCTCTACCAAGCTACGTAGGGCCCGTCAGCGGGATCACAATCCCATAGAATCTGCATGAATTCCTGCCTTCTTCCCATGTGATCTCCCTGAGTTTTACATTTTTTTGCTATGAAAATTTGGAAGATATGGACGAGAACACAAATGTTAGCTCCAACTTCTTGTAACCTGCGAAAATACAAAAAACCCTTGTAAATCACTCAAACAACAAAAAACATGGAAAAAGCTAGAACAAAAAGTGGGTTGGATTCCAGGAAAACTTAAGTCCCTTGAAGAAAAACTGATGGACATTCTAAATGAAAGCGATGAGAACATGAAGAAGATCATGTAGGATGTCAGGAGGGTGACTAAGGCCATGGATAAAAAGTACACTATGAGTGTAGGTGTCACTGATCTAGATAGTAGTGCTGGTACCAATACCAATAAGGGCCCTGGAAAATGCACACATGCCAGTTTGAAGAAGAGTAAGGGAGCTACCTCTGTCTCCCAAACCTTGAAGGATACAACAGATGATGTAACTATCATCTAAAACATGTGGCTTGTGTTCTTAAGGAACTAGCCTAGTTGTTGTCTCTATTTTTTTTGTTGTTTCCCATGTGGCTTTCTTTTTTTGGTGTGCTTAGTCTTGCTGGTCGCGGTTAGCTAATTGCTAATGTGATCAACTGGTTGTGTCTTTTCTAGTTGTTGTTCTTTTTGTAGCTCATTTATGGAGATCTTCTTTGAAAATATTTTTTAATTTGTTGTAAGGGGTTTCGGGGTCCCCTCAATACCTATTTTGCCTAAATCCAAAACAAAAAATGTTAGTTTTCTTGTTAGTTTTTGCAAAGAAATATGATGAAAATGATCCTTAAAGTGGGTCCCAACAGGTGTGCCACAATATGTGTAATAAAAGTTTGAGTTCAAATATGAATGTGATAAGAAAGTTAAAAAATTCAAACTACACTATTAAAACAACATACAAATTAGATAAAAGAAGACTAAAATAACCAAGAGAGCCCAAGAATGTGTGAACCTCCTTAAGCCATGAAGCCTCCTTGATGTGTAGATTTGTCCTAAAATATTGAATGTGTGCTCAAACGTTGATGCTCAAGCTTCAAAGGATTAGATTTTGAAGTATTTTGGAATTATAAGGCTATGGATGGGGATTTTGTTCTTAAAAAGGGCATGATAAAAAATCATAAAAGGTGGATGAAAATGAAGGAAATGAGGGCTCAATTTATAGGCAAAGAGGATGTGAAATGGATGGTTGAGATGAAAACTTGAGGAAGGGTCAAGATAAATTTGAAGGAGAGCGCATGGATTATTCTTATTCAAATTCATAGCCTTGTGACAAGTGTCACAAGGAGAGAGATTGGGATGAGTTGGGAGAAGGGAAGATATTCCATAAAGGCACATCTTGTCTCAAATCCTAAAGGTCAAGCCTTGAGGATTGTGACCGTTTTGGGAAGAGGGAATGTGGGACAAAGATGTAAGAACGTTGTTGAGGTTGTAAGGAGAATTTAAGGTTGACAAGTGGAGAGGGAGTTGGGATTGGAGAGGATGTGACATGAGGTTGACTTTGGTTTGGGTTAGGATTTGATAATTCATGGATTAGGATTGTGCAAATTTTTAGGGATTGATTAGTCTTGGATCAAAGGGAAAGTGGGGGATTTAGGAGGATGTGATGGGAGGAGATATAGTGAGTGGAGGGTGATTTAGCTAGTTAAGTGTGATTAACCAACTTAAGAAGGGATTAGTATGCGTGAAGGGGTTGGAACCATGGGTTTGGTGGTTGAGGCTTGGTTTAGTGAGGGTTAAAGTTAGGATCCATGTGATCAAATGGAATTAAATACATTATTTAATTCCAAGTGGGATAAAAGGGATTAATTTAAATAGATAAAGGTTTTATTTAAATTAATAGAGGAAGAGGGTTTTAATTAATTTAATGGTTTTGGGTTACCATTAAATTAATTTAACTATAGCTAATTAATTGAATTAATTTGGCTAGAAGACTCACATTAACTAATTAAATAACATGTAATTAATTAATCAATAATGTGAGTATGATAACTAAATTTAATTAAATTTGTTAATCAAATTCAGGTGTCTACAACGCTAACCTAAATAAAATTGAAATAGGTTGCACCAAGACATTCTTGTGGTGGTGAAGGAATGAAATGTGGACCATCTCACTTTATGTAACATGCCTTGTGCATTAAAAATACTATACCATCTTCAAGACTTTCGGTTCCAACAAGTATGCACATTAAACTACATGATAACTGCTAGGACCAAAACATAAATGAACATGCTTAAAATAGGACCAAACCAAAACAATCGATCCACCATATGTTTCATGCTAAATAGATCCAACACTGAAATAGATAACGATATACATTTAAAGCATATCCTTCAATGAAAATTTCTAGTAATATGCACAAACTATCGGTACACAACAACTGATACACCAAAAGAAAAAAAATAGGAATGAGTATCCTATATACTTTAGATATGTTGACATCAATGACAACCATTAAAAAACAACCATTAATAAAAACAACATTAATAACATCAACCTCACATTCTAATATTATTATTATTATTATAGTTGTTGTAATTACAGTTGGAATTCTGGGAGTAGGAGTTTGGTGCAATAGATTAATGTTGATATGCATGATTGGCCTTAGGGATTTAACTTCAGCATAGTAAGTTTACTAGTCACCTATGAGAGAGTCTTCTTTTCAACTTCTAGTTTGGGTACGACATGATTATTAGGCTCACTAGGTGGTATAGTTTGCTGTTCAAAGAAAGTTGTCTTATGATCTTCTTACCTTGAATATGTGATAGCAGGTGGTGGTGAGGCAATAGGAGTAGATGGGATTGGGTTCAATAGTGGAATATGGTTCATTAGAATATGATTTATTGGTGGGAACATGATTTTTACAAAAGGAATACCGAATGATGGTAAATTTCTGAAATTACCCCCAACTTGTGGGTCCATCTGTTGTGTAAAAATTATGGCCTGATTGTAAACCTTTTCCAACGTGTCTATATTTTGGATTAGGATCATTCTAAGGAAAATTTATATTAATGGATATAAGATAGACTTGGATAGCTACATCTACAGGCATGGTATTGTTAGAATGAATTCAGAATAACTAAGAGGGGGGGTGAATAGGTTATCCTTAGGTCCAGATGTGCCCATTAAAAATTTATACCAATTTCAACAATTCAGATCTGCTTGGCAGCAATAATATAAAAGTGTGCAGTTTACTATAATAATAAAATAAGCTTGCAGAAACTTAACAGTAAAACACAACATAAACATTCATGCATTTTGACACCATGATTTAATGTGGAAACCCAATATGGTAAAAACCACCAGTAACATGCTACCAAATTTTTCACTTTCTGAAGTGAGCTCTATTAGGACCCAACCCTATTAAAGGTTACAAAACACACTGTCAAATGTGACCTAGTCAAAGGATTTAATCACCCTGTCAAGAGTGGCCTTGTTAGAGGACTTAGAACATTCCAATCTGAATGTCACCTTGCTCAAAGGATTTATACAATGACTGTTAGGTCAACCTTGTTAAATGATTTTAACTAATACAATGATTAGAAAGTAATCAGCAGGTTTGATCTGATTCATACAACTTACTTTGCAATCCAGATCCAATTCAGCTCTTATGCTAATCCACTAAGTGGCCTCCATTCTCATCTCAAACTCCAGATCTACTTGGAAATTCGTCAAGCAATCCCTCTCTGCTTCTCTGCTCAACCTTCTTTTCTTAGATCTTTCCAATCAGTCAATTAACCATGCAATCCTCTTGCATACTCCGCATCTATAGCTATATCCATGAATAACCCCTTAAGGTTATCATATACCTCTCCATCTAGGTTGAATAAATATTTTGCTACTTAATCAAGATCGTAGATCTTAGGTTAGGTCAGATCCAATAGATCTTTCCATAATTACATTACCATTTACTTCTCCAAAGTAGTCTTTAATTAAATCTTGAATCCATGCATTAATTACAGTTACCCATGCATTAAATAATGTGAATCAATCTTTAATTAACTTTACATATCCCAATAAAATCAACTAAGTCAGCTAGAGATCTCAAATCTCATCAATAATCAAAATACTGTTGCTCAGCCAACACTGTGTTCTTCCACTCAGTTGCGTCTATATTCCTTGACATTTTACTGGCACTCAGCCATCACTAGCCTCACTCAACATCAACTTCACATTGCTCAGCATCAACTTCACTTTTCTCGTCATCAACTTCTCAGTGAACTGTCAGTGAAAGATAAACAACATATCACTTTGCAATGTACCAAATGATTAAGTACCCTTGTGTTTACCCATAAATCAACTGTTTCCCTCAGTCTTCTTGTTATCCTTTTCTTCACATCAATAGATATGGTACTCAAATAGATAGTAATAGTCTTACCAGTTAAGGTTTGACATCAACAACAAAACAATAATTGTTTCCATTGTAGCTTTCCAAACAATCTTTCCAACAATCTCCCTCTTTGGCATTGATGGCAACACTAAACAATAAAACAATAATTTTCAACCATAGTTACCATACAATCCAAAAAGTCTTTCTGTATTCCTTGATATGAACAAATCTTCATTAATGTCTTTAGCTTCATTCTGATTCTCATCTTGTAAAACTTTTCTCCCTCCATGTCTGTGATCACACTGATGTCTTTCTGTTTCTATTCATCAATCACTTTTTCTTAGTAAATTATCTCTCTTTCAGTAAAATCTCCCTCTTTGAAAACAATGCCAAAGACGTTGACATCTTCATCATGCATATTATTCTATTCTAAACTCTATATCATGCTATTCTTGTCATCTTGCTTATGACTAATTTTATTTTTCTGTCCTTGTCTGCCTTTCACAACTTTTATGCAGCATCCTAAAGTGTGACTGTCTGTGCATCAATGTGAAAAATATTTTGAATATAACATTTGATGCAACAATACCATTCTAAACTAATTAGCCTCAATTAGGGGAATCACCCCTAATTTACCTCATAGATACTCATGAGCATCCTTGGGTAGTGCCTTTGTAAATATGTCAGCTAACTGTTCCTTTGTGTTCACATACTCCAGTCTCACTTCCTTCTTCTGAACTAGCTCCCTCAAGTAATGATACTTGATAGCTATATGCTTTGTCTTAGAGTGCATTATAGGGTTCTTAGAAATATTAATGGCACTTGTGTTATCACAATATATGACAACTGGTTCTGTGATCTCTTCTTCATACCTTTCAGTAGTATCTTTAACCACACAATATTAGAGAAATTAACTATTTCTGCCACATACTCGGATTCAATTGTAGATTGTGAGGTACAGTTCTGTTTCTTGCTTGTCCATGAAACTAATCTTTTTCCCAAAAGAAATGCTCCTCCTGTGGTGATTTTTCTGTCATCTACATTTCCAGCCCAATCAGAGTCAGTATAAAATCTGATTTCAAATTTCTCTTTCCTTTTGTAATATAGACCATATTCATCTGTTCCTTTAAAATATCTTAGAATCCTTTTTACTACAATTATATGAGTTTCCTTGGGATTGGTAGAAAATCTAGCAACAATTCCAACAACTAATGCAATATCAGGTCTACTGTGTACAACATATTGTAGTTTTCCAATCATTGATCTGTACAGTGTTTGATTCACTTCTTTTGTCTCATCATTTTTGGTTAACTTCTATCCAGTAGCCATGGGTGTACTCACTGGTTTTGAATCTTCCATTCCAAATTTTTTTAGTATCTCTTTAATATATTTTGTTGAGTAATATAGATACCATTCTTCATCTGATATATTTGTAATCCAAAATTTTTTTTATCTCACCAAACATAGACATCTCAAATTCAGTTTGCATCTCCTTTGCAAATGCTTGGCATAACATATCTTGTCCACAAAAGATAATGTCATCAAAAAAAAATTCAGCTAATAAAGTACCTTTACTTTGCTCTGTCTTCAAATACAGATTGTTGTTGTCATTTGTTCTTGCAAATCCAATCTTCATTAGATAATTGTGCAGTCTCTCATACCATGCTCTGGGTGATTGCTTCAGTCCATAAAGTGCTTAAACCATATTTATTTTTCTTGGGTCAAAAAATCCATCAGCTTGTTCAATGTATACTTCCTCTTCTTATATCCCATTTAGAAATGATGACTTCACATCCATTTGATAGACTTTAAATTCTTTGTAGGATGCATATACAAGTAAGGTTCTTACACCTTCCAATCTTGCAACTAGAGTGAATGTTTCTCCATAGTCAATTCCTTCCTCTTGTCCATAACCCTTGCATACCAGTCTAGCTTTATTCTTTGTTACTTCCCTATGCACATTTAGCTTGTTTCTGAATACCTACTTAGTACCAATTACATTTTCATCATTCGGCCTAGGTACAAGTGTCCAAGCATTGTTCTTTTTAATCTGTTCAATTTCTTCATTCATGGCTTGAATCCAGTCTTCATTGTCCAAAGCATCTTTGACTGTTTTAGGCTCAAAATCACATAATAAGCAGGTATCTTCTCTCAATTTGCTTCTTGTCATGACTGCAGAATCCTTTTATCCTATGACTTGATCAGGTTTATGGTGCCTTCTGTATGTGGTAAAATTGGCCTTGTTATTGAACCATACACTTCAACATAGTCCTTGTTCATTAGCCACATACATAAGTGAATATGAGTTATTTGTCCTGAATGCTTGTATGATTCGACCTGTTGCCTTCTATCTAGATGGGGTTTCAAAATAGCTCTCAGAATGAGAGTCTCACAACCATAGACCGATCTAAGAATGAAGGATTTTTCTCCATGAATGAAATGCAAATGCAAGATTAATCTAGGAATTGAAAGATGCAAGATTAATCTAAGACATGATTTCAATGCAATTAATCTAAGAAATTGACATTAATCTATAGCAAATGAAAGATTTTAACTAGAAATGAGATGATAAAATGTAGCAACAATTCAGTATTCTAACAATGCATATTTTCTCAGGTAGGGGTTTGAATGAGAAAGGGGAGTTCTTTTATAGACTCAGAGGTGATCAGAATAGAAAGTTTACTTTTTGAAATAAAATAGATAGAAAAGCTAGTTTAAAATAGAAAGCTTTCTTTAAAAGAAAACAATAAATTGTTTTCCCTTTGTTTTAACTGTTTTCTTTCTTTGTTTTAACTCTTTTTCTTTCTCTTTAAAGCACAATTAATTCAAAACTTCTATTTCTGAACATGAGAGAAGATTTTTGAGAGAATATTTAATTAAATAAATAAAATATCACCTCATAAATGTGTTTTTGTCAATTATCTGAATAATTAAATTCAACTTTTGAAATGAGGATATTTATTTAATAATTAAATATTATTTAATTCCTTTTTATGTGTTTTAGCTAAAAGGGGTGAATTTAATTTAATTAAAGTGCTAGGACTTTATAATTAAATTAATTCAATCATAGGGTCTGTTTAGCCAATAGATATTTAGGAATTAAATATAATGTATGATTAATGCAGATTTAGGATTTTCTACATTTGACACTTAGTTTGAGTAGAGTCAGTCAAAACTTTGAATTGCCTAGTACAATAGGACTTTGATGACTCAAAAGAATGACAAATGCAACAAAATTGGTTAGGGTTGCAAGATGCCAATTTTGGGGTGTAACATTTTGCCCCTCTTTGAATTGATGTACGAGCAGTGCATTGATTCAAAGAATAGTCTAATTCTTGAAGCACAAAAGAATAGATTTTGAAAATTGATGATGCAAAGATTTATTGATGAAGATTTCAGAGCCATATCCAAGATAGAGCTTAACTCTCTAAAGTCTAGGTTAGATTTCCAAGACGCTGGTCAATTAAATTTTTTGAGGGCCTTCTCCAGAATGAAGCTTGATCCTCAAGGATCCAGGTTAGATTGTCCTGATACCTAACATATTGAGATTTTGAGAATCATCTCCAGAATGGAGCTTGATCCTTAGGGATCTAGGTTAGAATGCCCTGATACCTAATAGATTTGATATATTTCACAAGACTGTCCCCAGAACAAGGCTCAACCTTCAAGAGTCATGGTTAGATTGCCCCGATACCTGTCAAAAAAGATGGTCAATAGAGGTCTTAGGACTATCTCCAGAATGAAGCTTAGTCCCCCAATATCTAGGTTAGATTTCCTAGATACTAGTTAGATTGATATCTTTCACATGAGTGTCCCCAGAACGAGGCTCAACCTTCAGTAGTCAAGGTTAGAATGCCCCGATACCTGTCCCATAAGATAGTCAATAGAGATTTAAAATCATCTCTAGAACGGAGCTTGAGTTTTAGGAGTCAGGGTTAGATTGCCCCAATTCCTAATATATGATATTTTTTAGAATCATCTCTAGAACGAAGCTTGATCCTCAAGGATCTGGGTTAGATTGCCCCGATACCTAAATGATGAGAATTTAAGAATCATCTCTAGAATGAAGCTTGATTCTTAGGGATCTGGGTTAGAATGCCCTAATACCTAATAGATGACAAGATGTAAGGAACAAAGATTCCCTTATTGATTGTGGAGTATCCAGTTTTGACTGTGAGGTATGAAAAAGTGAACATGCGCCAAGTGATGATATGCCCCTAGCAATGAGGACTTTTGAATTCAGATCAGATTGATTGGAATATATTCAATGATGTAATCATCCTGCCCCCTCGAGAGCAAAATGGAAAGATGACACGTCATAATGATGATTGAGAGAAAGAAATCATAGATAGATGTTGAATCAGAGATCAAGAAGAACTTAGAATAGATTATGGAAGAATTCAGAAGATTCAAAATCAATTTTGAGAGATGTCGAGGTCCAGTTGACCAAGTTTGACTAGGGTTTACCAGAGTTGACTTTTGAGGAAAAAGTCAAAGATTTGAGGAAATGTTGATTAGATATGATTCTAACAAGAAAGTAACGTCAGAAAGTTGACTGCACAAGCATCCAATCACGTCGGTCCCAAAAGTTTTAAAATGTGATTTTGAGCTATATAGAAGTGTCAGATTTTGATTTTGATTTCGATCACAAAAATGGATTCAGAGCGGCCAAATTAGCTAGTGGTGAAATTTTCATGCAAATCAGAGTACATTTGAAAATTAGGTCAAAACCTATATATGAGTCAAAAAGGTCATTTTCAAATCATTTGCCTCCATTGACTTTTGAGAATTGAGTTCTAAGCAAAAATGGTGGTCCCCATGAGCACTCATCGTTTTGAGCAATCCAGGCGGCACAATCAGCTAGCAGCCTATGGACCCTCGGTAAGTGATTGATTCACCTCTCTATGAATTCAAATTTTGTTGTTTTCTGTCAATTTTTAATTGTTTTGGCATGTTTTAGAAACTGTTCCGTGGGTTCTCGCGTGAGGAATTAGTTTCCTCACATGGCTCATGATGAGGTCTCACATGAAGAACAGCCTAAAGGTAGATTCTTGCATGGGCTAGTGGGTATCCTCACGTGGGAGGGTACCCACATCTCACATGGGAAACCCTTTGACAGGGGGTTTCTCACGCGAACAATGATGAAACTTCGCATGAGAAAGAAACTTCATGCGACTCGTGAAACTTCTTCACGCGAGAATATGCTATCTCGCATGAAGAAAAAGTAGCAGATTGAATATAAAATAAGGGTGCATAGCATCCGATAGTGATTGCGTCAGCATGATTCCTTAGCATAAGATGTCTTAAATGCTTTATTGCTTAGTTATGCTTTGATTATCGTGAACCATAAGTACTGATTGTGCTTTTTTGTTTGTTATGTTTGTAGGTCAAGTTCCCAGACATAGCCTTTAGGTCACATCATCTAGCCATCAGTGGGCTGGTCTATTAGCTAGATGATTCCGAGATAGCTCATATCGATAGTTTGGGCCTATCAAATCTCTATGAGATACCCAATATTCAGGTTAATCACAGACTTCTAGGAGCATTGGTAGAGCGTTTCCATTCAGAAATGAACACATTCCACCTTCCATAGGGTGAGATGACAGTGACACCAGAGGACATTTATAGGATCCTTAGGATACCTTTCCACAAGCCTTGAGTAGAGTATGATGTACAACCATGGCCTAAGACATTGGCACTATGAGAGATCCTATATGATAACCTCGTCATGGGGAAAGCCATCCCATTGGAGGAGATGATCGGGCAGTATGGTCCTGAGCATCGATTGGTCGTGGTATTGGCAACATTCCTTGGCTACTATCTGATGCCGAATCATGGGCAGAATGGTTTTGAGTGTGGCTAGGGTTGGATGCTACAATAGATGCCGGAGGAGATGATCAGATATGGGTGGGGTCAGTGTATGCTGGCCCATATGTATCATGAGATGCATGAGATCACCTAGAGAGAGGCAAAGAGGATGGAAGTAGGGGTTTATGTTTTATAGGTGTGGGCTTGGGAGCACTTGTCGGTCACTTGACCTATATGCGAGGATTTGAGGGATCCATTGGAGCCCTATATATATAGGTACCAAGGTTTGATTACCTAGAATGTGCTGGGTAAGACAGAGTAGTGGTGAGTGCAGCTTGATGATTTGGTTGCAGTGACATGGCGACCATGGCGACTGACAGAGGACTGGGATGATGCCAGCGATCAACTAGGGTATATGCTTGTGTCTTAGCCTCTCATAGGTTAGGTGATATCAGTAATTGAGCAATTACTTCTTACACGTGTCTGGTGGCAGTTTGGCTAGGCATGGGAGATCCCATAGGAGTATTGTTCGTATGCTCGTTTCACAGATGAGCTTAGGAGGGGATGGTCAACCAAGTAAGATATTGGTCGATGTATGTTCGATGTGAGAGTCCTAGCATGGACTTGATGGGACTACTTGAGTGCCATAGTAGATGGGGGCATGACTCCATAGTTTAGAAAGCATTTCGTGATGCATCCATTTCCGTGATTCATTGATCCAGTTGGCATGGCCGTGCTAGCATAGGTAGTGCACCCACAAGTGCCACCGCAGTAAGCACTAGTTCCTCCACCACAGTAGGCACCATGGCCACCACCATAGCAGGTGCCCCATCCACACACAGTACAGGTGGACATACCTGCATGTCAGATGAGGATAGATCCTGGTGCGAGAAGCAACAGGAAGCATAGAAGGAGGAGGACGGTTGCACAGCTTGAGGATGTACAGGAGTAGGCAGAGTAGCAGTAGGTCCCACAGGAGGACCCGATGTAGGAGGATTAGCTAGGAAAGGGTGTAGTACTTGGGGATGCACCATCATAGGTACAAGAGGCCCTGCACAAAGCTAGAGAGAGGGTACAATAGCTACCAAGATAGGTGATTGATCTAATAGTACAGGTGGCTGTACAGGATACCTGGCTATTAGATAGAGATCGGGAGGTGTAGGATCTCCGAGGAAAGATGCGGATGACATAGGAGTAGATGCAACATTAGACCGCCCGAGTGGCCTATTACTATGCATCCTATATAGGGGTGGTTCCCGATGAGGCATCGTAGGTGGCCAGATTTTGTTCATACGCCAGAGGGTCAGAGGGTGCACAGGCACCACCTCCACCAGATATGCCTCCACCTCCACCTCCTTTAGGTGACGATGGAGAAGGCCAGAGTTAGATTTTATAGATTGATAGATGAGACCATAGGATGTATCTGATGCACTGGCATCCATGTATTGTATCATTATTTTGAGATAGACTATGCTCAAGTAGCACCATTTTGTATTTGTATCGACACATTGAGATATATATATGAGCTCATCTTTTGGTATCATCGCATATGTCACGCTTTATTATTTATGAGATGTTTCCTATATGCTTAGATGTTTAGATTAGCTAGAATGTATGCAAATGTATGAACATGTTTTTGAATATATGTAAATGTATGAAATGCACATGTTGATGTAGATGCAAAGATGCATATATCTAGATGATTTATGTAAATGCAATGTGTAAATGAAAATGAAAATTTAGTGTATATGGTACTAACATCTCATGCAGGGTGTACAGATGTGTGACAAATGCTAACCAAGAGAACATGTGAAGAATCAAGAGCGAGGATCAGATACTTGTGCAGTCATGATGAAACTAGGATGTTGAAGAAGAACTCCCCAATGTATGAACCCAGGAGTATGCAATGAACTGAACATTGAATTACTGCCACAATGCAAGTCTAGAATGAAAATGCAATCTTATGCTAGATGCAATATGAAAGTGCAATTATAGGACATGGTTGTGAGAACCATCATATAATCGTCATCATTGAGCATTTGTTTTGGAACATCAGAGTCAATACAACCCTTACTGGTGCCACAATACAACCATAAGGATATGAATATGACTTTCATCAGATAAAATGTAGGAAACAAACATAAGCACCAAGGCACAAAAGCCAAGATGACATGAACATTGTTTCTAGGTAATGTTGCAAGAGTACACCAGTATTGAGGCATTCAAAACCAAGATAACCATGAGTGTGATCATGCATAAAGAAACAAAGCAATAATAGTCAAGGAGATAGTACCGACCTCACCATGGCGTACAAATAAACAAGATCGAGGGATGTGAGGCTGTTCCACCTTAGTGCGGGAGCTCTTATCACATACACCCTATTTATTTGACATTGCTGGATCATCGGGACTACACCAACAAGCAGTAGAAAAAGAAAATATCAATGAAATCCATGAGAATAGACAACATACAAAGAAAGATTCAATCATAGCTCAGCCAGTTTCAAAGTTTTCACATATGTATGTGTATGAATTTTTGAAAAACACCGTTGTGCTTGTGAGTGCATTATGTTTGATTATTATTGATAAATGTTTACGTGTGAGATATCCAATGTGTGTTGAAAAACACAGATGTGTCCAAAGATAGTGTTGAAAAACACTGTTTATGGTGGTATTGAAAAATACCAGTTTGTGATAGTAGTGAGTTGTCCTTGAGAAGTGACAAGATTACTGACGTGGGTGTAAACCAAAGATGTGATCAAAGTGGGGATCCATGCCCCCAAGTAACGATGACTGACTTGATGTATGTTACGAGGACAAAGAAGATTTTGTTTCCCCCAGGTGTATGGCGTTAATCAATGTCAAGTCAGTAGGGTTCACAATGGAACCAAAGGGTCATGAAAGTGATTGAAAGCTATGCACAAATTAAAGTAGAGAAACGTTAAGATTGAGTATCATTAGATAGAGCATTGAGTATAAATCCAACTGTAATGGATGTGAGCAATCTCAATAGTACACCGATAGTAGGTAGACGCAGTGAGAACCACTAGTAACTATCATGAATTAGATCCCAAAAGGTGATAGGATAGTGCCCCCTAGACCAGGAGGGTTTCCCTGAGATTATGACCAGTTTCAATCCATGTAAGTTGGTGTCTTGATAGGAAATGAAAAGCATGCGGAAAGAAAATGCAAGTAGGAAAGCAGCAAAGTAGGAAAGAAAATGTGTAAAGCCAAGTGTTGCTGTGATAGATATAGCAATGTGGAAGAAGAGGCACCTGTTTACCAAGTTTTCACCTTCTTGGAAGAAATTCTTTTTTTTTTTTTGCTACCATGACGCCTGTTTGCCAGGTTTTCATCAATGACACCTTTTTTTTTTTGTATTTTTTAATTTTTTAATTTTTTTTTTGTATTTTTGGAATTTAAAATTTTTTGGAGATACATCAAAGCACCTATCACTAGGTTTTCACTAAGATGATCATTTTTTCAGGACTATTTCAGATTTTTAGAATTTTTTGAGATTTTGCAATTTTTAGATTTTTAGAGATTACTTGATCTCAAGCAAGATCACAATGGTTTTCCCCAATGTCTAGCAAGGTGTAGGACATAGAAGATGGATTAGAAAGATGATGTATGAGACAAATAACCATTGATGGATGAAGAGGGTAAATGCGACCCTCAAGGATAGTCTCTTCAAGATTACCCAAGCTAGGGAAAAAAAAATAGCAATGTAGGCTCATGGAGCGATGTTGTATAACATTTAGGCTAATGACCTGATGTAAGGAAAAGTATGTGGTCCAAAAGAATGGACATGTCAAGAGACTTCTAAGAACTTGTTTTTCAATTTTGATCAAGACCAAGGGGTCAATTTCATAGGATAGGATATAGCTATGATCAGGATAAAGGTTGATGGAGGTATAAGTGCATGTTTTGGATTATGATAGGAATGCACAAAGATAGGAATGATAGGCTTGGGATAAGCAAGATCATGATAGGGTAGCATGCATGAGAGAAAGTAAATAGGATGATGGAGGGGATCATGAATGTCAGGATACATGATGCTCATGGATAGGCTCGACCTTGTCAAAATCAGCATAAGGAACATGGATGTTCATGAGCTGGCTGGATGTAAGATATGATGAGAGAAGATGACATGGAAGGAAATTTCCCCCAAGTGAAGAGTGCGAGTAGGAGGAATTACGCATGATGCCTATTTGCCAGGTTTTTATCATGGTACTTATCCAAGGCACCACAAGAAGTGGTTTTCACCATAGGACGGATTGATTTATCTTTACTTTTGCTACCAAGGTGCCTGTTTACCAGGTTTTCACCAAGGCACTTTTTTTTTTCTTTTTTTGTTCATCTTTTTGATTTTATGGAGGAACTTAAGCTTCTAGCTCTTTAGATAGTGCTCCTCTGAAAGATATGCTATAATAGGCCAAGGCTGCTGAAAGTATGCTCACAGATGCTGATAGGGTGATGGTAAAGAAGATTGATATGGAGGATAAGGGAGATGGTAGTCAAGGATTTATGAGATGGATTAGATGAGAGGAATAGCAGGAATATGTGATGGATGCACAGGAGGTAGGTGCAGGATATTGGATAGGGTATTGAAAATTTTGTGTAGAGGTAGATGGAAATGGTGATAAGATCAACATTGAAACACCCCTTGAAGGGTAGTGGAGGAAGGGAGGAAAATTGGATGGAATAGCTTGAGGCTTTGATGGATGATTGGATATGGATCTTGGTACGTGAGGACCCAAGATGGATGGAGAAGGGGGTGAAGTATTCAAGGTAATGGATTTTGGGACATGAGGACCCAAAATAGAGTTAGAAGATGGGAGATGTTTAGATGGAGATGCAGTGGAAGACTTTGGAAGCTTGGATGCCAACTCTGACTTTTCCTTTTTGTTCAAGCCTTTTAAGAGAGACTTTTCCTTTTCCACATAGATTTTGATTTTTTGTTTGTATCAGATGATTTAGAATGCAATTATTTCATAATGGATTTAGGAACCCATATTTTCTTTGATTTGGTTCTTTTGTCAATGGACCTATGTGGTCTCTTGAATATTTCCTTTGTATTTGTAGTCACATGTCGATTAGATGGGACATAGTGATCTTCATATGTAGGTGGATTCTTGTATTGCTGATTTCTTTATTTTACATCCAAATTTCTTCCAAAAGACTTAGGAATTGTGGATGAATGTGGTTGATATAACTGGTTCATATGGATTGGGTGATAGGGAGAATTCAATGATGTATGTCTTTGTTGATCTTGATAGGAGATAGGGTAAGTGGATGACAAGCTAGTATTGATAGGCATGGCAGATGGAGGGACATAAGGACCCAATATAGATGGAAGGTTTGATGGTCTCAGCTTTGTGTAGGGACCAAGGATGGATTTGGAAGATGGAGAAGACTGATGCTTATGTTTGAATGGAGAGATATAAAGTGTGGAGGGGATATCAATACCTTTAGAGTGAGCTGCATGACCAAGGCTCTTCTCTTTAGAATTCATCTTTATATCAACAGAAGCATGAGTAGCTTTGATAGGAGAAACTGAAGCTTGATGGGATGTATTTTTCTACAAGGGATTGATGCTCTGATCTTGAAAAGGATCATGAGATGGATGGGTAAGAAGGATACTTTGCTCTTGATTTTTAATAGGTTCCTTAGAGATGGTGGAAATGATATCTTGATCTTGCTTGGGAGATGGATAAGATATAGGAGATGGAAGATTTTATTCTGGGAAGAAATGGAAGGGGGTGATAAAATCATCATGAGACTCTTGAGTTGTGTGACTTTGGTCAACCATTGGATAAGGATGGATGGTGTCTTGATCTTGATCATTGCTGATATTTGTTTCTTCACACATTGGATTTCCCTCTTGACATGGAGCCACTTCTATGGACAGGGTGGGAGTTTTGATATGCATGAGGGATACTTGAAAGGTGAATAGAGTATCATTTTTAGTAGGAATGATAAGCATGGAAGCACATGGAAGCTTGGGGTCTATGATCTTTAGAGCCTAAGAAAGGATTGCATCTGTATGCTGATTAGCTTGGTTCTCTTTTGGAGGTAGTCCTTGAGGGTAGACATAGACATCATTAGGTTCAATCCTTGATACAGATGATGAAGCTTTAGGAGATGGAGGAATGGTGGAGGAAGTAGATGTGATAGGGGAACCGTTGCTAGACATGGAATCTTGGTATTGATCATGCTTGAGATTAGTATCTTCACTAGATGATTCGTTAGCATTTTCCACTTCGATTATGTCATCATCTATGAGATCTTGGATTTTTTGTTTCAACTCCATGCAATATGAAGTTTTATGCTTGTTATGTTGATTATATGCACAATAGTTACTTAAGAATTTGAATCCACATGATGTGGCTTGAGGTATTGTGATGAGGTCATGCTAAAGAAGTTCTACCAATGCAGATTCATAAGATTGTCCCAAAGGAGTAAAGATTCTCTCTAAAGGATAATTAGACGCTTCTTGACTTGCAATATCCTTCTTTTGTGGATAGAAGAGAATTTCATCTAATTCTGTCATAGTTTCCTCTACATGCTCTTGATCAAAGATAGGATGGTCATAAAAATGGTCTTGATCAAAGTTGGGATTGTCATAAAATTATTCTTGATCAAAGATGGGATTGTCATACCAAGATTTATCCATGTTGGAAGAAAGTGGAGAGATGTGAGAATCTTGATCAAATAGAAAAGGAAAAGTTGATCTTAAGGAGGATTCATTGAATGAAGTATTCATTTCCTTCTTTAATCATTGGAGTTCAGATTCCAAAGTTTGAAGTTGTTTTAATAAAGTTTCCCTAAGAATCTCTTCTTTGCTTTTAGACATTGTAAGATTGTCTTGATGCACTTTCTTAGAAGATTGAAGAGAAGGTATGATGAATCAATTGATTGATTGACAGGTGCTGAAGTGATATCTAAAGTGCTGATTAAGTCCAAGACCAAAGCACAAAGGAGATAATGTCCAACTAAGAGAGAAGCAAAGACTAGATGATCTTGAGTCAAGGTTGACGAACCTGCTCTCACAACTCATGATAAGGACAATATAGACAAATATGATAAGATTGAAATAGATAATGGGTCACTTGGACTAGCACAACAAAGTCAAAATTTGAAACAACAACAAGTCAGACTGTCAATAGATTGTAGTCAAAGACAGACTAGTGATGATGTTTATGAAAGCATGGATTTGTGAAGATTTAGACAGAACCTTCACAACAGAATACATAATTTGATAGCAAGGTGATATATTTCTAGAGTTCCTTAAAATGACTTCTAGTTCACATAGGCATAAATAAGTTGATTTGCTTGACCGACACTTTGATGATACCTAAAGTTTTATCCAAGTCCAAGACCAAAGAGACCAAGAGATAAATGTCTAACTGAGAAGAAGATAGCAAAAGACTCTGATCTTAAGTCAAGGTTAACAAACCTGCTCTCACAACTCAGAACAAGGGTAGTGCAGACAAAGATGATAAGATTGAACAAAGGACTCGGTCAATCGGACAAGTGTAACAACATCAGATTTCAAGATAGCGATAGGTTGGACTAACAACAGATTGCAGTTGCATGTGAACTAGCAGAAGTGTTATGACAACGCAAATTTTAGAACATACTAAATTTAGTAGGATAGACCGATGCAAGACCAAGTTTTGACAAGTTTTTGAAACATATTTGACAGAGTTTTGGTAGAGTTTCGACAGAGTTTTGAGAGAGTTTCAACAGAGTTTCGGCAAAGTTTTCACAGAGTTTTGGTAGAGTTTTAGACAAGACAAGATAGGTAAATATCCAAAGTTTATAGTTTTCTAGATCGTTTGATTATTGTTGTTGTTTAAGTAAACACTCACGTAAAACACATCATGGAGATTGTTTGTAGTAACAGAAAAAACACATCACAATCCTACGATAGCTAGGGAAGTATCTATTGAATCCCCACTTGAATTGAAGTTCAGCTACTCTTACTCATAGCAGACAACTTAGAAGCTTGGAGGCACGGGTTCCTCCTTACATGTGCACTCACTTCTCAGGCACACCAAGATTCAAACCCTAAAGGAATTGCTTCCCAAAGGGCTATTGTCTCTACTAAGATCCGTAAAAGTGTGGGGCATCTTAGTCAATCTCTGACCTTCTGCACCAACAGATAGAGTGTTTTTGGATACTATAACAATAGTTTTTAGTAAGGACATTCATTCAGGTGGTTGTGATCAAGTCATTGTCCCAATAGAGGGGGCTCTCCTAATCCTTTCAAAGCAAGGATTTCACCTTAATGATGTCAAGACTTTAATGCACCACTAGGGTACTGGAGGAGATTTTGGTTGCCACAACAAAATCACACTTGTCCATTGTGAGATTAATCACAATGACATTTTTTATATACCGGTTCGGAAGGGCTTGGTTTTAGCCTGTTATCGGTTGGGTAATCTACTCTCACTGGCTTTGCTAAAGCACTTGGGAGGTAGCCATGCTAAAGGATTTGTATAGATTTCGCTTACACCCAAGATCTGTGAAGGCGAGGGGAGAGGATACGTCCATGCAATTCCTTGGGATTACAAAACTAGAAGACACTTCAAGAAGAATAAGAAAATGATAATAATGTTTCTGGATTTTTGATCATCCCAAAAGGGCAAGAGCATAGTTTCCTGACATTATTGTCATCCCCAAAACATCAAACAAATGTTCATTTTAAGAAGTCTTGCATGTGGGTTCCTATTTTAAGAAATAAAAAACAAGATGCAAGCACAATGTTTTGCGTTTTATCGATCAAAGGAAACCTGCAAAACCAATTCGTGAGTAGTTTGTGTTTTAATCTTCTTGGATAACATTCTACAAACCACTGCTAGGCTATACGCAAAATATAATCACATGAAAATCAAAGCCAAAGATTAGTCCACATTATCAAAATCTTAAAATTAGAAAATAGATCACATATTCAGAAAGTAGATAAAAAATCATGCACTTTCAAAAAATATTGCACAAAAAATGTTACTGTATGAGACCGTACGAGGCTTTGGAAGCTGCAAAAAAGAGGATTAGACAGGTACAGTGATGAAAACCTACAATTTTTGATAAATCTATGACTAAAATCTAGAAATTAAGAAAAACCTAGAAATCTTCAGACAATTCTACCCAAAATAAAAAAAAATTGCACTCAATTTGGACCTAAAATGAGCAAGATATGATCGTTTAAAGTTAGCCTGCAAATTCAAAAAGTGCAATGGTGAAGGCTAAAGATTTTTCAAACACTGTTGAACTTATAACATAATTTTCTAGAGTAGCTTCTTTTTGTGCTTCAGATTGATCATTCATGTTTAATTCAGGTTGAAACTGTGACTCAACATCTCCATCAGATAGCTCAGCAGTCACCTCCTGTTGCCCGACAATTTTGTTTGGTGACTCGGCAGGTTCAGACCGTTTCTTGGCAAATTCATTCTTATTTTTAGTAGAATCTTCCTCATCAGGATAGGTGAATGATTTGTAACTCTCAGGCTTAGTCATGCTTTCAGCTTCATTTCTTTCTGCATATTCATCAATTCTAATATTTGCACTTTCCACAATTTTGTTAGTGTTAGAATTCAAACACTTGTATGCTTTAATTTTAGTTGAATATCCAAGAAATATTCCTTCCTCACCTTTAGCATCAAGTTTTCCATTTTAGTTATCCTTCAGTATGAAACATCTACTTCCAAAAACTTTGAAATAGCTTATACTAAGTGCATATCCATACCATAGCTCATAAGGTGTAGCATTTGTACCTTTCTTGACTTGTACTCTGTTAACGGTATAGACTGCTTTACTTACAGCTTCTCTCCAATATTTTTGTGCAACATTTTTCTCCATCATTAGTGTTCTGGCACAATCCATGATAGATCAATTTCTTCTTTCAGCTATACCATTATGTGGTGGTGTCCTAGATGCTGACATCTATCTTTTTATCCCTTTGTCATTGCAAAACTCGTTAAACTCATTAGAAATAAACTCACCTCCTCTGTCAGATCTCAGACATTTTAGACTTTTACCTGTCTCTTTTTCAACTTTTGCCAAGTACCACTTAAACAACTGTAATACATCATATTTTTCTTTAAGAAACATAACAGTCATCATTCTAGAGTAATCATCAACAAATAAGAGAAAATATTTGTCTCCCCAGTAACTTTTCTCACCAATAGGTCCACAAAGATCAGTATGAACCAATTCTAAAATATCCTCAGAAGTATGAGTTTTACTCTTAAAACTAGATTTAGTCATCTTTCCCAATTGACATTGCTTGCACATTGCATTTTCAGGTTTCTTTAACTTAGGTAGCCCTCTAACCTTTTTTAATTTGCTGATGCTTACCAAGTTATCAAAGTTTACATGACACAACCTTTTATGCCATAACCAAACATCACTATATTGTGCAAACAAGCATGTCTCAATATTTAAATCCAGATAAAACAAGTTACCTTTTGTCTGCTCACCACTTCCAACTAATTCTCCATTGGAATCATAGATCTTTGCTTTCCTGTGATGGAATTCAACTCTGTAACCAGAAGTATTCAGCTGTGAAACACTCAATAAGTTATACATAAGATCATCAACCCAATATACATCATCACATCTGATTTTGTCAGTCAATTGAATTGATCCTTTCCCTTTGACACGACATGGTGTATCATTTCCAAATTTAACATAACCACCTTTACACTGATCTAAGGTTTCAAATTTATCTTTATCACCGGTCATGTGATGTGAACAACCACTATCAATAATCCAATGATCACCTTTACTCATATAAGAAATTAGTGCATTTTTCTCATCATCATTAGAATCATCTTTCATTGCAACATACACAACTTCTATATCATTTTCATCAGATTTATCAAATTCATTGTCATAAGCTTCTTTAGATATATAACAAGATTTCTTACGTTTATCTTTGTAATCCTTGTACTTCCTGAAGTCTTGGTCATCCTTTCTATCTTTATACTTGCTGTCTCTTCTCTCGTCTTTGTCATTCTTATCAGGACATTTTGTAGCAATATGACCAACTTTGTTACATGAAAAACAAATAATAGGAAGTTTACCTTTGAATTTTCCTTTTCCTCTTGATAGCATCCTTGCCATAAGTGCCTCAAGTTCTTCTAGATCATCATCAAAAGTGTCACTATTGTATGCACTATAAAATGGTCGCCTAGACTATGGGCCCATTTATCATTTTATCAATTTATCAAATTCCTAAATCAATGCTTTGCAACATTTCCAATTCAAATCAATTTCCTTGATCAAATTGTAATTATTTCAATTATTTCAATATTTCCTAAGGATTGATCATTTCATCAATAATATTATTTAATTAAAAGAAAATATCTCTTTTTATTAGATAAAATAATTTTATTTAAATAAAAGAAAATATCTGTTAAATGAAATAATCTTATTTAATTAAAATATCCCTTTTTAATTAAATGATTTTATCTTATTTAATTAATATCCCTCTTTTAATTAAATAATCTTATCTTATTTAATTAAAAGAAAATTCATCTTTT
>MU223619.1:918119-937270 GCA_018584345.1 Thuja plicata | reverse complement strand
GATTTTATCTTATTTAATTAATATCCCTCTTTTAATTAAATAATCTTATCTTATTTAATTAAAAGAAAATTCATCTTTTAAATAAATAAAATCCCCACTTAAAGCTCTCTTTTTGATAAAAAAGAAAATAAATCAAATAAAAAATAAATAAAAATCCTTTTTTCTCTACATCTTCCTAAGTGGTGGGCTTTTTTGCCTCTTAATCATAGCACTTTGATCTTGCCTTTTGAAGATTTAAGGCACATGGATCAACCAAGATTTAATCTCCACCATTGCTTTATTTTCCTTTTTTTTACCTCTTAATCTCCACCGTTGATTGCTCTTTTTAAGGAAGCCTCTCTTTCTCATTCGAATAATCATAATAATAAAAAACACACACATTCTTTAGTTTATTGTGCTGCAGGATTGGAGAGAAATTTTGGAGGAAAATTTGAGCACTTGAGCTTGGATATGGTAACTTCTCTCTTCTTGTCTTCTTCTCTCATACATTCATGACAATTCATTTAGATTAATTTTGTATTTGCATTTTAGATTAAACTCATATTTTCTTTCATAGATTAATTTTGCATTCGTATTTCCTTTCATAAAATAATCATGCATTGTTATCATATAGATTAATTCCATTATCATATAGACAAAATCATGCATTATCATATAGAATCTCTCATTTTATGGTGTACTTGCAGGGGCACAAACTAGGTCAATCTAAGGGCCTCCATTACACACCTTTGCACTCCATGAATAGAGAGCTATGAGCCGCCATTTGAGATCTCATTCTTGAGTTATCTTGGATATAATGATTCATATAAGTGTGACACATTTTTAGCACACAACTGTTACTATCCACACATTTCTTTCCTTTGTTTGATTTGTTGAGGAACATCTGGGACTTGAATGCAAATTCAATGGCTTGTCGAGTATAGTTATCAAAATTTGATATCTCAAATGCAGTATGTTTGCCTACCAAACTTTCCAAAGTCAAATTATTGTTAGGAGTATATCTATATTCTTGAATTGCAGATACTCTAATAGCATAAATAGGAAGAAGTGTTCTTAGTACCTTGCTCATGATGATGTTATCATCAATGGTTCCTTTAGCTCCTCTAATAGAATTTACAACTTCCTTTATCCTACCATAATATGCAACTATATTTTCTCCTTATTGTACTTTCATTTCATCAAACTTACCTCTCAAGATTTTAGATTTGGCTCTTAGAACATTTGTGTCACCTCCATAGATGGTTTCAAGGGCATCCCAAATTTTCTTTGTGCTTATATAGTCCTTTATGTCTTCAAACTCATGATAGTTCAGGGATGTTGCAATTTCCAACATTGCTTGATTATGTTATTGCTTTTCTCTTAACTGTGCAACATTGAGAGCTCCTGTAGTGGCTACATATTCTTGATCAACATGACATTTAGCAGAATCAACAACACTAGCCAAGTGAAATTTCATCAAACTTTGCCATGCAGGAAAGTTATCCTTGTTCAACTTCGGTACCTCCCTTTTATACATCTTGATCTTTTGCTCCAAGTACCTTCAAAATTTTTCAAGAGAACTAATCTCTAATACCAATTGTTAGAATGAATTTAGAATAAATGAGAGGGGGGGTGAATCAGTTATCCTCAGATGTTCCCATTAAAAGTTTATACCAATTTGAACAATTTAGATCTGCTTGGCAGCAATAATATAAAAGTGTGTATTTTATTGTAATAATGAAATAAGCTTGCATAAACTTAACAGTAAAACACAACATAAACATTCACGCATTTTGACACCATGATTTAACGTGGAAACTTAATATGGGAAAAACCACCAGTAACATGCTACCAAAATTTTCACTCTTCTGAAGTGAGCTCTGTTAGGAGCCAACCCTGTTAAAAGTTACAAAACACACTATCAGATGTGACCTGGTTAAAGGATTTAATCACCCTGTCAGGAATGGCCTTGTTAGAGGACTTAGAACATTCCAATTTGAATGTCACCTTGCTCAAAGGATTTATACAATGACTGTTAGGTCAACCTTGTTAAAGGATTTTAACTGATACAATGATTAGAAAGTAATCAGTAGGTTTGATCTGATTCATACAACTTACTTTGAAATCCAAATCCAATTCAGCTCTTATGCTAATTCACTGAGTGGCCTCCATTCTCATCTCAAACTCCAGATCTACTTGAAAATTTGTCAAGCAATCCCTCTCTGCTTCTCTACTTAGCCTTCTTTTCTTAGATCTTGCAAATCAGTCAATCAACCATGCAATCCTCTTGCATACTCTGAATCTAGAACTATATCCATGAATAACCCCTTGAGGTTATCATATACCTCTCCATCTAGGTCTGATAAATATTTTTCCGCTTAATCAAGATTGTAGATCTTAGGTTAGGTCAGATCTAATGGATCTTTCCATCATTACATTACCATTTACTTCTCCAAAGTAGTCTTTAATTAAATCTTGAATCCATGCATTAATTACTGTTACCCATGCATTAAATAATGTGAATCAATCTTTAATTAACTTTACATATCCCAATAAAATCAACTAAGTCGGTTAGAGATCTCAAATCTCATCAATAATCAAAATACTGTTGCTCGGCCAACACTGTGTTATTCTTCTCAGTCGCCTCTGTATTCCTCAGCATTTCACTGGCACTCGGCCATCACCAGCTTTGCTCGACATCAACTTTGCATCACTCGGCATCAACTTCACTTTTCTCGACATCAACTTCTCAGTGAACTGTCAGTGAAAGATAAACAACATATCACTTTGTCATTGTGCCAAATGATCAAGTACCCTTGTGTTTACCCATAACTCAACCGTTTCCCTTGGTCTTCTTGTTATCCTTTTCTTCACATCAATAGATATGGTACTCAAATAGATAGTAATAGTCTTACCAGTTAAGGTTTGACATCAATGAAAAAACAATAATTGTTTCCATTGTATCTTTCCAAACAATCTTTCCAACAGGTATAGGGGGCCTCTATCCTTTAGTGAATTTTGTGAAAATGATGATTGAACGTTGCCAAAGGCTCATTAGGATCTTTCCTGCATGTGACAAAATGGTGGTACAAGCTTGCAGGGTCAATATAGAATTTAAAATAATTTAGAATTCAGCCTCAAATTCTTTCCATGTGGTGATGAAACCAGGGGGAAAATTGAGATACCAGTTACACAAAAATTATTACGTGTATAGGGTAACAAGTGACACAACATCTTGACGAATAATATCATTTTGTTTACAAATTTCTTTGAAGGCACATATATGTTCTTCAATAGTTCTTGACTCCCCATATATAAATTAAGGACAAAAATTCTTAGGGTTTTTGGGAAAGTCATGTAAATGCCCAATCAAATTCAAAGGTGAAATTATAGCATTAGCAAAGAAGTCCATCTAAACTAGTGGGGGTAAATTATGATTTGAAGGCAATACAAAAACAATGACAACTGGGGTAACAAATTTTGATTGTTGATCTTGTGGTTCTTGTGGTCTAGCTGGGAGATCAAGGGTATCTAAATTTGATTTTACCTTGTATTTTTGAGTCTTACGATGATGGGTAACTTATAAGAACTCACCTTTACCTGGAGATGATCTAAGGACCCTCTTGTACCTTTGGAGCGATAAATATACAATTTTTTCTAGCCTTTTATTTGGTGGCCCTCCTTCTAGTGCCAATTCTATTGAGCCTCATTTTTATAGGATGTAATAGTAGGGATATGAGATTCAAATCCCTCTCTTGAAAGAATCACATTGCAATCCCAAAGATCTCTGTGGTTAGTTCACAACCTTATTGAAGTTCAATTGAAGATTATGTGATTAAACAAGGAGGACTTTGCTGGTTCAAAAATTTCAAGGCTAGAAACAAGCGACTTAACAAGATTTTTTTTGGTTTTTTGGTTTATGAAAATGCAAATATGCATGCAATACAAATTCTATCTACTTTAAATTCTAGGATGAAAACTAAATTCTAACCACGACTTTCCAAAAATCACAAAAGATTAGAGTAACAAGATTTTTTAAAGAAAATTAATGAAATTAAAGTTTACTAGACACCAACCACATGATTTCTAAATGACATACAAAATAATGGATTTAATTAAGGAAACCCATGATACTATAAAATATCTAACTAACAATTTTTTTTCTATATAGGTGTCATCTTAAAGAAAATATCATAAAATTAATGATTTCTCAAAATTCATCAAAATCCCAAAGCCATACCAGACATGTGAAAATGTGAGACAAATTATTCCTTAAGCACAAAGTAATTTATATCATCACCATTAATTCACAACAACAAATAGAAGAAATTGTAGCTAACACCAATTATCTCAATCACAAGAAATTTTACAGGAAACAAAACATTTGGATCTTGAACTTGAAATGAATTCTCAAATTTATAAAGATGGAAAAAAATCACACCACAATTGAAACATCCAATGTAATAGTTCTATTATAATATCTTGATGAGATTATATAGTTATTACAACTCAAAAATATGAAACCTATAGCTGGGGTTTCTGGGTGTCTATCTTGGGAAAAATAAAATTATTACTATACTTTAACTACTGAAGAATATTGCTAACTGAAGCTAATACATGCTAACTTTGATTTTAAACAATTAAAACTAAAAAAAAGATGCATTTTTGAAGCAAAAATGTGCCCTAGAATTTTGGGCAAACTAGAGTTTGACTTTTGCAAACTAATGGACACCTCCAAATATCTTTCTTGGCCATTCGAAAGCATGAAAATGCATGAAACAAATGCTGGGGATGTTGTTTGACCATGAAATGCATTGTAATTACCAAAAAATCCTCCCCAATAAAGATTGAACCCTGAAAATATAGATTTCTGGGCAAAATGGGATTTGAAGTTTTTCTATCTTTTTCTTTTTTCTATTTTTTTCTAGGTAGAAACTAGAATGAATGAGTTTGAAAGAATCATAAATTCAAACAAATAAAAATGCTACCACAACATATCAGGAAAAGCTTGGAAAAAATGATTAATGATGACATAAGCTACTTCAACAAAATCTGGAAGCTTCATAAATTCAAGATGAGTTTGCTAGGTCTTTCAGAAGCTTTTCAATTGGGTTCTTGCCTTTTTAATATTCTCAATGTACTCCATGATCTATCTCATGATTTATTTAGCCACATGCATCCACTCAACATCTTATTTGACGTTTATGCTAGCCAACATTCCTTGGAACTACTGCGTAATATTGTTTATGAAATATGTTTTTTCTTTGTTTTCATCTTGATGCAACTCACATTTAAGAGAATCAATGAATTCCAAAATTTTTTAACCCAGGGCATTGCTACTTCCTTCTTAGCCTCGATCAACTCATGCTTTTATTATATTCCTTGATGGTGAGCTTGATCACTCTAATCCAACTATCCAGTTTATCAATCTCTCCCTCTTTGAATACCACTGCTTAAATCAATTTTTCAGTTCCATGTTTCATCATTTTCCTCAAGTTAGCCAAAATGTTGCCCCATATCTCCCCATTCATTTCAATACTTCCTTCCCCTTCTAAAACCATATAAACGAGGGTAGTTATCTCTTTAGCAATGGTACATAAATGATTCAAAATAATTTGAATCGTCTCCTTGCCAAACTCCTCTAATTCATGTTTCCATTTTGTGCAAGCCTTAAAGAATGGGTTTGTTTATGAAGGGGCTTCTTTCTTTTCCAAAACTTCCTGTAATTCCCTCTCTAGATTATTTGGGTCTGTAATGCCCCACTAGGGAACCCAGGAGAAACTAACCTAAACATGCAAACATGATTCAATGTTTTTAAAAAAAAGTTTACAAACAATAATGATAACAACACGGAAGTAACACAATGAAATACATGACATACACATAAATACAACTTGAACATAGATTAAAAATCTCTTGGATTTGGACAAGAACCTGGTAAGGGTGTATTTTTCTTTCCAAGGTAAGGGATTTACAGATCTGAAGACTAATATCCATTTTGGAAAAAATATCAAAATTTCTCACAAAGGAAAACATCATTTACAGATCTAAAACCCTAATGGTAGTTTTAAAAACTAAATTATATTTGTAAAGAATAAAATTTGGATAGGGTTTAGAACAATGTTGGTTTGTTCACAATAGTGACCCTATGCACATATTATCCACTTGCATTTAATTATTATGATAAAGAGTGCAAATTTGGAAATGTTTGCAAAGAATAATGGAATAAAATACATACCTCTGAAAAAGAACCTTCTCAAAACCCTATCAGACGATCTTATAAATTGTTGATTTTTGCAATCCTGAACCGAAACTCCGAGATCTACAAAACCCTAAAATATTTTTCTTTTCTCACACAGTTCTGATTTTGACCCTCAAGTCAATGTCACCATTGACCCAAAATTTCTGATTCAGACCTAGGTCAAGGTTGAGGTCAACCTTGACCTAGGTCAGGGATGACCTTGACTCAGAAATATCACCTTTGACCCAAAATTTGAACCATAACCTACACAACTTTGACGGAAAATCTATTTCTAGATCCTGAAAGTTTGCCAAAAAGGGTATCCAAATATGCACTGAAATTCGCTGTTCTAAACCTGTCCCTACAAGAAAAATGTTTTTCTTATTGGTGGGGAGGGGTTTTCCTTGGTCAAACCATGGTTTTGGAATTAACCTCAAATTATAATTGAAATTGAATAAGTAAAACAAATTAAATGAACAAATTCACCTTGCTTGTATGGAAACCCTTGTGGCACATTCGAAGTTGTGGATCCACAAGTATGTATGCACCAAATGGATGTAGAATGTAGAATGTATAATGTAGGATGTCTCAAATCAATTGATTTTGGATCTTCAACACCAATCTTGAGTGGATCTTTGGATAGGAAGAGGCTTGGAGGAATGTGGATGGAGAAGTCTTCAACAAGAGGGCTCCATAGAGATTGAATCCTTCAATGGCTACCAATGGATCTCCTTGATGAATTTGATGCTTGGATGATTGAGAGTAGATGCTTGCTTCAAATATTTCTTCTTAGCTAGTCTCTTCAAGTCTTGAGCGCTTGTGATTAGGCTTGATGATGGTTAGAGAAAATGAGAGAAGGTTTCCTTATATACTAATCTAGGGCACAATCTTCTAGAGAGGACTACATAGGAGAATTAAATTACCATTAGACATATACCCATAGAAGAGGACCTATATTAAATATAATTTAAGATTCATCATTTTGAAACCCAAAACAGCCGACCCAAAAGCGGGAATTAAACTTTTCTGAAGCCTGACATCTGGAAACCCTTGAAACTTGAAATCTGGACCTTGGGCCAGAAAAAGGTCAATTTTGACCTAGATCAAGGTTAAGGTCAACCTTGAGCTAGGTCAAGGGTGAGGTCAAACTTGACCTAGGTCAAGGGTGAGGTCAAACTTGACCTAGGTCAAGGGTGAGGTTGACCTTGACCCAGAAAGATTGATTTTGACCCTAAGGTCAAAAATCTCAATTTTGTAGTTTAGGATGCCAGAAATAGGCTGGAAAAAGTGGGAAATGGGGTAGAAAAGGGGAAAAAGATAGATCCGAGTAAGAGACCCATTCAAGGCTCTTGAAATGACCCCAAACCACTTACTTGGAAGGCTAAACCAGTCTACAATGGAAGTGGTTCTATTTTCTGACTATACATTTAGCCCCCACTTTAGCAAGAGTATGGACTCAATACAAACTCTTGGTAAAGGATACCATGAATAATAGATAATCTTATTAAAATTAAAAGGGACAAAGGAATCCTCAAGCCCCAAGGGAATTAAGTCTTTATCAACCCTAAGATCATGATAAGAGAGACATCACCAGTTAAGAGAGAAAAAGAGAGGGTGTGATTACTTCGACTAGTAAGATGTGTGTATCTCATTGTGAACCACAAAAATGATAGGATGACCCACCAAGAAAGCACTTGATAGTCACCCCATAAATTTTTGTGCCTTCTAGTGGCTTTTTGCATGTATGTAGTGCATCTTCTGACAACTTTTATGAAGTACCCATGGATCCATATCCTTATATCACCATGGAATAAATTTGTAAAATGTGTATCTCTTCATGATTTAGAAACTTATGTGTGTTACCTTCAGAGGATTTAGCATGCTTCAATATAAAAGTTTAGAACAAAAATGCATAATATAGAATGAGGGAGGCCGTATATATGCCCCCCTCCTTAATATGGAAAAATACATACTATTTTGTCATGTTAAGAAAAGAAAATAACAAGGATAAAGCTTTCTTCAACATCAAGAAAATATCCATAGACAACACCCAGTCCAAGCCAAGAAGATCACAACTCCTATGAGGCCATGGAAGGGATGACTGCAAAGAGATATCATGCAAGAAGTGAATAAGTAACCCTTGTGAGGGATGACACACTATTTAGTTTCCAAGGTGAGATATTTATCAACCATGGAAACCCAATGTTAAACAATGAAATAGGTTATGAGGATATAGATCCTTAATGCAAACCAAAACTTTCATGTATGATTGGATATCACATAATAGATAGATGTTTCTTAACCAAGGGAAAATTGAATTGCGGAAAGACAAAAAAGAAGGAGATGGAATCCTTGCCCCCCAAGCGTAGGGACAAGGATGAAAGGGGAACTATTATATCACTCACAAAACTATGAAAGAAAATGAGCCCCCAAAGATTAGGATAACATTGTTTACATAATGTGGAGCTCCATAATAGGAACATAAATATTATTTAGAGAAAACATGATTGAAATATAACTCATTGCCACATGATATATAAATAAATTTACTATCAATGAGATGCCTAATCTTATAATGTAAAGCTTTACATTCATTAGTAGAGTGATCATGAAATCTATGATACAAACAAGAAGGAAGAGTCTTAAAGTGTGGACTATGATTCTTTTTGCATTTAGGTCTAGTAATCATCTTAGCACGAAGGAGTTTAGGAAAAAGAACTTCTTGGTCAAATTCCTTCATAGGGTCATCATGTTTTGAAGTGTTACTTGAGATGTCATTAACATTGATGTGTTGTTGAGGATTAAATCTCAATCCATAGGAATGCTCATGCCCCCCATTTTGTAAGGGCATTTGAATTCCCTTTTTATGCTTACCACATCCTTGACCATGGAATCCTTGTTTAACTAGTAAATGATAACCAGGAACATAATGAGAAACCATATGAGAAGGATTCAATGGAACTTTAGTAGTCAAAATGTCATCATTAGTAGGTTTGATAGATTCATAGTGGGGAGAAGCAGTGACAAATTTATTATGAAGGGCATTAGAAGTAGAAGCAAAAGCTCATTGTTTAAACTATCTTTGTGGCTTCATAAAATCAAGATTAGAAACTTTATACTCTCCAATAAAGGTAGGATTAAAATCAAAGGTTCCCCAATCATCTTCAGGAAGGGAATTAGAGGAAGAAGGATCACTATTAGGAATAGGAATATTTTGGGTTTGAATATTAAAATAAGGATTTAGCGCATCATCCGTATGAAGTGTATACACCATGTTGTTGTGAATAAACTTGACTTTACAGTGAAGGGTGGAAGGAACAACATGCATCTCATGCAACCAAGGTATACCCAAAAGGAGGTTATAATTAAGAGGTCCACGAATAACATGAAAATGAGTATTTAAGATGACTATACCTACTTTGATAGGTAATGTAATGATGCCCAAAGTGTTCTTATCAATGTTATCAAAGCCATGTATAGGAGCATTGTTAGGTTGAATAGTTGAAAGATCAGCTTTAATCACTTTGAGCATGTGCATGCTACAAATATTAAGCCCAGATTCATTATCAATCAAGGACCTAAGAATGGTACTCTTATTGATAGTAACAAAAACCATAATAGCATCATATTGATTCTGTATTTCTTTAGAAGGTAAATTATTTTGAGTAAATACAATGTCAAGAGGACCTGGGGTAGCATGCATGCACTATAAGAAGGAATTGATGTTATCTTGATTAGGAGGTGGAGTAGAAATAGTTTCTAGAGCTTTTTTCAAGGCTTCATGATATGTCAGAGAAGTTTGTAGAAGCTCCCATAAAGAAATCTTGGCAGGGGTATTGAGTAATTGTTCAACTAAGTCATACTCTTTGAAGGAAGAAGGTAACCTAGGTGCTTGAGGAAGCATGGGTTGAGAAGGAGGCAAAGAAGTAGGAAACACTGGATTAGGTTGAGGGTTATTCCTTGTATGATAAGCATGTGAAATGGAATCTGTGTTATCGAAGAAATCCAAAGGATCCCTAGGTTTAACCTTGATAGTAATGCGAGGACAACCTTTAGTAGTCAACAAGGGTTTTGGATAAACCATGTTAGTTGTCTCCACACTACAAACAGATTCAAAATAAGGAAGAAAAGAATACATCCTAGGAGGAGATGAGGTAGGATCTTGATTCTCCATAAGATCATCACTAAGAGGGAGAGCATTAAGGGAATTTATATCATTCTCCACTAATGCCTCATCACTAGAAGGAACCCCAAATGGAGGTAAATCATCTATAATGTCTTCTTCTTTCTCTAAAATGTTTGTATAAGGGGAGTGTGTTTTAGAAAAAGAGTCACCATCATCCATTAATAAATCACCCTCTTGTAATAGATCATCTTCATGAGGAGGGGATAAATCAATGTCTTTATCCAAGGGTTCATCCCAAATAGGAGGATCATCCATAATGGCTTCATGAGGAAGAGAGTAATCAACATCCAAATCCAAAGGTTCATCCCAAATAGGAGGATTATCATTCCTAACAATAAAGCACATTGTAGGAGCACGATAAATCACTAAAGCTTGATCCTTAAAGGGGAAAGAAGGTAAATTATATTATGAAGTAGGCTCATAGAAAAGACATATAGTAGGATAAGAATTAACATCAATCCTCAACTTATCTCCATAAAGAGAAATATGATGGAGAGAAAGATTAAAGTCATCTTCTTGCTCTTATATATCCTTACAAGGTAATACAAGAGAGGAAAAAGCAACATCACACACACTAAATAAAGTATTTCTAGGTGTAACATCATGAAATGGTAAGGAAAGAGGAGGATGTTGTTTAATCCCAAAAGTTATAGAAGGATGTTTGGAAAACACTTGAAGCAACTTGTGCAACATGATAACAAATAAAGAAATTCATAGAAAATAGATCTAGATATATCCAAATTCATTCAAATGAAACATATAAGCATGGAAAATGTAAATGTTTTTGTATTTTAAAGAAATGTTGTGATTTTTTTTTTGATATATAAATGCAAGAGCAAAAAATAAATCTACTTTTAAATGCATGTAATATCTAACATAAGATGCAAATCTAACACAAAAAAGAAAGAGTTGTCTATCGTGGGTTCACCAAAATCTAAGGTAGAAAATATGGATAGGGTTTAGAACAATGTTGGTTTTCTCATAAAAGTGACCCTATGCACATATTATCCACTTACATTTAATTGTAATGATAAGGAGTGTAAATCTGGAAATATTTGCAAAGACTAATGGAATAAAATACATACCTCCGAAAAAGAACCTACAAAAAACCCTGTCAAACAGTCTCAAAAACTTTGGATTTTCGCATTCCTAAAACCAAAACTGCGAGATCTGCAAAACCCATAAATATTTTTCTTTTTTGACACAGTTCAAATTTTGACCCTCAAGTTAATGTCACCATTGACCCAAAATTTCCAATTTTGACCTAGGTCAGGGTTGAGGTTGACCTTGACCTAGGTTAGGGATGAGCTTGACTCCAAAATGTCACCCTTGACCCAAAATGTCAACCTTGACCTGCACAACTATGACATAAAATTTGTTTCTGGATCTTGAAAGTTTGCCGAAAAGGGTATCCGGATGTGCACTGAAATTCATTGTTCCAAACTTGTTCATGCAATAAAAATGGTTTTTTTTTGGGGGAGAGGTTTGCCTTGGTCAAACCCTATTTTTCAAATTAACCTCAAAGTATAACTGAAATTGCATAAGTAAAACAAAGTAAATAAACAAATTCACCTTGCTTGTATGGAAACCCTTGTGGCGGATTCAAATCTGTAGATCCACAAGTATGTATGCACCAAATGGATGTAGAATGTAGAATGTAGGATGTCTCAAATAAATTTATTTTGGATCTTCAACACCAATCTTGAGTGGATCTTTGGATAGGAAGAGGCTTGGAGGAATGTAGATGGATAAATATTCAACAAGAGGGCTCCATAGAGCCTGAATCTTTCAATGACTACTAATGGATATCCTTGATGAATTGGATGCTTGAATAATTGAGAGTATATGCTTGCTTCAAATCTTTCTTCTTAGCTTGTCTCTTCAAGTCTTGAGTGCTTGTGATTATGCTTGATGATGGTTAGAGAAAATGAGAGGAAAAGGTTTCCTTATATTCCAATCTAGGGCACAATCTTCTAGAGAGGCCTACATAGGATAATTAAATTATCATTAGACCTATACCCCTAGAAGAGGACCTATATTAAATATAATTTAAGAGTCATCATTTTGGAACCCAAATCAGCTGACCCGGAAGCAGGAATTAAATTTTTTTGAAGCCCGACATATGGAAACCCCAGAAACTTGAAATCTAGACCTTGGGCCAGAAAAAGGTCGATTCTGACCTAGGTCAAGGTTGAGGTCAACCTTGACCTAGGTCAATGGTGAGGTTGACCTTGACCTAGGTCAAGGGTGAGGTTGACCTTGACCCTGAGGTCAAAATCTCAGTTTAGCAGTTTAGGATGCCAGAAACAGGCTAGAAAAAGTGGGAAATGGGGTAGAACAGGGGAGAAAGACAGATCCAAGTCAAAGACCCATTCAAGGTGCTTGACATGACCCCAAACCACTTACTTGGAAGACTAAACCAGTCTACAATGGAAGTGCTTCCATTTTTTGACTATACAATATCAAATGAAACCCTAATGCCCATTTTACAACTAAGATAATTAAATGAAACCCTTAAGCCCAAACACAGATCTGACATACAATTATGGAGGAAAAACCACATAAATGATCCAATAACCTATTCTTCAAATTTTAAGCAATATAAACACATATTATCAAATAAGGAAGATTTAGACACAGGTTCCCACCAATCTAGATGCATATAAGATAGAAATCTGGAAGGCTACAATTAACAAGATCAAGATCCTACCTTAATAACTAATGAGAAGATCCAATTCAAATCCAAAGCAATCACGAATCCAAAATACTCCTAAGCTTTCAAAAAACTTCTAACCGGATGAATTATCCTTCCACCTGATTGAACATCCTCCAAATGGCTTTCAATTTAGAGATATTGAAAACCAGGTAATTAGGTTTACAAAAAGTGCAACCCTAATGGAATATTAATTATTTGATTAAAAATTAAAAAAATCTTTTAAATTTCAATTTCACTTAAAACAATGCACAACTTAACTTTAAAATCAAAAATCAAAGTCATAAATAAAAAAGCATGATAATGTTTTAATTAAATTAAATCAATTAATCATGCAACTTAAAGTAATATTTAATAACTCAATTTGCACAATTAATACAATTTTTGAATTTAATATTTATGAAATCTCAATTATGAAATTAAGACTTAATAATTAAATCAATTAATGGTTTATAGGCATTTAATTAATGTTTAATTATTAAATAGCCATATATTTAATATATTAATATTTTAACCTTATCAAAGGTGCAATTATTAACATTAATATTTATCATAACTAATCATTTAAACACAAGCAAAAAACATCATAAATCCAATTTAAAACCATCTAACAGAAAACCAACTTAAACAGGAACAACCATACACACAAAAAGGCTCACAGATCCACGTCACTTGACGGATTCAGATAGGATTGTCATATAGGTTCTTGTCTGTTTCTAGGAAAAAATAAGGGTTTAGGGTAGGGATTTAGGCCTGAATATTATCTCCCCTCTCTTACCATTGAGACATTGTGATAGGACACACTCACTCCTGCCAATTCAGGGAAGATGTTGCCTAGTACCTACAAACCTATCATCACAAAGACAAACATATGCATACATATAATATAACAGAAAATGGTTGAGACCATTTTATCATGTGGATCTCATGCAAGTAAGTAACTATGAATATGTCCCATACCATACCAAACACACCAAACAGTAGTGTAAAACATACCAACAATCCATGTGCATATAGATATAGGGTCAATATTGTTAGAAAACCATAATCAAAATGACATCATAGCATACACATAACCATCTTGAAATAGCCATAAATCACATGTAAATAGAAGATATAACACAACTAAGTAAATGATCAATAATATAATGAAAAGTAATACATGAATATCCTCAAAACCAACTGAAATAATCAACACATACATGAAAAGGCCTAAAAGAGTTTGGTAACCAAAAATAAAAAGAAAACTAAGGGGTGGGTATTACATCCCTCCCTAAAACTAGGCTTACTCCCAGAAGCCTACAACAAAGATAGGGATATGAATCTCTCAACACAAAGAAATCATCTGAAATACAACAGAGTTTTAAGTCTATTTTTGGTTTCAAGTTTAAACTATAGGACACCTAATGCGTGTACATTACCCAGAGTTCCTAGTGTAGAAACTTGGGCTCTAATAGGGTCAATGGGACCCACCAACTATGCAATATAATCCTTCAAAAATTTATTCTATTATGTGAGATTCTTTATCTTGGTCTCATCCTAGTACATGTGTTTAAATAATGATGTGACATCCAATGCCACCAAGGATTTCCCTCATTCCCTTGTTGGCACCCCAAGGTCTACCTCTTCCATCAAGAAATCTTCTAGATTTACCTCTTCGATAACCTTATCCTGGGTGGGACAACAAATTGTGCTTTCCACTATCGTCTTTTAGCTTCAGTCACATATGAAATGTGAGGCCTCACCCCAATCCCATCATATATTTTTTGATTTTGCTTATGATCGAATTAGTATTTGATACTTATTTTGATGCACTATGGTTATACACCTTATGTGGTGGGTTTGGTCACTTTGGATTTATAAGCATTTTATTTTATGATGCTCTTGATGGACTATTTTATTATACAATTAGGAATCTTCATTATTGATATTTGATTTGGTGAATGTTATGATAATGTGATAGATTATTGAAGATTATGTGATTAATTAAATTTTTTGATTTGATTCAATTTATGATGCAATGTGATTCCTAATTTTAATTCGAAAGAAAATGTTTAAATGATGTTTATAAATGCATATGTTTTCAAGAGTGAAAGGTTAATTTTAATATGTAGATGTTTCATAGAAGTTTTGAATGATGATTATTCATATGATGTATATTATATTCCTTGGACTACTTATATTCAGATTTAGTGTGCAGGGAAAAGAACATGGTATTAAATCAGGGAACCAAATCTAGGTCTATGTGAATTCAGTAAAAAGACAAGCTTGTGTCTAATAAGAGACAAGGCCTCATTGTATCGTGTTTAATTTGTAAATGTATGAGTTTTATTGTATTTAGTTCAAATTGTAAATTGTATATTTAATTTTATGGTAAGTGTGCTCAAGTGGAAGTGCCATGTGGCTTGTGATGTGTAAATGTGTGTGTGTGTGTGTGTCACTTGACACGTGTGTTGTGTACATGTGGCCATGACATGTCCACTTGAGGATTGGGTGCCCACCTACCTAGGTTAGTATCATAGTGAATCTCTATATGAATCCCTTGGTTAGGGAGCTTGAGGTATGGTCTTTTCAAGTGAATATCACGGGTAAGCTTATAAGGGAATTCTGGGAGGCTAGAAAGGTACCTAGGGGTGTGTTTGATCCTTTTCAGGAAGACCACTTGTATACCTATGGGTAAGGTTCATTTTTAGCCATAGGACCCCCTAGATATGTGTCCTTGATCCCTTCCAAAATTTGGATAAGGACAAAAATCAACTTTTGAAAAATCTTGGTCTTGGATTGACAACCCTTTCTTTTAGGTGAAAAGACTTTGATCACTTTTTGGGGATTACCTTTTTAGAATCCAATTTTTTGAAATCTTGTAAGGAGCTTAGGGAAGAGAAACAAATGAAAAACTTACTTTTTACCAAGAGATTTCTCGAGGCCTTTTTAGTGGAGACTCTCCATGGGTGTGATTTTGAACACGCACTCTCTATCTTAGAGACATTGCTTGTTTGGAGGAGCTTGGTGTGTATGTATATTTGTACACCTGTTATCTGCAACACAACACTTCAATAAATCATTCTGTTAGTGAAAAACAAGGGTTAAAGAGCATATAAACCATAACATTGACTTATTTCTTTCTAACTAGGATGAGTGTAGCATGTAACATAATAGCCCTCAGATTTATGCTAAATACCAGTGACATAAACAACCTAGCATGAAAGATTTAGTTAAAAACAAACTATTATTCAATGAACAATGCATATTAATCTAAAAATGGGCATAATAACAATATATGAGCATGAACTATGAAATGAAGTATGAGTCTAAGTCTATTTCAACAACATAACAATGCATT
Organism: Thuja plicata; assembly: GCA_018584345.1. Taxonomy (NCBI): domain Eukaryota; kingdom Viridiplantae; phylum Streptophyta; class Pinopsida; order Cupressales; family Cupressaceae; genus Thuja; species Thuja plicata. The sequence goes on along the minus strand of MU223619.1, from coordinate 920,808 downwards.
TACAATATGAGATGAAGGCTTATTCGCTCTCAAAAATGGCTTCTATTTATAGAAGAATGAGAGAGAGAGAGAGAGAGAGGGGAGACAAGGCTCATTAATGAGTTGAGGGACTCATTAATGGTGGTGTAAGAGCCATTAATGCCTTGAGCATTAATGAGGCATGGGGGAGACATAGGATTAAGGCATCTTCATTAATGAGGCATTAATGAAAGCCTTAAAGAAGCATGGGGAGTGTGTAAGGTTCAACTTGGCAAGTTGGTCCCTTAGGAAAGTCATGCTTGAGAAAGTGGACTTTCTCAAGTGGGTTGAGTTGTTAATCATTCCCTAATGGAATGTGACAACATTAGGAGGTGTCATAATGTGTGAAAAACACTTGTACTTCAGGGTTTAAAATTTGTTGATTATTTTGAGGATTTTATCTTTTTAATGATCTTTTGAACACGTCAAATAGTTTTGCAAAACAAACACTCATCTTTTACTATTCTCTAGGTGGAGGATGAAAATATTTGCTCATTGACTCAGGTACACACTCAAATGCTAATCAGAATACAACCATCACCAAGCATGAAATGAATCTAGTCATGATGTTGTATTAGCCAACTCCAAACGCAAGTGAGGGCACAATATGACGAGTGTCTTGAGGAAATTACTTTTTGCCTTGCACAAAGATTATCACTCTTTCGAGGATGAATCAGGAATTATTTTAGTTGAAGTTGTTGTAGATTATTGGGTAATCCATTCAAAACTGTCCCTCATAGAAGTGCACAAGGCAAAATTTAGGCGTATATCCCTATGAGTACTCGAATATATGTAGTCTCACAAGCAAGATTCAAGCGGCTCCGCTCTACATATACCCAGATATGTTCAAGGAATGATGTTGAAATTCCAAGAACAAAACTAGTTTCATCTTTTGAGGATTTATCCTACGAGGAAGCAACTATTTATAGTGAGTTGGAAGGGTTGGCATAAAACTTGTCCTCACTTGGGTCATTCTCGGGAGATTTCTTCCTCAACCGACAGGCCCTCTACTATTTAAGTATATGTAACTAGGATTGGCGAGCTTTGGATGTCTGGATTTCTAATTCTTCTAAAGAAGAAGAGCATACTCTCCTAATCTAAACCATTTTCTCCCAAAACATGTAAAGAAAAGTTCATTCCTTCAAGCTATGTTGAGCTCGATTTAGTTTGTTCCTATTTAAGAAAAACAAGATTTGCTTGAAAAGGAAAGTTGCCTTGTTCAATTAGCCACAAAATTTTAGTGAGTTGCTTGTCCAATTACTGATCCAAATTGAATTAAATAATTGAACTTGTACTTTGATCCCACATATTTAGTGCTTTGATTCTCCAATTTTTGAATCCAAAAATAAATTATACGATGTAGTTGTTCATTGAACCGCAATATTTAGTGACTTGTGTTGTTCATTTACTGTTCCAAATAGAATTAGGTGATGTGTTTTCTTGTTCAGTTAACTCCAAATTTTGTTCAATCCGTAAAATGATGTATGAGTTTCTGATTTTCCTTAAAAGGAAAAGAGCATAATCCTCTAGTCAGTTTAGTGATAGATTGGAATATGTATCTTAATTTGGAAAGCAAGTAAATAGAAGTCAAGATGGGGGGTTGGGTAACCTGAAAAACCAAGTTAGTGTTGTTTATGTTAACTCCCACAAAAACTTTCAAGAACAACCTGTAAACACTTGTTAGGCTATAAGACACCAAAAACACAACTTGTCAAAATGTTAGGGTTAGGCAAACGAAATGCACAAACTTTCTAATCAGATGCGAGCCTAAAATTTTACTGAATGTGATACAACATACTGTATGCAAGCTTCCTTACCAGATGCGATTCCATGCTTACTAGATGCAAGCCTGAACTAAAAATGATCCAGAAAATCCTGGATGCAAGCCTCATTTTTTGCGGTGCGATGGCGTATCCTAGATGCAATCCTAAATGGTAAAAAATGAGCCTGTAACAGAATTATGGGCATGCAAATTAGTGAAAAAGTGTTAGAAAATAAGGCCAAGTTGGAAATTGAGCCCCACGATGGGTGCCAAAAATGTGTGTATATTTGTGCACCTGTTATCCGCAACACAACATTTCAATAAGTCATTCTGTTAGTGAAAAACAAGGGTTAAAGAGCATATAAACCATAACATCGACTCATTTCTTTCTAACTAGGATGAGTGTAGCATGTAACATAAAAGCCCTCAGATTTATGCTAAATACCAGTGACATAAACAACCTAGCACAAAAGATTTAGTTAAAAACAAACTATTATTCAATGAACAATGCATATTAATCTAAAAATGGGCATAATAACAATGTATGAGCATGAACTATGAAATAAAGTACAAGTCTAAGTCTATTTCAACAGCATAACAATGCATTTACAATATGAGATGAAGGCTTATTTTCTCTCAAAAATGGCTTCTATTATAGAAGAATGAGAGAGAGAGAGAGGGGAGACAAGGCTCATTAATGAGTTGAGGGACTCATTAATGGTGGTGTAAGAGCCATTAATGCCTTGAGAATTAATGAGGCATGGGGGGACATAGGCTTAAGACATCTTCATTAATGAGGCATTAATGAAAGCCTTAAAGAAGCATGGGGAGTGTGTAAGGTTCAACTTGGCAAGTTGGTCCCTTAGGAAAGTCATGCTTGAGAAAGTGGACTTTCTCAAGTGGGTTGAG
>MU223619.1:900347-911582 GCA_018584345.1 Thuja plicata | reverse complement strand
TACATATATATATATATATATATGTACATATATATACATATACATATATATACATATACATATATGTATGTATATATATATGTATGTATATATATATGTATATATATATCTTGATTTGGAATTTTAGTGGATCAAAGTCTTAATGGAAGTAATCAAATAGACCAATGATTTAACTTAATTTATATGCACAAGGAGATTATTAACTTTATTTAAATCGACCATACACTATTGAAATATCAAAATTAAGCCCTTTATGGTTAACTATGGAAATTTAAATATTTTTGATTTTAAAATTAATGTGGAATGAAGTTTAATTAAAGTCCTAATTAAACACTAGGTAATGTTCTAAGCTTGATAATGTTATTTTTATGTGGCCAATATATGTGGCCAGTATAATGGCCATTATAAAAATAATGTTACAGTTCAACTTCAATTGTTATTAGGGTTCATAATTCTATTAATGTTATAGTCCTAATTTTTTATTAAATTAATGATTAGTTTATTAGATTTTTTAAATGAATATGATTAGGAACTTGAGGAATGAAATTAAATTAAGTAATTAATAAAACTCTTGAAAATGTATTTAAATGATAATAGCATAAAGATGATTGTGCTTAAGTGAGTATTCTTAGGAGTTTTATTAGGGAATTCTTGTATAGAGTTTTAGTTAAGAATTTTTAAACAAGGATTTCTAAATTAACCTAATCTTTAAATGTGATTTACGTACCAAGGTCTATGAAACACTTTTAATAATGTAAGCTACATTAATGTGTTGCGAACACCGTATTCCTCACAATTGAAATGGTAACTTAGAATACGTTAGGAATTAACGTAATTATTTTTACTAAAATTTAAATTAGTGGATTCAAATATCAGAGTTGGAACCTTCTTATATCTCTTCATTAGGGAGAGATTTGCCTAGTGCAATTTTATTCTTTTATAGCTATTTAGTAATTAATTTTCACATCTTCAAACTGTATTAAAAGAGTAATTCAAGATAACAAAATCAACTTCATTAAGGTCATATTAAATGTTATTTAAGACATTTATCCTAATAGGGGAAACTTAGTAAAATGAAATGGATAACCTTTTCATAGTTCATTTCCTTACGCATGACGCAGTTAGATCAAAGAACCTAACTAGTGAATTTAAACAATTAAACCTAGGTAAAGAACTAATGGGTTGAGGGATGTTGGCTTGTGGTCAGGATTCCCCTTGACCCTACAAAGAGACCCTTGTATTAATGTAACTTAACTCTCTACTTGTAAACATTGAACTAGCTTAGTAAACTTGGATAAACCTCTCAACTACATTCATCAAGACATTATTATACTTTTCAAAAAAAAAAATTTCTGCATTGTTTGGGCGCAAATTTTGGGCATGAAATGAAATCCTTTGGGATTTTCTGGAGCTATATTCCCCTATGTAGAATGCATGACCAATTTATGAAAAATACAAGGCATCAAACTCTATATATATTCTCTTGTAGGGATGTATGGCCTTAAAAAGCCAGGTTGGTTTGGTGCTTGTAGAGAGAGGCTAGTCAGGCTTTAACTAAAATGTTGATATTTTCTCTTTCATGCTCTCTTCCTCTCAATTTCCTATTACCTATTCTTGTGATGAGGTAACATCTCTGCATTCTAAATAAGGAAGGGAACTAGGTTTCTCTACCTGATGTTCCATGGTATATTCCTGTACCTATTCTGAGTCATTTCTCTTGGGCTCCTCAATGTGTTCTTCACCTACAATTTTTTTCTTGTTTCTCACCTATTATTCCTTTATCAATCTTCTCCTTGCTACCTTCCCCTTTTTCTATTTCCATGTCTGGGGGTACCTCAGCCTCTACCTAAGGAGGCACTTCTAGTTCTACCTTTGGGGCTACTTTGACTTCAAATTCTTGAGGGACCTCTATTTCTGAGGGTATATTGTCATGTTCACCTCTGCTTCTGCCCAAACCACCAAAGTTTTCTTCCAAAGAGATGTCCTCTGTAACTAAATCAAAAAAAGGCTCTTGGGATGATTCCTTGAAGCTAAATATGGTCTCAAAATTTGAAATATAAAACTCATCCATCCCCAAGGGGTCATCCCTCTCCTTCTCAAGTTCTATTGTTGAATTTGATTTAACATTAACCACCTGCGGGGAAGCTTGGCTTGTACCTTCTTCAGAGGGTTCAAAAATATCCTTAGAAGAGAGACCTAAATTAAGTTTCCTTTCTACCACTTTTGAATACTTAGTTCTTCTCACCAGTGTTACTTATTCTTCTTCCAATTCTTCACCTTATTCTAAGGTTTCTAAAGTGGAAGCTACCAAAGATGGTTTCTTTTTCAGTATTTTGTATGCCTTATTTGATGTTTCTAGAGCTTTAGGTTTTGTCACTTTAATCTTAAAGGGTTTTACCCTTTGCTTCCATATTTAGACGATGGAATATATGTTGAACTATCAATACTAGGTGAAGAAAAACTCATAGCTTTTCCTGGTGTTGATGGTGCAGGAGTTGAGTGTATAGGTGGTGGTGGGGAAACATGAGATGTAGTTATAGAAACAAATATCTTTGTTTCCTTTCCCTTTTCTACTTCAAAAATTATGGGGAGAGGGGGTATTATTTGGCAACTTTCCTAGCATGACCAATAACCTCTTTAGGAGTAGGGGAAGGTGCTTTCTTGAAAATAGGAACATTGTTAGAATTATAATCTTTCCTTGGTGTTTTATAAACCAAGGTCTTGTCTCATATTTGTAATTCCTTTAATAAGGAAATTAGATATTCCTCCTTAAGAGGATTCCTACACATGGCACACATGTAATGTAAATGTGGCACTCTTAGAGTATGGGAGTTACATTTAAAATCCTCCACTCATTTCTTCTTAAGAGATGGTCCTCACACACTTCTTAGGGTTCTTATAGGGGTTCTAATTTGGTTCTCACAAGTTGGATTTCTTCTGTCTTCTCTCATTCTCATTCTTGTAATATTATAATGAGCTCTCTCTCTCTCTCATATTTATGCACAAGGGATTTTTATTAGTTTTCCCCTTTCAAAAATATTGTCTTGGTGTTGATCTTGAGCTTCTTGGTGCTTTTGGTGAAAGTTCTTGAATCGCCATTCTTTAACTTGGTTTATGGTGAAATTCTTCTTGCAACTATCTCTTGGATTATTTCCTGTTTCCTTATCTCTATTTGTTTTCTTAATATTTCTAACATGGTATCAGAGCCACTAATCCTTGTTTGAGTGTTTGCAAGATTTCTCGATCTAACTTTTGTTGCAGATTTTTAAATTTTTTTTTTGGGTTTGGTCAGTTCACTGCCAAACCCGATTTCTTTTGTTTATTTATATAGTTTTCATTTTTCCCTTTGTCGGGCAACCACAAGGGATTTCAGATTTGCATGCTTTGTATTTTCTCTTTAAATCAATATTAAAATATGATTCTAACATTTTTCTAGCTCTAACATCTCTGCATGCAGGCATTTCTTTGATTCTCAGTTTGTCTACAGATTTTTATCTCTGGTTTTCTACAAGGTTTCATAAATCTGGTTTACAAATCTTTGCTAACATTTTTTTCTTCTTTTCATTATCTGCAAATTCTTATATTTATCTTGAGCTGATTTTAATATCTTTCTGTAGCTTTATATCTCTGTTGTCATTTATCAAATATCATTTCTTCATATTGTGATATATCATATATCTATGCTTTCAACAAAAAAGTTCCCTCTTTTCTCCTCGTAGACCCTTATCTCTGTCACATTGTCTTTAGCGCTATGAGTTTGGGGCAGTATACTGGAGAGTTTCTTCTTTTCCTTCAACGCTCCATCATCCTTCCCATCCCGTCCTTAACACAACCCCTACTTCCATGTCTTGATCTACCTGTTTGACCTCCTCACCACTTCACCTCTGGTCCTTCCTTTGCTGGCTAGACTTGGCAGCGTATGAATCCTAGCTCCTTGCACATCACTTTTTTGTTCATTCTCCTCCTTTCCTTACGCAAAACACCTTTATTTTTTAACTTTAGAAATTGAAACATTGCTCCCTTGCGCAACATTTAACCCATTGTTTTAACTTCGCTGGTTTTTTTTTGGGTTTGGCATCGTGGTTATCTCAGCCTCCTATACTACCTTCTCTTCTATCCACCAGTCCTTCATAGCACAGCTTATTTAATTCTCATTGTTTTCACTTCTCCCTTGCTGCCCTTAACTCCCTAATACTTAAAAAATATTTTAATATTGTTTAAGCCATATTGTTTCATAGCGTAGCGAAGCAAAAGAAGCTAAGAGAATTTTTATTAAGCCATTATATACTCATAGCATAATGTAAAAGGTAATCTAGCCAAGTATGAAGCACAACCATTGAGGTAAAGCTTAATATCCAACAAATTCTCCTCATCTTTGTTCAGATCATTATTAAGCTATAGATTATCTTTGCGGTTTTTTTCCAAACTAAGCATAGTTACAGTTTATCATTATAACATTAATTATAACATTTTTTTTAATCATTGCATTACAGATCATTATCTCATTCTTCTGGTTAGTGCAATTTTTTTTCATCATTTCATTGTCAGCACTTATCTATTATTATATTCGAGTTGACTGGTCCTTTGAATCGTTTAATCTTCTTATTTAATCATTTAATCATTTTTTAATTACATTTAATATTTTTAAATCAATTTGTTTAAATCATTTAATCCTTGTTTATAATCTTTGTTGTTTAAATATTTATGTCATTTAAAAAAAAAATTCAATCTATTATTTAACAAAAAGTTTAAATTTTAAAACAATTTTTATGCTTCATAATTTTTAAAATCATTTTAACCCAAAACACATTTTATAAAATAAATATATTTGAATTGTTATTTCAATATTTAGTTGCAATAATTTTTTTTTTTTATCATTCTATTTACATTAAATTTATTTTTTGTGCTCCTTAGCATTATATCTTAATTGTATTTCACTCCATTTGGCTTAATCTTATTATTTTAATTATGTCTAATCCTGACTATGAATATTCCTCTTTTGCTAATATTTTAGATCAAGATGAGGATATTATCTCTACCTTTCTTAATGTCACTTTACCTTCCTTTGAATGTCTTGGTAGAGATATCTGTATTGATCAAGATGATCTTCATGAATTCTCTAAATTGAGTACTAATCCTATGATTGTTGTGGCGGTGAATGATATTGACAACAATATTGATGACATTACTAGTAATACTGATGATTATAATAGACTCACTCTTGATTTTTTATATACTGATGGATACATTAAAAATTTGTTTTTTAAAAGTGATGATTGCATTCTGGATTACATACCTGATTTATTTGATGATTCACTATATATGATTTTACTTTCCAAAGTGTTACTGATTCGGCACTAGGAGATCCCAATGTTGGGAGCTCTACTAGTGGTTATTTCCTTCTTGCAAGCTCTAGTGTTGATCAAGATCCACCTCTATTTTTTACTGGAAATGAATATATACAATGCACAAATACATCTCAAGAATCTCAATGGTCACTTGAAGATTTGGGCCCACCACTCCAAGAACCTACAACTTTACATTGTAATAATCAAAGTTCTATCTCCTTAGCGAAGCATCCTATGTACAATTCAAGCTCCAAGAACATATCACTCCAAAATCATGCCAGAAAAGAACATGTTTAAGTGACACATGAGTCCCTCCTCTAGTGCAAGCGACATGATCTAGTTTTCGATACCTTAATGAAGACTCTTTCTAAAGAGACATCTCAAAATCATTGTAAATATTTGGGTTTGATACATATTGATCTCATCTCCCCAAGTAAAGATTAAAGGGGGTTGTTAGAATTATAATCTTTCCTTGGTATTTTATAAACCAGGGTCTTGTCTCATATTCGTAATTCCTTTAATAATGAAATTAGATATTCCTCTTTAAGAGTATTCGTGCACATGGCACACACCTAATGTGAATGTGGCACTCTTAGAGTATGGGAGTTACATGCAAACTCCTCCACTCATCTCTACTTAAGAGATGGTACTCACACACTTCTTAGGGTTCTCATAGGGTTTCTAAGTTGGTTCTCACAAGTTGGATTTCTTCTCTCTTCTCTCATTCTCATAATATTGTAATGAGCTCTCTCTCTCTCTCTCATATTTATACACTAGGGGTTTTTCTTAGTTTTCCCCTTTCAAAAACATTGTCTCGGTGTTGACCTTGAGCTTCTTGGTTCTTTTGGTGAAATTTCTTGAATAACCATTCTTTAACTTGGTTTATGGTAAAATTCTTCTTGCAAATCTCTCTTGGATTCTTTCCTGTTTCCTTATCTCTATTTTTTTTCTTAATATTTATAACAAACATTAACTTTATTTCTCTTCCCTTTCTTTATCTTTTCTGGTGGGTCCACCTTGGGCTTCATAGGGACTCACTCCATGTAGAATGGCCTATGTATCTAGTACAATGTGCACCAGATTACATGCATAGACATGTGTTCAATATCTTCTAACCCCCCTAGAAAAATTCTCTACATTCAAAATTGGTTGGGTATATACCTTATCTTTATTATATAATGGAAGAAAATAATTCTCCAAATATTTATCCAAAAATTTATTAGGAATTCAGAGTTCAATGGAATACTGTGCAAGGTCCAAGTCCATCCTATAGTAGTCTCTAATTCTAACCTCATAATAATCCATATAATTTTCCCAGTGATCTTTTGTTGGCGCTCGTGCTTAAAATGAGCACCCATTACTTTTCTAAAAGTACCTATTGGGTCAATTCTTCTCCTCTTTATTATCTTCTCATCAAGAGGACATCATCCATTCTAAGAAAACTAACTTTATATCCTTGATATTATGGACTTAATGAGCTCCAATGGAGATGGAAAATTTGAAATACAACATATATTTTCTCACGACGAGTCTATGAGCATCTAATAGTTGTCGCCAAAGCTCCATTATGATTAACCAATTAGAGGGGTATCTTTGAAGCTTCTTAAGTTTCCAGATGCACCTAGATACTCTAAGGTAAGTAAAGGCTCAAAAATATATGAAGTAGTTTCCAACCTTCTTGATCTTAGCTACAACTTCCTTGGACATCCACTTAGAAAAGTTCCCCTCAATGGAATGGATGATCGTGAACACAAAAGCATCATTCACAATTCTATATTCATGACTTCCTATTGGTAGTTTATCCTTTTGAACTAGCTATGGGTATAACCTATATAGATAATCCTTTGGATCAAAAGACACCCCTTTTTGAAAATACGTGGATTGTCTACATAGGCTTCCATGAGGTATACAATGTATGTAGCCATGTAAAACTTTGGATCACTTTTAACTCTCTATAATTGATGATATAAGTGTAGACACCCAAAAATGGACAGGCTTGTGACTTTACATTAAAAATACTAATTTTCATCTATTAATTAATGGTTTTTTAATCATTAATTAAATCATCTATTTTCCTCTAATTTTATTCCCTAAATCATCTAATCAAATTCCCAAAATTAATTAAATAATTAATTTTATTTAATTAAATAATTAATTTTATTTAATTAATTAACCTTAATTGATTAATTATCATTAATTAATTAATTAAACTCAACTTCCTATAGTTTAAATTCAAATATTTAAACTTAATAATTAAATTATTCCAATTAAATTAATTTAATTTCATCAATTAAAGCAATTATATATAAAAAAGAATTATTATTTTTTCCTGGCTCTGTCTGTTCTGATTCATAATCCCTACTTAACCCTTCATAGGGTTCTTGCCTAATAATGTTTAATGAGTTGTTATTTATTGGAGATGATGCTTCAATTGTTTGGGGAGTTCCTAAATTTACAATAGGTATATTAATTGGTTTTTTTCTTATTATATTATCTTCTTGATCATTTGTTGCATTGTGCAACATCAGTGGAGAGGGTGGGAGATTAACTAAACCTTGTTCCCTTAGAGGTCTGCATACAAAACCTCCTCTATCATTACAAAGATGAATCTCAATATCTTTATTAGTTTGGGTTAAAAGGTTTATGTTTTTGTGTGGTTTTGATGTATCTTTGTTTGCCTCAATAAAGTTTTCTGAAATTGTTGGATTAATTATGACAGAATTATTATTAAAACTTAATTGAATGGGGGGAATATGTTTTTGATGGTAATTCATCTCCACAATTATTGTTTTATCAGCCTGCGTAAGTGCTAACTCAGTAGCTCTTATAAATTTGCCTATTTTATTACCTATCAAATAGAGTATTTCTTTGCTAGACAATTCCAAAGGCAAGTTTTTAAGAGAGATAGCTTTTTCAATTATGAAATCCTTTAAATGCATTGGATTAAATAAAGGCAACCAATCAAATAGAGAGAAGGGAATATTTCTGAATTTCATAACATTCTTATTGATAATGCTTTCCTTTAGGATTTTTTTATGACAGTCTATGTAAATGAAATTATCTCTGAGAGGTGATATACTTACCTCCCCAGGAAGTTTTGCAGATATTCCTTTTATCATATCATTAATTGATACTCCAGCTCCATTCCAGCAGCAAATCAAACCTATTTCTGCTAAATGTTTTTGTTGATGCAGAATATCATCATTATCTAATATGATTGTATCATATTGCAAATCACAGAGAACCTTACCTTTTTTCTGATGATTAAAACGCCTATGAGGAGGCGTATATGTTGCATTGTTAGTGTCATTATGAATATTGCCAACTTTAATGTCATGAGTAATCACATTCTTGGAAGCTTTAACAGATAAGGGCCTCTCCAACCTTCTCCGGTGAGGAGGGCTGTATTTAGTAATAATGTTCAATTCATCACAATCAGCAGAGCTTGCATTTTCACTTTGCTTATTATTTCCCTCATAAAAGAGTAGGGTTTTAGTGGGATAAGGGTAGGGATTTTTTCCTGATGGATGGGAGCCATCCTTCTTTTTGTGCCGATACCTATAGCCCTGATCCCCCAAAACCCTAGCCCTTTTATGGGGGGGGGGTGTATGATTTGTCACTTTTGTCAACCTCCCTAAGCAAATCAAAGGAGTTATTCAGAGAAATGCTAAAGGAAATTAGAGATGGAGAAGACCTTAATAGCTTTTTCTTGCTATTTACCATCTTCCATGCAGAATTTTGCTTTGGCATGCTCACGGGAGGCTCCTTTTTCTTGCTCTTTATCATATGCCATGAAAGATCTTGCTTAGTTGTGCTAACAGGAGGCGCTTGGGTAGGTAAGATCCTGCCTTCCCCCTTGGCAGATAGGGGATCATTGGTTCTACATTTAAAAAAATGCTCAGGCTTACCTATCTTAGCGGTCCCATAGCCAAAGACCTGCTTTGCATATTTGGTCTTTGCATAAACATTTAATTGTCTGTCCAAAGTTTGGACTGTAAAAACTTTTGGCCTTGTTTCCCTACTCCATAAAGGGATTTTATTATTTTCCTGTGATTTTAAACAAAGATTCAGAGCCTTAGTCATGTCCCTCTTCAATTCTACCCGAGATCCTTCTTCCTTCTTGTTAGATGATGAAGTTTTATTAGAAGTTTCCTTACAATGCTTGGTATGGGCAGAATCGAGGAGGGAGGGCTTAGCTTGTGCTCGACAAAAAATGGTGAGCAGTTCCAAATCCACATTTTGATCAGCTTTTTCCTTTTGCTTGGCTATGAATTCATCCAAATGATCATAAGAAGGATGCGGCTACTCTAATTTCTGACAATCCTTCTTTTTATGGCTGTAAAGCCAACAATTGTAGCAATAGCTAGAAAATTCTGCATTTTTGCTTTGATCCTTTAAATCCTCTACAACCAGTTTGGGATTTTCTACCCTAGATTTAGCATTGCTAGGTTTGGCTGCATCCTTCAGCAAACTTAGGTTAGAGTGTATAAAACCTAAATTGATCTGCCTTTGATGAAAGGCAACTTTCCTTTTCAGATGTGTTTTTCACATTTTCAGATCGATTTTGGATGGAATTATTATAGCACAAGAAATAGTCCATACTGCTCAAATAATAAAGGAACCTAGTATGCTAATGAAAATTGACATCCAAAAAGCATACGATAAAGTAGATTGGAGATTCCTGTGAAAATGTATGGAAGCGTTTGACTTTTCTAAACAATGGATTAATCTTATTTTTAACTACATCTCAACTCCCAAAATTTCTATTCTTATCAATGGTACCCCAGAAGGCTTCTTTAGTATATCCAGGGGCATCAGGAAAGGAGATCCACTATCCCCTTTTCTCTATGTCATTATGGCAGAAGCATTAGGAAGATCGATTACAAAGCAACAAATGGAAGGGAAAATCTTGGGATTGAAGGCCTCAAAAAATATTCCTAACATTACTCACCAGCAGTTTGCAGATGACACGATTTTACCTGGCTCTACTAATAGACAGGAAGTAAGAACTTTCAAAAGCATTTTAAACATTTACGTGAAAGCCTCAGGTCAACATGTTAACCCTTCCAAGTCAGAAATATTATTTATTAATACTTGCCCAAAAATTGAAAAGGAAATCTGTAGTATGATGGGATACAAAATTGGCAAATTTCCATGCAAATACTTAGGAATTGACCTGGATACAGGTCTCTTATCTTCCAAACTATGGAAACAAGTCGTAACCAAAGTAAAAAACAAGAAGAGTTCATGGAAAGGAAAGTGGTTAACTAAAGCAGGTAGGTCAACAATGATCAAATCTATCCTTTCAGCCATACCCACATATCATTTTTCTATTCTACCCCTTTCAATTTGCGTTAAAAAGGAATTAGATAAAATGTTTTGAGAATTCTATTGGCAAGGTCCTTCTGAAGACAAAAAACTTTCCCTTATTAAATGGGATACTCTATGCAAACTGATATCAAAAGGGGGTCTAGGCATCAAAAATCTACTATGGCAAAACCAAGCCCTCGGGGCTAAACTTATATGGAGAATGTACAAAGAATCAAGTAGTAAGTGGGCATCCATATTATTACACAAGTACATCCCTGATTCTGACCCCATCAATATTTTTAGGTCACACTCACATGTTAAAGGATCTCAGATATGGAATTTTATTAAGGAGTGCAGAGGGATTATTAGCAAGTATCTATCTTGGGATGTAGGAGCAAGAGATCAAGCTTTATTTTGGGACGATTCGTGGGCAGGCCTTACTCCAAACTAGGCTTCTCCAAGGAATTTATGGAAGAATGCAAAAGAGTCATAGGCTTATATCTTAAGGACTACACATGTAAGAAGGAAGATACTAATTGGAGTGTTCTAAATGAAATTGATGATGTATGGCATGAGA
>MU223619.1:856139-872098 GCA_018584345.1 Thuja plicata | reverse complement strand
ATGATTTGATCAAGGAAATTGATATAATTGATATTGTTGATATTTGAAAATATTGATTCAGGGATTTGATAAATTGAGAAATGGGGCCCAAAGTCTAGGCGACCATTTTAGGGTGTATACAAGTACAGATATGAAGAGGCTTTCACCATCACACACATGCCTTAGAGCCTGAGAGCTTATGGCATGCCACAACCTGTTATTACAACAGAAACTTCATAGCCTATTATGTTTAGATGTTCGCCCACAACCTTTGTCAGATGGGGAGACATAGCGGAAGAAAAGCCATTTGAACAAGATATCAGTACATGGTTATACCAAGACCCACAAGAGACAATCTGACAAAGCCTACCCTTGTTGAATTATGGTAATGGTTATACAATGTTACAAAGATTTGGGTACAATGGTACAACTAGCCTGGGGGAAAGACAATAAGGCATAATGGAATTGTCTCTCTCGCCAACCCAAAGAAACCCAAGAGGGTTGGGTTATGGACAAAAAAGAACCAGTCCTGTGATCCAAGACATCCCAGTCGATTAGGAACAAATAGCAGAGATGCACTGGGGGCACAACACAAAATATGTCTTGATAAGCAACATATTAGCATAGTTGTTGGCCGCTGAAGAGGGAACCACACAAACCTGAATAGACCTCCACATAGCAATCAATGGTAATGAAGGAAGTGAGACATTTGACGAGCATTCTATTGAGACTGACTCCCATGAAAATGAGTGGAGATCCTTTCACAACTTTGAACCATCGATCCCAGATTATTCCCCTCGGTCAAACACTATCATAAACCTAGAAGACTTATTTGGCCAACTATCCATTTCCGAACAACCCTGCATAGATAAGCATGTCATTTATCAAACTTCAAGTGGTGCATCTACATCACAGTCTAGTTTTGTAGGAACCATATCTATAGTCCCTTTCAGTCAACTAGAGCTAGACAACCATGAAAGTATTTATCTTGTACACCCAGAGCTAATAGAGTGGGATCAACAAGGACCCCTTGATTTAGATGTCTTAGAAAATGATGAGGCTATTTCTGATTTCATGGGGCTTAGGGAAGGCATTCCATCAGGAGACCACAAGGAAGGATTCTCAATTAACCTTGATAGAGTGGCATATTTTGGGGAGGCAGCTCCTCTTTCAAATCCACAAAAGAAAAAAGAACAAAAGAATGAAAAAAATCTAAAACAAGACGTATCTTCTAGCGAAAACCTCACTTAAGTGCTAGAAGATGGAAAGAAAGAAATCCTCCCCTTGACAAAGGAGAAATCAAAATTACTGGCAGAAGAAATAGAGGAAGTCAATTTGGGAGATGACAAGAACCCAAAGAACATATACTTGGAAAAATCACTCACCCCTGAGGAGAGAGAACAGTTAATCATCTTCTTCAAGGCAAGGATGATTAATTTCACATGGTCCTTCTTGGATATGCTAGGGTTAGATCTAGAGCTAGTACTACATCATCTCCTGTTGCTACCCAATGCCAAACCTGTCAAGTAGAAGCTGAGAAAGATGTATCCCCATGTTGCATTGCTAGTCAAGGCAGAGTTGAAAAATCTCCTAGATGCCAAATTACAAAGCATAGTGGTCAAATACAGATTTGTACAAACTTTAGAGATCTCAACATAGCTTTTCCCAAGGATGATTTTCCTTTACCTAACATTGACATGATAGTGGATCTAACTGCTGGACATCAAATGCTATAACTCATGGATAACTTTTATGGGTACAACCAAATAATGATCCCACCAGAGGACCAACACAAAACAACTTTCACATGTCCTTGGGGGAAAAATTGTTGGAATGTCATGCCATTTGGTCTAAAGAATGCCGGAGCAACATATCAAAGGGCTATGAAAACTATATTTCATGATCTCATCCAAAAAACAATGGAAGACTATGTAGACAACATACTAGCTAAGTCAATGCTTTGTAAGGATCATCTACAAGTATTGGGACCAATCTTTGATAGAATGCAGGAATTCAAGGTTTGTCTAAACCCAAAGAAATGTGCATTCGGTGTCACATTAGGAAAGCTACTGGGGTTCATAGTGTCACATAGATGCATCAAAATAGACCAAGAGAAATTCAAAGCAATATTGGATATGCCTCCACCATCGAACCTAAGGTAACTAAGAGGGTTACAAGGAAGGCTCCTATCAATCAGGTGCTTCATAGCTCAGCTAGAAGACAAGTGTCACCCATTCCAACATATACTGCACAAAGATGTCAAATTCATATGAATCGAGCAATGCGAACAAGCATTCCAGATATTCAAGGACTACCTCCTCAAGTATCCTATATTGGTTCCACTAGTCTAAGGTAGACCATTGCTTTTGTATATCTCAGTAATGGAATCAGCATTAGGAGTACTCTTGGCACAACATGATGATGTAGGTAAAGAAAGGGCCATCTACTATCTAACCAGAACCAAACCATGTTGATCGCACCTATTGATCCTTTAAAGTACCTCTTAAGAAAAGCAACGCTCATCGAATGACTTGCGAAGTGCGTAATGATCCTAAGTGATTTTGACATTGAATACATAGATAGAAAGGCCATCAAAGGGCAAGTGATTGCGGATTAATTAGTAGAGGCACCCATTTAGGACCATCAGCCTATTATTTCTAACTTTCCTAACGAATCTATTATGACACTACAACCAACGATTGAGGTATGGAAACTATATTTTGATGGGTCATGCACGAACCATGGTGTAGGGGCAGGGATAGTGCTTATCACTCCAGATCATGATACAATTCCAAAGTCTTTTAGACTCAACTTCCCATGCACAAATAACATAGCAGAATATAAAGCACTGGTCATTAGTATAAAAATAGCAATTCAATGGAGAAACAAGAACCTTAAGGTCTTTGGAGACTTGCAGTTGATCATTAGTCAAGTCAACAATGATTATACGACCAAAGATGAGAATATCATACCATACAGAGCACAGATGGAAACACTACGCACCAAGTTCCATTACATCTTCGAGAAATTCCCACGAGCACAGAACAAAGCTGCAAATGCAATGACTACAATAGCATCATTGATTGATATGCCAGGCAACGAAACAAAATTCTAGTTTCTAGTAGAGCAACTCTTGGTGCCATCACATCAAGCATCCATCATAGAATCAACATGCGTCCTTGTTCGTCCTGAATACCCATGGTACCAAGATGTCTATAACTACCTCCAAAATAGTGTCTTACCTCCCAACTTGTCTAGAAACCAGAGAAATTCTCTCATCCACCAAGCCTCTAGGTATACCATCCCCTCAACTACTTTATATAGACGAAGTCTAGATGGAACACTAGTACGATGTCTCACTTCCACAGAATTCCAGAAATCTTTGTACGAGGTACATGAAGAAATTTGTGGAACCCACAGAGGTGGCAACAACTTAGCTAAGAAGATCATCCACATGGGATACTATTGGCCCACAATAGAGATAGATGCACACAAACATGTATAAAGGTGTAGATAGTGTCAGATTCATGGAGACCTCATCCATGCACTAGCCCAGGAACTAAATCCTATCACATCACCATTGCCATTTTCCATGTGGGGATTTGACCTAGTAGGCAAAATTACACCTTCTTCAGCGAATGGACACAAATACATCACAGCAGAAACAAAGTACTTCACTAAGTGGGTGGAAGCAATTCCCCTCACTGACATAAGTGGAAAGAAGATATCAATGTTCATACATAACCACATTATCTATCGATACGAGATCCCTCAAACTATCCTAAAAGATCATGGTACACCTTTCAAAAACAAGGATGTTGAAGAGCTATGTGAACAATTCCATATCAAGCAAGGGTTCTCCTCATTTTATTATCCCCAAGGGAACGACCAAGCTGAAGCTACAAACAAGACAATCTTGAAAATCTTGAAGAAAATAGTGAACAAATCAGGGTGAGACTGGAATCTACAACTTAGTCCTGCATTATGGACATATAGAACTAGTGTGAGAACACCTATAGGAGCCACTCCTTTCTCCCTAGTCTATGGATTAGAGGTGGTATTACCCCTCAAAGTGGAAATCCCATCCCTAAGGATATCTTTGAAGAACCTGATTATAGATGAGGACTATAGAGTAGCAAGGCTCAGTGAATTGGAATTACTAGATGAAAGAAGGCAGCATGCCTTCAACCACTTACAAGGCTATCATAATCACCTTAGAAGAAACTATCACAAGAAGGTGAAGCCATGAACATTTGAGGTAGGAGAGCTTTTCCTCATGGAAAATCAAAAGAACCAAGCAGAAAGAGTCAAACTAGGAAAGTTCAAGCCTAACTGGTTAGGACCATTTATCATTGTCAGCTCTACCCAGAGTGGGGCATTCATATTAACAACACCAGAAGGAGATTAGCTCCCCAAATACATCAACAACATGCACCTCAAGAGGTTCTACCCTTGAGGTCTCTATGGTTAAGGCACCTATCTACATATTTAGAAAATACCAAAAAAAAAAAAAAAAAAAGTAATGAGAAACAAAATCGTTCTCTCAGTGTAAACCTAGCAAACAGGCACTATTGAGTAGGTACCTTGGTGAAAACCTAGAAAATAGGCGCCAAGTGTTCAAATCCAGCTTCACCACAAATGAACTCCAAAAGCTTGAGCACACTTCAAATGCAAGACTAACTACCCAAGCTATATCCAGAAGCACACCCCCTCTGAGCACCAAGCACTTATCCATGGTCAGCACTGGTCCACCAGACTAGGGGGTGATTTTGAAATATCCTGAAGAAATCCAAAAAAAAAAAAAAAAACTCATCAAAAATTCTAAAAAGATCAAAAAGTTCTAAGAAAATCAATCTTCATCAGAAACATTCAAAAAATTGCAAAATCCCAAGCAATAAAACCTACTCGGTTATCAAGAGAGCAAAGGGAAATCATGCCCAGTCAATCAATGTCACAATCATGAGCTTTGTGAATCAGCATGGGGCTCATCTGACACAACTTTATCAATCTATCAAATCAATCAACAAGCAATTGGCAACCAAGCCAATCTATCAAATGTCATAATCATGAGCTTTGTGAACCAGCATGGGGCCCATCTGACACAGCTTGATCAACTACCAACACGATCACAATCAATCAATCAAATCATATCAATCATCTTACACAGTGATGGATACTCTCAAACTAGACAGGTCAGTCTTATATGAGTAATCTATTACTGAAACCAGACACACTCAAGAAATCAAGCCAATCAAGCCTATCCAGAGAGTCAAGCCAATCAAGAGAATCCAACTGCATCAAGGAACCATCCAAAAAATGTTGACTAGGTCAGTCAGTCGGTCAGATGTCAGTCATTTCGATTAGATGGCACTATCACTTATCTAGTAGCCACGCAGTTCCACGATCTGAGCTTAACCCTGGGAAAGAATTAGACATTCCATCTCTTTTATTTTCTTGTTTGGTTTATAGAATCAAGAGCTCACAATGATATTTAGATGGACTCTGAGTGTTTTGGAGTTCTATCTTGGTTTCTATGGTCTTTCCCTTTATGTTGCAATTTAGAGCTCATGATGCTATCCAGGTGGACTCTAGGGGTGTAGGAGTTCTATCTTGTTTGTTTGGCTTTCCCTTTCAGAAATCAAGAGCTCGTGGTGTTATCCAGATGGACTCTGGGTGCATAGGAGTTCTATCTTGGTTTCTTTGTTTTCAATTTTATTTTATTCAGAGGACAAAGCAGTATCTAGATGGTCAATATCTAGGTGCTTTTGGCTCTCTTTCTTTTCAAATAGGGAACATAGATGAACCCAGATAGTCAATATTTGGGTGCACTAGGTTCTCTTTCTATTCAATCTCTCTACTCCTTCTGCTATCAAGAGGTTGTGGCAGTATCCAAGTGGTATGTGATCTTGATACATTGGACTCTCTTTAGAATTTCAGAAAATACAAAAAGATGCAATGATGACAAATATTGGAAACAGGGGTAGCGACTTGGGACACTCATCCTTCCTATCAATTCATATCTATCAAAAAAGAAAAAAATCCTTTCTATCATTCCATTCTATTACATCAATCTCAGAGAACATCTATCCAGATTAACTTCTTTCTAATTAACACATGCATTACTCAGATATTTTTGTGCACAACATATTGCATTCATTCCATTTAAGTGCATCAAAAAATAAAAAATCATAGTAGTTGCATACATGGTAAATCATAAGTCCAATACATCCATAAGCATCTCATATAAACATGCATTTCATTTTCACCATCTTTCATGAACATGTCAGTGTCAGAGGAAAAGTAAATCATCCATCTATGATTCTGCATAATCGAATCATATTGCATATACATCTCATCGTCTAAAACACCAAATCATGTAGAATCATACATATATCAAGTAAAATAATGCACATCATATCAAAAATAATAGTTGCATCTCATATAAATCAAACTATCTGAGGACAATGTACGGTCACAAGTCTAAACAAAGGAAGGTAATCAACATATATATCAATAAATATCAGTGTGTTAGGATACAAAAATGGATACTACTAAGAGTATATCAAATGACATCACTACAAAAATGGTACATGATACATAATGGGATCAACATGTGCTACCCCCCACCCTCGTCAGGAGGTGGACGAGGGGGTGGCATATCAGAAGCTAGTTTCTGGGATGAACCAGGAGCTCCTATACCCCTACTTTGTGATCACTAGGCCCTGCTCGATCTCTATGAAGGTGTGTAACTGGGTACCCTCTTCTCTGTAGGAACTACACCCTCATAATGACACCTCCAGTACTCGATCTCTCTCTAGGCATCACACCCAGATCTATAGCATCAGTCAAGGACATCTCGGTGAGAGGCATCCTGTACACTATCAATAAATGACCAAACCTTTTCTTGAGCCTCTCACTCTCTAGACTCAGCTGCTGTAACCTGGGCCTCCAATGTTGTAGCATGAGCATCAGTAGAAGCAAGCCTGACCTAAAGATCCTGTACCTACTGGGTGAGTTGCTCCAACTCTGAGGGATCTACCTCCATACCTCCCATAGCCATGTCCATCTCCCCCTCCTCAACCCTGTCTCCCAAAAACTCATCTCCCTTCCCCCTCACCACCCAGGAGTCATCATCACTCTCTGAACTCTCCAGGGTATTGTTGCCAGTACTGCCACTATCAGTCAAGGAACCGGTATCTGCACTCTGCTCATCTAGAGCCTCCACATCTATATCCCCAATTACAACATACACATCCTCAATCACTACCTTGTCCTCCTCTCTCAGAGCCAAAACAACACCAGTCCACTAGCGTACTCTCCACACCAACTGGGGTGCCGCCTCCTCCATCACCTCCTCATCCTCTAAGAGAGTGTTCAAACCAACCATAGCAGCACTAGATCGACCACCACTTTGTCCATCTCTTGTCCACACTTGACCACCAGCACCCCCTGGACCGGGATCGTCTCCCCCATCATCTCCCCTCCCCCTACCACCATCTCTCCCACTATCCTATCCACCATCTTGGCCTCCACCCCTCCCTCCATCATGGCCACCATCCCTCCCTCCATCCCGACTTCCTCTCCCTCATCATACCTGTCGGGCCCTCCTCATAATAGTCCTAGGGATAGGATGAGAGAAATATTTCAGTGCAACTGGCCGGGCCTACACCTAATGAGCATCATACTGTGGTGTGGTTCCTACAAAATATCAAATTCAAGTATCAATACCACAATAGAGGAAGACAAGGGTATAACAAAGTAGATAACCAAGTATCAGAAAGAAATAAGGAAATTACATAAACAATCAAAAAACAAGGCAAACCTGCATCTATAGTAGCTGAACACCATGTCCATGCAACAAGAAGTAAACCTACAAACTCAGTATGGGCGGCATCGAGTGATACTACACCACCCCAAATGGTAGAGTCTCTCAACCTACGAGAAAAGTAAGCGTATGAATCAGACACATCCTATCACTCACCAAACTGATGCAACACCCTGTCAGTGTTGTGAAAGTCAATCATATGCACATGGTCTATCACACGACCAATCAGGTATCTCCACTGACAATAGAAGGGAAGATGGATGTCCTCTCCATCCCAGACAGGGAAATCTCTACAGGGCCTCCTAATGAAGTAAGGAATCATGTCTAACTGCTGCTGCCAGTATGTCAAATTGCTCATGTGAGTCTGAACGATAGCTCCATCATACATATAAACATATGGCCTATCGGAAGGAAGAGCATGTGTACCAATAGGGCAACAAACAACTATGTGCTCCCATGCCCATATCTGAAGTAGAGTCGCACCACAACTGAGTGACTTACCATTAAGGTAAGCCACATAGAACATATGAAAGTGCATATGTGCCAACATGCATGGCCCCCATGCATACACAGTCTAAGCTCAAACCATACTCTGCAGAATGGAACCAAAGCCAATAGAAAATCTGCGTCGGCGACGATCAGGCATAAGATGCCACATATCAAACTACCTAGCAAAGTACTCAACCTACCAAGGCCCAAACCAAATTGGGACCATGGAATATCATACACACTAGAAAAACCAAGCTGATCTCAAGGCAATCCAGATAGCTTAGTCAAAGCAATGATGCCAGGTTGGGTAGCATACTCTACAAGTGCACCCTGGATCGGTAACTGAAGGATGCGGTACACATCCTCCAAGGTAACAGTACACTCTCTAGTGGGTAACCAGAAAGTGCATGTCTCAGAATTCCATCACTCTACAAGAGATAAGATTAAACCCCTGTTGGTCATGATCTTTGGCATGTAAAAAATCTAGTACAAACCTAAGGCCCTAAGTATTGACCTCTCATCCTTCGAGAGCTGGAACCTATAAACAAGACCCGCCGGTCTTGACTCTCGACAACATAGAATCCACCTGGTGAATTGCACACAGAAATAGATTAGAAAAATATTAGTATCAGTCATATAGGAAAGTATCAGAAGCCAGAAAATATAGATATCAAACAAGGAAATCAGGCAGACAGTTCAAAAAAAGTGATTGCGGTAATCAAACCTACAAAAGCGGTACACTTATGCGATTGCAAAACATTTCAATCAAATGTGACACATAAACATCAATTGCGGCATAAAAACTACTCAAGTGTGGAACACTTATCAATTGCGGGACTAAGCCTACAATTACGACATTTAAACCTCAATTGTGGCAAAACCATAGCCGATTGTGGGACAACAGGCAGAAAAACAAAAAAGTACAAATTTTAAAACTAATAAATGAAGGCATTAATGACACGGAAAGTGATAAAACTCACCAGACATTCTACACCAGCTGGTCTCTGATAGGTCTGTACTCTATCAAAAATATGTGTCACACCAGGAAGATCTGCCATCGCATGAAAATAGGAGACAAAAGTAGAGAAAGCTAAAGCAAAACTCACCAAGATATCAAGAGCTCCAAGATTGCAATGTGACAAATGAATGACCCTCCTAGCTACTTATAGGGATTTTCAGAAACCCTAATTTCACAAGGAGGTCCAATTTTTCTTCCCGAACCCCGGAGACTTTCACACTCAATATCAAGGAAAATATAAGGCATTTTTTCAAATCAGTCAACTACCCAGATTCAGAAATTGCAGTTTCAACAAATTAACGCTCATGTCGTGACTATTCGCTCAAATTTGTTGAGGGGGCATAAATACACCTACTATAGCCAGGGCAAGCTGGGGCAGAATCAAAATCAAAGATTCTATGACACACTGTGACAAGTCACATCGCATCAAAGAGGGGCAAATGTAGACACTTGAAAATGGACAAGCTTGCGAATTTACATTAAAAACACTAATTTTCATCTATTAATTAATGGTTTTTTAATCATTATTTAAATCATCTATTTTCCTCTAATTTCATTCCCCAAATCATCTAATCAAATTCCCAAAATTAATTAACTAACCTTAATTGATTGATTATCATCAATTAATTAATTAATTAAACTCAATTTCCTATAGTTTAAATTCAAATATTTAAACTTATTAAATTCTTCCAATTAAATTAATTTAATTTCATCAATTAAAGTAATTCTAAATCAAAAAGAATTCAATTATCTCACATGTTGAAAACTTTAATTAAATATTCATTTATCTTCAAAGAGATAACTCTAATCAGATCACATGGATTACTCCACCCATCTCTCTAGTCCACATGGGTAACTTCACCCACCTCTTCAGTTCAAAAAGGTAACTCACAATTAGCTCTTCAGTCAACCAAACTCTGTCTCCTCTTTACCAAATGAAGAGGTGGATTTTACTGATGGCTTCTCTAGTTCCTTTTTATCTCAATCATTCATCTCCCTATCTCTAGGATTGATCTCAACCTTTTATTTCATCCCTAATTCCTATATAATAAACCCTTTATAACCATTTGAAGGATCTAGGATTTCAAGCTCTCGTGCGCATTACTATGTCAGTTTGGTTCTAGCATTCAAGTCATCTTGCAATCACACACTCGTTTCAAATAGCAAATTCTTGACACTTCTCAAGTCATAGACGCTACCCACACCAATGCTGAGCATCAAGAACAACATTTCAGAAGGAGTAGAGAGAGACAATAGAAGCTTCAAGAACTTCAGGGTTTACATTCATTTATTTTCCTTTCTTGTGCTTGTATATTTTATTGATTACGTTTCAAGTTATTCATTTTAGTAGTTCTTGTGCACTTTATTTCTATCATTAAAAACCTTTTCTACTAACCCTTGCCTTTGGAAAGCTTGGGAACCACAAATCACAAAAAAGGAGGTGTACATTAAGTTGTCACTTATAATTTTTCCATAGTCAATCCTTTTTTATTTGTTTCTAATGGTCTCAATGTAAAGCACCACCTAAATTTATATTTGTTTAGCTAGGGGAAGACCGAACACCCTTCTTAGAAGAGTGATATAATTATTAATTTATTCCATTAAGTATTCTTTGTGTAAATCCACTTCTCTAGGTTCTCTTCCTAGCCAAGAATTTTTGATTGATTTTGTGCAAAATATCAGGATGATCAATGTAGAAGCTCTCACCCTATTCAACAAAAATGGTAAAATATTGATCTATTTTTGGGAATTGAAATTCATACTATTGATGACATGTAACTAATTGAATGTTTGAAGATGTTAAGTTGATCACCAAAATGTAGAAAGATAATGCAAGACATTAAATCAGTTATTGGATTGTATTATCATTGATGTCAACTTTATATAATCTAATCGGTTATAATCAAAGTGTCAAAGACTTCAGAGAATCAGAGAGATAAAGATTATGCTTTCTGTAATGCATAAAATATAAGCATTCACTATGTGACTTCAAACACTGACAGTCAGTGGAACCTGACAGACAGAGGTCACCGACACTCAAGTCACAGTGATGCCTGAGAAAGAACACTGATGAGCAGAATTACAAGCATAATCGATGGCCAAAAACATAGTGTAAACTAACGGAGAAGCCCAAGGAGAACTGGAGTGTTGACCAAAAATATGAGAGAGTTAAACACCAAAAATAAATTGAGTTCAAAAACAAAAAAAATATCTAGCTGGCAGAGCTAAATATAGACTTAACTGATAGTTATCATTGTTTTCATCGACAAGATAAGCTAGAGATAAGTAAAGGATTTAAAGAAGTTTTGTCCAGTTGGCAAGAAGATCTCTATGAGATAAAACAATATTTTTGATTTAAATCTAATTGGCTAAGATTGTGGATCACACCAAGATCAAGAAAATCAAGAACCTAAAAATGGTGATATCATGTCTATAAAGAGAAAACTCAATTCATTATGAATTGTGGTGGGTGAATGAATGAAAAGAGGATGCTGAAGAGAAACTTCATACAGTTCTAATTAATCAAGCTGAGGAAAGAGCTAAATTTTTCTATGGACACCAAGAAATAGAACACAACATCACTGAGAAGAATCAAAGTGGAGAAAAGGTATAAACCAAGATATATTGATCAGAATAGTTTCATGAGATTACAATAGATCTAAAAATTTGCAAGTGAACAGATCATACTGTTTTAGTTTAACCATTGATTCAGAAAGTCTCTTAACCGAGAAAGATTTAAAGATCCTTTCTATATTGAGATACATCCCAAGGAGTATCAAAAAGTTTGATCATGAAGATAGCATGAGATGCCAAATACCTATTGACAGGCCAAGTGAGTGTTTGATCAAGGAAGGTAGCATAGAGATGCCTGATATCAAGTGACAGACTAAAATTTTAAATCCACTAACAAGGTCACACCTAAGATTGTGTTTGTAACCTTTAACATGGTTGGCTCTTCACCGAGCTCACTTCAGAAGAGTGAAAATTTTGGGTTACTGGTCCCAAGTGGTTTTTCCCTTAACAGGGCCTCCATGTTAAAAATCCATATGTCAATGTGTTTATGAGTCATTACTTTAATATTTTGCATTACACATAACTGAATTGAACAGTATACTCTAGATAATTTAATGTATTTTGATAAATTAACAGACTGCTATTTGGTAAACATATAGTAGAAGGTTTTACAAAATAGTCTGAGAAGTAGTAATTTGATAAAACTATATGAAGGATTTATCTTATAGGACTGAAGATAACTAGAGGCTTAATATTGTGGTACTAAGATTTTTGGGTTGATTATTGGAATATATTTAAGGCCACTGATTCACCCCCCTCTCATTTATTACTAACAATTGGTATCAAAGCTTGTGTGCTTAGAAAGGGATTTTAACAACTCAAGCAAAAGATCACAAGATGAACAAACAAGATGTGACCAGTTGAATAAAGATAACTTTGCATCATGGAAAAATAGAATAAGACTCCACCTATCACATATTGGAAATGATATTGTTCAATACTTAGATACTAAATATGTGTTTCCTACATGACCTCACACTCTTGACAAATTAAGAGTTAAGCATGAGCATAACTGCATGATGACAGAACTTGCATCATCACTCTCTGATGCTGAGTTTGAAGATGTCAAAACCTGCACCTCTACAAAGAAAATGTGGGATAAGTTGAAGCTAATACATGGAAGAGATGAAAATGTACTAAGAGAAAAGGCAGAAAGCCTAAGAGAGAGGTTTGATGACCTAAGGATGAAGGAAGGAGAAAACATTACTCAGTATAGCTACAGAATCAAAGAGGTAGTAAATGCTATTCGAGGAGTTGGAGGTGTACTTAAAGAGGAGACAATGGTAAGAAAAATCTTAAGAACCTTATTGCCTATTTATGCTATTAGAGTTTCTTCTATTCAATAAATGAGAGAAGTTGCAAACAATAAAGTTACTCTAGATAGTCTGATTGGTAGACTAATTTAATTTGAGATAAACAACTTTGATAATAGTGTCTTACCATCTATAGAATTTGCATTCAAATCTTCTTTAAAGATAAGTAACTCAAGTCATAGACATGCTATTAGAAATGATAGTGACAGTGATAATGAAGATCAAGGACTTTATGAGATTGAAGTGCTAATGGAAAGAAGATTGCAGAGAGGCAAAGGTAAATACAAAGGTAAATTACCACTTGTATGTTTCAATTGTAAAGAGGTTGGACACTTTGTTGCAAGATGTCCAAACATAAGAAAAGATGACAGAGGAAGTGATAGATCATATGAGAAGAGGTTTGATAGAGGTGATAATAGAGATTACAGAAGAAATCGACAATCTGACAAGAGAGATACCCAAGAATACAAGGACAAAGGGAAGAAAGCTTGTTACCTAGCTGAGAACAGAATTGATGACACTGACACCAAATCAAAAGAAGACATTGAGATGGTATTTGTAGCCAGGAAGGATGATTCAGATGAAGATGAAGAAAGGTATGTAGAAACTGCACTCATATCTAAATTTAGTTAAAATTATGTCTAGATCATAGATAGTGGCTGCACTCACCATATGATTGGTGATAAATAAAAGTTTGAGACTTTTGAATACTATAATGGTGGTTAAGTAAGAATGGTTAATGATACACCTTGTCCAGTTGAAGGTAAAGTAACCATAATGTTGAATAACCTGATAAAATATGAAAATTCTTACTAGGTAAAAGGATTGAATTACAAATTTTTAAGTGTTTCATAGTTGAACAATTCAGGTCACAGAGTAGCATTTGAAAATAATAAGGCAAAGACATACAATGAATCAAGAAGGTTGATTAGTACCGATGAGTAGACAAAAGGTAACATTTTCTATCTTGATGACACTAACACCACTTGTTTAATGGCTAGAAATGAAGACATATGGTTGTGGCACAAAATATTGTGTCATGTGAACTTTGACAACATGATAAATATAAGCAACAAAAGGAATGTCAGAGGCTTACCGAGCATGACTAAGCCCGAGCATATCATGTGCAAGAATTTTCAAAAAGGTAAGATGACAAAGTCTAGTTTCAAGAGAAACCCATGCATCTAATGCACTTCTATAATTAGTCCATACAGATCTATGTGGACCCGTGAGAACAAAGAGGTACTATGGAGATAGGTATTTTATTCTCTTTTTTGATGATTATTCTAGAATGATGACGATCATTTTTTTTAAAGATAAATCAGAAGAATTTAAGATGTTTAAATGGTATAAATAAATGATAGAAAAACAAAGTGAAAAGAAATTGAAATGCTTAAGGTCAGATAGAGGAGGGGAATTTACTTCAGAAGAATTCACCGGCTATTGCAATGAGCATGGAATCAAAAGACAGGTTTCTACACCGAGGACACCACAAAAAAATGGAATTGCTGAAAGGGGAAACAAATCAATTGTTGACTGTGCAAGAACATTGATCATTGAGAAAAACATCACTCAAACTTTTTGGAGGGAAGCTGTCAGTACTACTGTCTACACATTAAAAAAAGTACAATTGAAGAAGGACATAAAGAAGACACCCTATGAGCTTTGGTATGGTGATACACCCAATGTAAGTTACTTCAGGATCTTTGGTAGTCAATGTTATATTTTGAAGGATAATAGAAATGGAAAACTTGATTCCAAAAGTGATGAAGGTATCTTTCTAGGGTACTCAACCAAAAGCAAGGCTTATAAATTTCTTAACAAGTCATCTGACAATTTTTTTGAAAGGGTAAATGTGAAAATAGATGAATTTGTAGAAAAGGATGATAAGGAAATAAAAAAGGAACCAGAGGAATACAAAAGGTTTGTTTATATAGAATCTGACACTCTACCTCAGCAACAGTGTGTCACTCCCGAGCATCAGAACATTGCACCCGAGCATCAGGCTGTAATTACCAAAAATTAGGATAATACTCAAGATGATGTTCCAAACAATGAAGATGAGAACAAAGGTCAAGAAGCTGATCATAATGATGACCACATAGCTGAACCAAAAATTTCCAAGTATGTTAGAAGACATCATCCACAGAATCAAATCATAGGATACAAGAAGGCTGGAACAAGAACAAGAAGTAAGTCACTAAACACAAGATGTTTACTTTGTGATTTTGAGCCTAAATCTATTAACAATGCACTTGAGAATGAAGAATGGGTCAATGCTATGAATGAAGAAATAAAATAGATTGAGAAGAGTAGTACATGGACACTAGTACCGAGACTAGATGAAAAAAATGTCATCAGTACCAAATGGATATTCAGAAACAAGCTAAATGAGAATGGATAAGTCATAAGAAATCAAGCAAGTTTAGTATGCAAGGGATATGCACAAGAAGAGGGTATTGATTATGGTGAAACCTTTGCACCCATTACTCTACTAGAACGAGTTAGAATCTTACTTTCTTATACTGCATTTAAAGGATTCAAGGTATACTAGATGGATGTAAAATCCACATTCCTAAATGGAATACTGGAAGAAGAGGTATACATTGAACAACCAGAAGGATTTGTTGATCCAGAAAAGAGAAACATGGTATGTAGACTACATAAATCCTTGTATGGATTGAAACAAGCACCTAGAGCCTGGTATGAAAGACTTCACTCATATCTCATTAGCATAAAATTTGTTAGAACAAGTGAAAAT
>MU223619.1:835925-856089 GCA_018584345.1 Thuja plicata | reverse complement strand
ATCATTTTTGGGGGAAATGAATTGTTATGCAAATCCTTTGCTAATGAAATGAGAAAGGAATTTGAAATGTCTATGTTTGGGGAGATCAAATTCTTTCTTGGTCTATAGATTCTTCAACAAGATGTAGACATTTATATCACTCAGTCAAAATACATCAAGGAAGTGCTGAAGATATTCAAGATAGAAGATTCCAAACCAGTTGGAACACCCATGGCTACCAGATGTAAGCGAAAAAAAGAAGATAAATCCAATGAGGTAAACCAAACCTTATATAGATCTATGATTGGAAAAATGATGTATGTTGTTCATACCAGACTAGATATAGCACATGTAGTGGGGATAGTTCCAAGATTCTTTGCTAATCCCAAAAAATCACACATGACTGTTGTCAAAAGAATTCTGAGATATCTGAAGAACACCAAGGACTATGGCTTATGGTATAAAAGAGAAGGAAAATTTGAGCTACAAGTCTATATAGATGCTGATTGGGATGGAAACATTGATGACTGAAAGAGCACAACTGGAGGAGCATTCTTCATGGGTGACAAACTTGTCACATGTATAAGCAAGAAGAAAGGATGCA
This sequence comes from Thuja plicata, assembly GCA_018584345.1. Lineage (NCBI taxonomy): Eukaryota > Viridiplantae > Streptophyta > Pinopsida > Cupressales > Cupressaceae > Thuja > Thuja plicata. The sequence goes on along the minus strand of MU223619.1, from coordinate 855,506 downwards.
TCTCTTAGTCTATTGTAGAAGCAGAGTATGTGGCTACTGCTGCAAATTGATCCAATATTGCGTGGATCAAACAATTGCTGGAAGGTATGAATATGAAGATTGTTGAACTAGTAATTATCTACTGTGATAACACTAGTGCAATAAACATTTCTAAGAATCAAGTCATGCATGCTAAGAATAAGCATATTTCTATCAAGTATCACTATCTAAGAGAACAAGTGCAAGCAAAGGAAGTGACACTAGAATATGTTCAATCAAAGGAATATTTAGTTGATATCTTCACCAAACCATTACCGAAGGATACTTTTGAGTACTTGAGATAGATACTAGGGATCCAAACCTTTTCTATTAGCTAGTAAGCTGACTAGGAGGTTGCATCAACCTGTACCAAATATGAAGATCAGTCATGTTGATGCAAATATTGAGATTGATAGCAACAGATACATTTGTACAAAGTAAGGTACAAATCTGCACCGAAAATTAGAACAGTGAATTGTTGATGGATAGGGAAATTCAAGGAATATATTATGTAAAGGGATGGAACATGATATAGATGATTATTTTTGTTTGGCATTGTTGTTAAAGGGAGAGATGATCTCATTATCATTCAAAGGGAGAGATGATTCCATTATCATATAAAGGGAGAGATGATATAAAGGGTGAGATGATCTCATTGTCATAAAGGGAGAGTTTATTTTATCATCATAAGGGAAAGGTTATCTCATTGACCAGAAAATATTATATCATTATCCATGACACTAAGTTCCTGAGAATCAGAAGGAAGAGTTAATCAATATTCTAAGGGAGAGAAATTGATTACATATGAAATATCCATCTAAGGGAAGTGAAGTAACATAGGGAGAGAGTTTAGAAAATGAGAAAGATTGCTATCAAAGGAAAAAGAGATTATCAAGAAGAGGAACAGTCAAGGCAAAGCACATATCAGAACAGAGATATTAGATGATACATCTATCCAGTAAAGGGATTGAAGATTGAAGGAAACCACTCTGTAAGAAACAAATCTAAGCTATTTGAGCTTACCAAGAGCCAAATATTTGTAACAGTTACATTAGGAAAGCTTGATGAAACTGTATATTTCATATTGTATTAGTGATAGTATAATATGATAATGTAATATGTTGCCATCAATGCCAAAGGGAGATATTGATGACCTGTAATTGATTGAATGTTTGAAGATGTTAAGTTGATCATCGAAATGCAGAAAGATAATGCAAGACATTAAATCAGCTAATGGATTGTATTGTCATTGATGTCAAATTGATATAAGCTAATAAGTTATAATCAAAGTGTCAAAGACTTCAAAGAATCAGAGAGATAAAGATTATGCTTTCTATAATACATAAAAGAAAAGCATTCACTATGTGACTTCAAACACCAACAGTCAGTGGAACCTGATGGACAGAGATCATCGAAAGTCAAGTCACAGTGATGCCCGAGCAAGAACACTGACGAGCATTACTGACAAGTAGAATTACAAGCATAGCCGATGGCTAGAAACATAGTGTAAACCAATGGAGAAGCACAAGGAGAACCATAGTGTTGATCGAAGCTACCAGAGAGTTAAACACCAAAAATAACTTGATTTCAAAAATAACAAAATATCTAGCTAGTAGAGCTAAATATAGACTTAACTGGTAGTTATCATTGTTTTCATCGACAAGATAAGCCTGCGACAAGTAAAGGATTTAAAGCTATTTTGTCCAGTTGGAAAGAAGATCTCTACGAGATAAAATAGGAGTTTTGATTTAAATCTAATTGGCTAAGATTGTGGATCACGCCAAGATCAAGAAAATTAAGAACCTAACAATGGTGATATCATGTCTATAAGATACAACTCAATTCATTATGAATTTTGGTGGGTGAATGAATGAAAAGAGGATGCTGAAGAGAAACTAATGAAGAGCAACTTCATATAGTCCTGATCAATCAAGCTGAGGAAAGAGATAAATTTTTCTGCTGACACCGAGCAACATAGCACAAAATCATTGGGCAGAATCAAAGTGGAACAAAGGTATAAACCAAGATATATTGATCATAATAGTTTCATGAGATTATAATAGATTTGAAAATATGCAAGTATAAGTTATATATGTGAATAGATCATACTGTTTCAGTTTAACCATTGATTTAGAAAGTCTCTTAACCGAGCGAGATTTAAAGATCCTTTCTATATTGAGATACATCCCAAGGAGTATCAAAAAGTTTGATCATGAAGATAGCATGAGATGCCAGATACCTATTGACAGGCCAAGTGAGTGTTTGATCAAGGAAGGTAGCATAGAGATTCCTGATATCAAGTGACAGTATAAACTTTTAAATCCTCTAACAAGGTCACACCTAATAGTGTGTTTGTAACCTTTAACATAGTTGGCTCTTCACCGAGCTCACTTCAGAAGAGTGAAAATTTTGGGTTACCAATCCTAATTGGTTTTTCAGTTAACATGGTTTCCACGTTAAAAATCCATATGTCAATGTGTTTATGAGTCATTACTTTAATGTTTTGTATTATACATAACTTAATTGGATTGATCGGTATACTCTAGATAATTTACTGTCTTTCGATAAATTAATAGATTGCTATTGGGTAAACATACAGTAGAAAGTTTTACAAAGCATTCCGAGTTGTAGTAATTTGATAAAAGTATTTGAAGGCATTCATCTTATAGGACTGAAGATAACTAGAGGCTTAATATTGTGGTACTAAGTTTTTTGGGTTGATTATTGGAATATGTTTAAAGCCATTGATTCACCCCTCTCAGTTATTACTAACAACTATATCACATCTGATCTTATGTATAGAATGATATCCCCCTATTTATTATTTATTCTCCTCTCTTTTGGATCATAGTTCTTTACAAATTTCATAATGAGATTTGGAGATAGGATGGATACTGGGTGCCCTGCTATATGTACCAACCCATAAAGGGCATGGATGAAGCATCTAGAGTTCTTCCATTATGATTCGCAATGCTCTTTAGGAATTTTTTGAAATCCATTTGCCTAATATTTGTATCATTAATATCACTACGAATATTACCCAACTTGGATAGTGCACCATATCCAAGGAATTTATACTTCATCAAAAGCATAATAGACATTCCTAGAACTTTTGCATCCACAAGAAACTTTTTTCAGCATACTTTATTGAAAACTAATTTAACTAACTACAAAAAAGAACCAATAATTTTTAGAAATTAAAACTAGAGTACCACTACAACTAAAAGACCAAATAAACCAAATATTAAAAAAAACCTAAAAAAAAAAGGAAAATTGACACAACCAACTAAATAGAGGAAAAATCCATTGAAAACTACTTTTCAGGGTTTTGGGGGCTCATATGCTAATTCTCCTTTTGGGGTTTCAAAGTTTCAAGGTTCAAAAACCCAAATACCTTGATTTGGAGTATGGTTGGTTTAATATAGATAATGAAAAATGAAATGGGGTTTCGAGTATGCGGGACCTCAAATCCCCTTTGAGGATCAGGTTTCTAAGACCCTGATATCTTGATTGGTATCTTCAAATAGTGTAAGACATAGTATAGTCGGGGCCTCGGGGTTTTGGGCCCTAATTCCCCTTTCAGGGTTCAAGAACCTCAACATTCTAACTGCTATATGTCAAAAATATTTTTCAATAAGTTAGTATCGTTGATCCCCAACCCATTGTTAGATACCAATTTAAAAGCAATGCCTGGTTTAAAAGTTTTGACCATGGCTACGAGAATTGATACTACAAATTTCTAGCACTATTGTAAGTATAGGTTACTGTAGAGATAATCTTGTAGTCATTTCTGAAATTATACCATAGTAAGTTTCTTCCTTGTTTGGTCAAACAAAGTAACCCTAATAAAGGAAAATAACACAACAAGAAACAAATAGAAATAAAAACCTAAACCCAAAATAGAGAAAAAGAAAACCAAGTAAGAAACCCTACCTAAAACCATGAAGATAACCCAAACCAATTGTATAGAAAAACCACACCTTGAATCCTAGAAACTTACAAAAGTAGAGATACAAGTAGCTGGTAGAGTCACTAAAAGGTCACTAGATAACTAGGACTCAGAGGACCCTCAAAGGATAAAGTGAATGTGATGGAAAAAATGAACTAGTTAAGGACCTTTTATATCCATATCAAGACCTTCAAGATAACATCACCCTAACTCTAATCGCAAGGTCATAGATTAGGGTGTCAAGGTACAAGGGATCTCGACCAACCCTGGACCCCAATTAGATCAATCCCTAATTGGACTTTTGGAGCACCCAAAACTTTGGCACTTCTGTATTTTTGTGGTTTGGCGTTCCAGGGTCACATGGAAGAATGACATCTCTTGAACCATGAAAGACCAAATTTTGGTCATCTGATTCTACTAAGGCACTAAAGACAAAAAAAAACCCAAAAAAGAAAGGAAAGAAGAATAAAAATACCTTGACCTTAAATACTCAACTCCCTGGCTATCAAGAGTGTAAACAACCCACAAGTTGACCTATCTATTACTAGACTAACCAGCATCAAGGAAACAAAGAAAAATAAAAGAGAAAAAGGGGGATTCCCCATTAGGCCAAGTGGCCAAAATGGGGTGTGACTTGTGGAGACACAACATGCATCTCAACTAAACTATCATATTAGACCTCCTAACCCTGACGACATGTACAATATAATTATTTTTTATGCTAAATTTTATCATGAGAGGAATTAAAATAACTTAGGAAGTATTGATAATTACATCAAATGGTGTTAAATCCCTCCTAGAAGGAATTCAATTTATAGTACATGCCGCTCAAACTATTTTTGAAGATGGTTTTAATGACTATGTTTCTGGAGCTTTGACAGTGCAACAAGTTTATTTTGGGGAGTGGTAAAGTAGCGTTAGAAGACATGGAATCATTTAAGGTTATTGATAGCCTCAATTATTTCTAGGTTTACAAGAGGAGGGGTCATGGTTCTTACAAAGATAATAGTGCAATGTTAAGGAAAATGACTAGAAGTGGAGTTGATGGTGTTTGTCCTTATTACTTTGTAGGGGTTGTGTCTAATAAGAGTGACTAAGGAAAGAGTATATTGAAATCAGACCTCACTACTATCATAGTCCATAATAAAAACAATCTCATTGTGGAGAAAATAATGAAAGCCCTCCTGACATCTAGTAGTGGGTTTGTAAAGTTTACCAACTGGTGTGAGGAAAGAAAAATAAATATATCCACTGCATTGGTTCAATAATGGAATCAGATGGGTCCCCCAATAACTTTTTGGGGCAATAATGTTGTCAAAGAAACAAAGAAGGTTAAATTGGCTGACGTAATTTTTAAGGGACTTGACATCTCAGACTCCATTTCATAGGTTTTAGATAGCCTTGATAAGGATGATATTTAATACATTTATCAGGATGGGATATTATCCTCATTCAAAGGATGCCTTGTACTTTTTAGAGGAGTTGAAATCTCTTAAAGAAAGAATGGATTCACTGACCTTGAAAATCCTAGAGATTAAAGAACATATGGCCAATGTCCCTAGGTTTGTCTATAGAATAATGTATAGCACTACCACAAATTTATTCCTATTGAATCAGGACTCCAAGAGAAATGGAATTGATGACCAAGAACTCCTTAATTTTATAATGTAAGAGTGGCACAACACTCTTAAAAGTTTGAGGAGAGGCCTTCAAGATTAGTTATTTACTTTCAAGGGTTGTTTTTGGGAGGTACCCCCTCCTTTTTGTTTAGTTTCTTCTTTTCCTTGTCTTTTTTTTTTTCTCCTTCTACACTGGTGTGCCTAGTTAAACAAACTTCAGACTATGATCCTGTAATTGTCAACACCCTTGTAATCTTTTTGTTTTAATAAAAAATATAACATAAATTATGCTAAGATATCTTTGAAGATACATATTATGCTTAGAATTTTATACACTTGTGCAGTTTTTGGGCACAAACAATCTATCCATCATGAAGTTTCATGAAGTGATTTTTAACTTCACCCAACTCTCTTTTAAATATTCTACCTTCTTTGTAGCTAAACTTCAGCTGTGAGTATATAAAAAAAGTTAAAACATGATATCTGTATGTGGTAGATTTGGCCTTGTTAATCAACCATACACTTCAACATAGTCCTTCTTCATCATATACACACAAGAATGAATATGAGATTATTCATCTTTCCTGTCTGTATGTTTCAAACTGTTGCCTTCTATCCAGATGGGGTTTTGAAATAGCTCCCAGAATGAGAGTCTCACAACCATAGACCAATCTAGGATGAAGGATTTATGCTTCCATGAATGCTATGCAATAATTAATCTAGAAATGAAACATGCAAGATTAATCTAAATGATCCATTTAAACTAGAAATGAGTTTAAAACTATGCCATGATTTCAATGAGATTATTCTAGAAATTGTAATTAATCTATTGAAAAATGAGATTATGAACTAAGAATGTAGCAATAATTCAGTATTCTAACAATGCATATGACTAGAAATTCAGGAAGGGTTTTAAATGAGAAATGGGAGTTCTTTTATAGACTCAGAGGTTGTTCAAAATAGAAAGTTTCCTCTTTTGAAATAAAACAGATAGAAAAGCCAGTTCAAATTAGAAAGCTTTCTTTAAAAGAATACAATAAATTGTTTTCCCTTTGCTTTAACTATTTTTCTTTTTGATTTTAACTGTTTTATTTATGATTTTAACTATTTTCTTTCTCTTTAAAACATAGTTAATTCAAAACTTCTATTTCTGAACAGAGAGAAGATTTTTGAGAGAATATTTAATTAAATAAATAAAGTATGACCTCATAAATGTGTTTTTCTCAATTATTTGAATAATTAAATTCAATTATTGAAATGAGGATATTTATTTAATAATTAAATATTATTTAATTCATTTTTATGTGTTTGAGCTAAAAGGGGTGAATTTAATTTAATTAAAGTGCTATGACTTTATAATTAAATTAATTCAATCATAGGGTTTGTTTAGCCAATAGGTATTTAGGAATTAAATACAATGTATGATTAATGCAGATTTAGGATTTTCTGCATTTGACACTTAGGTTGAGTAGAGTCAGACAAAACTCAGAATTGCCTAGTACAATAGGAGTTTGTTGATTCAAAAGAATGACAAATGCAACAAAATTGGTTAGGGTTGCAAGATGCCAATTTTGGGCTGTTACATTTTGCCCCTCTTTGAATTGATGTGCGAGCAATGCATTGATTCAAAGAATAGTCTGATGCTTGAAGCATAGAAGAATAGATTTGAACATTGGTGATGTAAATTTCGATTGATAAAGATTTCAGAGCCATCTCTAGGATATAACTTGACTCTCCAAAGTCTAGGTTAGGTTGTCAAGACATCGGTCAAATAAAGTTTTCGAGGGTCATCTTCAGAATGAAGCTTGATCCTCAGGGATCCAGGTTAGAATGCCCTGATACCTAATAGATTAATATTTTGAGAATAATCTCTAGAATGAAGCTTGATCCTCAGGGATCTGGGTTAGAATGCCCTGTCACCTAATAGATTAGGATCTTTCACAAGGTTGTCCCCAGAATGAGGTTCAACCTTCAGGAGTCAGGGTTAGATTACCCTAATACCTGTCTCAAAAGATAGTCAATAGAGATTTTAGGACTATCTCTAGAATGAAGCTTAGTCCCCCAATATCTAGGTTAGATTGCCAAGACATTGGTTAGATTGACATATTTCACAGGGCTATCCCCAAAATGAGGCTTAACCTTCAGGAGTCAGGGTTAGATTGCCCCGATACCTATCTCGAAAGATAGTCAATAGAGATTCTTTTAGGACTATCTCTAGAAAGAAGCTTAGTCCTCCAATATCTAGGTTAGATTTCCCATACAATAGTTAGATTGACATCTTTCACAAGACTATCCCCAGAACAAGGCTCAACCTTCAGGAGTCAGGGTTAGAATGCCCTAATACCTATCTTAAAAGATAGTCAATAGAGATTCAACATCATCTCTAGAACGGAGCTTGATTTTTAGGAGTCAAGGTTAGAATTCCCTAATTCCCAATAGATGAGTTTTCGAGAATCATCTCCTGAATGAAGCTTGATCCTCAAGAATCTAAGTTAGAATGCTTAGATACTTAAAAGGTGAGATGTAGGGAATAGAGATGCCCCTATTGATTATGGAGTATCTAGTTTTGACTATGAAGTATGAAAAACTAAACATTCCCCAAGTGATGAGATGCCCCTAGCAGTGAGGATTTTTGAAAATCAAATCAGATTGATTGGAATAAATTCAATGATGTAATCATCCTGCCCCTCGGGAGCGAAATGGAAAGATGACATGTCATAATGATGATGGAGAGCGAAAAAATCACAAATCGATGTTGAATTAGAGAGAAAGAAGAACTCAGAACATATTATGGAAGAATTTGGAAGATCCAGAATCAATTTCAAGCGATTTCAAGGTCTATTGACCAAGTTTGACTAGGGTTGACCAGAGTTGACCAGAGTTGAATTTTGAGGAAAAAAGTCAAAGATTTGAGAAAATGATCAGAAGATATGATTATGACAAGAAAGCGATGTGAGAAAGTCGATTGCACAAGCTTCCGATCACGTCGGTCCCAAAAATTTTAAAATGAGATTTTGAATTATATAGAAGTGTTAAATTTTGATTTTGAACCCAAAAATGGATTCAGAGCAGTCGATATAGCCACTTTTGAAGAGTGAGAGAAAGGATCAAACACTTGTGTAGTAGTGACAAAGCCAGGACACTGAAGAAGAACCCCTCAATGTACAAATTTAGGAGAATGCAATGATGTGAACATCGAATTGCTACCACAATGCAAGTCTAGAATAAAAATGCAATCCTATGCTAGATGCAATACCTAGGACATGGTTGTGAGGCCCATCATATAATCATCATCATTGAGAATTTTTTGGAACATCAAAGTCGATACAACCCTTACTGGCACCACAATGCAACCATAAGGATATGAATATGACTTGCATCAGATAAAATGTAGGAAATGAACGTAAGCACCAAGGCATAAAAGCCAAGATGACCTGAACATTATTTCTAGTTAATGTTGCAAGAGTACACCAAAAGAAAAGCATTCCTAGCTAAGATAACCATGAGTGTGAGCATGCGTAAACAAACAAAGAAATAACAAACATAGAAATAATAGGCAAGGAGATAGTACCATCCTCACTATGGCGTGCAAATAAAGAAGATTGAGGGATGCGAGGATTTTCCACCTTAGTGCAGGAACTCTTATCACATACACCCTATTTATTTGACATTGCTGAATCATCGGGACTACACCAAAAAGTAGTAGAAAAAGAAAATAGAAATGAAATCCATGAGAATAGATAGCATACAAAGAAAGATTCAAGCATAGCTTAGCTAGTTTCAAAGTTTGTGAATGCGTATGTGTATGAGGTGTTGAAAAATACTATTGTGCTTGTGAGTGTATTGTGTTTGATTGTTATCGATAGATGTTTACATTTGAGATATCCGATGTGTGTTGAAAAACATAGATGTGTCCAGAGATAGTGTTAAAAAACACTATTGATGGCAGTGTTGAAAAACACTAGTTTGTGTCAGTAGAGTGTTGTCCTTGAGAAGTGACAAGATTACTGACTCAGGTGTAAACCAAAGATGTGATCAAATTGGGGACCCGTGCCCCCAATTAATGGTGACTGACTTGACGTATGTTGCGAGGATGAACCAGATTTGAGTGCCCCCAGGCATATGGCGTTGAATCAATGTCAAGTTAGGAAGATTCACAAAGGAACCAAAGTGTCATGAAAGTGACTGAAAGCTATGTATAGACTAAAGCAAAGAATCATCAAGACTAAGTATCAATAGATAAAGCATTTGAGGACAACTCTAACTGTAACAGATGTGAGGAATCTCAATAGTACATCAACAGTAGATAGACACAGTGAGAACCACTGGTGAATGACGTGAGAGAGATTCTCAAGTGAAGAGATCGTAGTACTAGCTAGACATCAATAGGCAGATGCAGTGAGAACCACTGGTAATTGATGTTAGGGAGATGCTCAAGGAAAGAGAACTCAGTATAAGCCAAGAAACAGTAGGCAGACGCAGAGAGAACCACTAGTGACTGTCGTGAAGTAGATCCTCAAAATGTGATAGGATAGTGCCCCCTAGGCCAGGAGGGTTGTCCTAAGAGTATGATCAATTTCAATCCATGTAAGTTGGTGTCCTGACAGGTACTGAAAGCATGCGGAAAAGCAAATGCAAGAAAGAAAGCAAAAAAGAAGGAAAGTAGATGCATAAAGCCAAGTGGTGCTATGATAGATATAGAAATGTGGAACAAGAGGTGCCTGTTTACCAGGTTTTCACCTTCTTGGAAAAAATTCTTTTTTTTTTGCTACCATGATGCCTGTTTGCCAGGTTTTCATCAATGACACCTTTTTTTCTTTTTCTTTTTTTTTTTTGTATTTTTCAATTTTCAATTCTTTTTGTATTTTTGGAATATATAATTTCTTTGGAGATACATCAAAGCGCCTATTGCTAGGTTTTCACTAAGATGATCATTTTTTTAGGAATTTTTCAGATGTTTTAGAATTTTTTTAGGAATTTACTATATACATGAGCACACTGAAGATGTCTCAGCTATAGAACCATTTTAGATGAAGAGCGTTGATGGGCTCCTTGAGTTCCTCTCCTTCAGTAGTAGAAATTTGATAGGTGCCAGACCCAAACACTGTAGTGACAACATACGGACCAAGACAATTTGGTTCAAATTTTCCTTTCTGGATCTTATGTTGTTGATTCTTAGGGTTCTCCCTCAGAATGAAGTCACTCGCTTGGAAATCCCTTGGTCTAACCTTCTTGTTATAGCTCTTGGACATCCTTTTTTGATATGATCTAAGGTGATCGAACGCCACTTGGCAATGTTCATCAAGTAGTTCTAGCTCTTGTAGCTCTGATATTCTGTTATCTTCATTAGTAATGAGGCCTTTTAGGGAGACTCGCAAAGAAGGAATCTCAACCTCAATTGATAACACAACATCTACTCCATAAACCAAAGCATAGGGAGTAGCCCCTGTTGGTGTTCTTATGCTTGTCTTGTATGCCTAGAGAGCCGGATTGATCTAGAGATGCCAATCTCATCCGGATTTGTGCACTGTGTGATGTATAATTTTAAGGATTGTATTGTTGGATGCTTCCACCTATCCATTACCTTGAGGATAATAGATGGAAGATCAATGCTGAGTAATTTTGAACTTAGATCATAGCTCTGTCAAATCCTTGTTTTTAAATTGCCCCCATTATAAGTGATTATTACTGAGGGTACACCATGCCTGCAGATGATGTAGTTGAGAATGAACATAGCTACTAATTTTCCATTGGCAATGGTGAGAGGGAATACCTCCACCCACTTGGTAAAATAGTCTGTAGCTGTGATGATGAACTTATGTCCATTTGAGGACGAGGGATAAATCTGACCCACCAAGTCAAAGGCCCATTAGTGAAATGACCAAAAATTAATGAAGGGAATAAGCTCCTTGGCTGGAGCATGAATCAGATTACCATGTAGTTGATACTATTTGCAAGACTTAGCAAACTGTGTAGCTTCTTTTTCCATATCTAGCCAATAGTAACCAGCTCTAATAAGTTTATAGGCCAATGTCAGGCTGTTAGAGTTAGACCCATAGATGCCTTCATGCACCTCTACTAACATACATTTGGAATCATCAGATTCTAAACACCTAAGGAGGGTACCATCTAGACCACACCTATACAAGTCGTTAGCTATGATGACAAACTGTGAAGCATTGCAGATTAAGTGACGTTTCTCATTTCGGGTGTAAGTGTCCAGAACAATTTGGTCATGAAGGTAAGAAAATATATGATGGTAGAGAGATGAGTCATGTCCAATGATAGAACAAATCATCTAGGAATTAGGGGAATCATAGGTTGGGCAGCGTAATGTCTCCACTAGAAATTCATGTAAAAAATCATTTTCTGGCATCTATAGCATGGAAGCAAGAGTAGCCATGGCATCTACTTCTTTATTATTTTCCCTTGGAATTTGTTGAAATGTGATGTGAGAAAAATACTTTTTGAGGTCATCAACCAACTATTTATAAGGCACCAGCTTGTCATCCTTTGTCTTATAGATATCATTTACTTGATTAATGACTAACTGTGAATCTCCAAGGACATTGAGTTTGTCTACTCACCACTCAAGGGCGATCTTCATACCATTTATTAAGGATTCACACTCAGCAATGTTGTTTGTACAAGGGAACAACATCTAATATGATTTTGGTAAAGAGTACCTTTGAGGTGTAATTAACAGTATCCCAACACCTGACCCATATTGGGTAAATGAACCATCTAAAAACATAGTCCAGGATTGATGTGTGAGAAGTAATATGGACTCATCTGGGAATTCAATGTGCAATGTTGATGATCTACTAGAGGTGCTTCTACCAATTGATCTACAATTACCTATCCCTTAATGGCTTTTCTTTCTACATATTCAATATCAAATTTGCTGAGAAGCATGACCCATTTAGCTAGTCTACCCATGAGGGTAGCTTTACTGAGAAAATATTTTAGAGGATCAATTTTAGCAATTAGACGTGTAGTATGAGCCACCATATAGTGTCACAATTTTTGTGAAGAAAATACTACTGCAAGCTAAGCCTTCTCTATAGAAAAATATTTCATTTCATATGAGACTAGAGTTCTACTAATGTAATAGATATCCCTTTCTTTGTTGTGATGATCTTCTTGAGCTAGTAGGATGCCCAATGATGTATCTGTAGGAGAGATGTAAAGTATAAGTGGCTTCCCATAAATAGGAGGCATCAAGATTGGAGGGTTCACAAGATATTGTTTAATTTGTTGGAACCCCTCATCACATTCTTTGCTCCATTGGTAAGTCACACCCTTGTGTAAAGTCTTGGTGAATGGTTGTGACTTGTTTGCTAGTTGTGAGATAAAATGCCAGATAGACTGTAGTCGGCCTTGAAGTCCTCTCATTTGTCTGATATTATTTGGTGGCAGCATTTCTATGATAGCTTGTACTTTCACAGGATCCACTTTGATGCCTTTTGCAGAGATGATATAACCAAGCAATTTTCCAAATGTTACACCAAATGCACATTTCTTAGGATTGAGCCTCAGACTGAACTGTTCCATGTGATCTAGTGTAGGACCTAGATCTACAAGATGTTTCTCTCGGTGCATGCTCTTAGCTAAGGTGTCATCAACATAATATTCCATTTTTTTATGCATCATGTCATGAAATATAGTACTGACAGCTCTCTGATATGTAGCACCAGCATTTTTGAGCCCAAAGGGCATGACATTCCAACAGAAAGTGCCCCATGCATATGTGAAAGCAGTTTTCTCCTGGTCTTCTAGTGCGATCTTTATCTGGCTGTAGCTAGAGAAACCATCCATGAGTGAGTACATTTCATACCCTAATGTCATAGCTACAATCATATCAATATTGGGCAATCAAAATTTGTCCTTAGGACATGCTAGATTCAAGTCTCTAAAGTCTATGCAAACTCAGATAGATTTATCATGTTTTGATACAGGAACAATGTTAGAGATCCATTCTGCATAGTCAATTACTTTGATAAACACTACCTTTAGAAGTTTCTCCAATTCAAATTTGACAAGTAGAGCCACATGCAAATACATTTTTTGAAGCTTTTGCTTTATGGGCTTGACGCCTGGTGCAATGGACAAATGGTGCATGATTAGATTAGGGTCTAATCCTGGCATGTCTGAATATTTCCATGCAAAGTTTATCTTTTTGCTCTGGAAGAATGTAGTGAATTCCTTTCCTTCTACCTCAGATAGTGATTATTCCAAGTGAATGATCTAAGGTTTAGCTTCTGTACCCAAGTTGATTAGTTGAGTTTGTTCAATAAGCATAGACGATTGTTCCTAGAAATGACTGGGAAGCACATCAAGTATCTCATCCTCGAGCGCCTCAGAGAGGTTTTCACCCTTGGACACATCCTTTATTTTGACTTTTTTAGGCTCTGATACTGCCACAATGTGGTTTTCACCATTAGAGTGCCTATTTTTTCTTCTTTTGATTTTGTGACAAAGATACTTGATGTCAGCCTCAGTCATGTTGACACTTTCTTCGCTAGTGGAGGATGTTATAGATTTGATAGCGTGGAGATAATAGGCAAGAGCATAATCATTCTAGAATATAAGGACTTCATTAGATGGGGAGGTAGAGTTCTAGTCTATAAGCTCGGGATGGCAAAGTGAAAGAGAAGTGAAGGGTTCAAGTGTGTTCATGGTATAATCATCAAAAAAATGGACAAGCAAGTCAAGACCTAAAGTGATCTCATCTAGAGGTATAGTTGAATTCCTTTTATTCCTAGCGACCGTAGTAGATGACACATTAACAGCTATGGGGTCAAACTTGTTTGACCTTACACTAGACCTTTCACCTACTTCGAGAAGGTTTTCATATGTGTGAACTGTATCTGTATCCCTATCAGAGGTGGCATATGATAAATCATTGAACTCATACTCATGAGAGTCTATTTCATCATTGGATGTCATATCAAGAACATGAGTGAAATCAAACCTTTGTCCCTAGTTTGGATGGGTTCTACCTAGAACATCTTCTATGGTCAGATGAGCACCTTTTGACTGATCTGCTTCTTGTGTAGTGAGAAGTAGCTGGGATTCTTGTTCAAACTGTTATTAAAAGTGTGGTGGTATGTATAAATCACCCTGATGACCTGGATTTATAGTTTGTATTTCTTTCCACTCCTCATAGGTTAATGGAGCAAGTAAAGTGGTGTCATCAGAATCACTGTCAATTTCTATTATACTAGCAGGCAGTCTAAAGTCATCTGGCTATGCAAATAATGCCGCCAGGTCTAGAGGAATAGGACAAGGAAAACTATCCTCCTCAGAATTGTCTTCAGATTCTTTAGTTTTAGATGTTTCTTTAGGTATTGGTTGTTTATCTTCTTGAGGTACAAACTTGTTTATCCCCAGTTGAAATGTGAGTTTCTTGAAGCCTATACCTATAGAGTCATGTTTTTTGCGACCAATAGCTTCAAGTGGTGCAATCAATCCCTTATGATTCACACCTATAGGGCCATTTCCTTTGTAGCCAAAATGTTGCATAATAGATAGACCTTTGCCATACTGCTCAGGTTTTATGTCACAAGGTGTAGTGTTTTGTTTAGAAGTGTCATCTCCTTTATAGATCCAGGCTTTGATAGCCCTATTTTCAGCTTCTTCTTCTAATGGTACCATGGATTGTACAAAAGTACCACCATACTTTGTTGGAGGAGGAATTGTAGAAGGTTTAGTGCTCTTAGAAGGTCTCCCAAAAGATCATGGAGACTAAGGTAGAGATGTAACAGATAGCATAGGTTCAATTTGATATCCTCCCATGTTAGTTTCTTTGAGTGTCAAACTCTTTTCCATTTCTTTTAATTTAGTCTCAAGGAGCTCAATAGATTCTCTGTTGGTAGGCACAAAGATGTCAGCAGATTTTGTTAGGGCATTGCAATCATAGCGTGTATTAGTGGGTATAGTCACTTCAAATCCTTGGAATGGGAACTTAATGCATTGATGGTACATTGAAGGGATAGCCTGCATTTCATGGATCCATGTCCTGCCTAACAGAATATTGTATGCCAAAGGAATGTCAAGCACTTGACAGGTAACATCTCGCTCAACAGGGCCAACTCTGATTGGCAACACAACTAGCCCCTTATATTTACGTTCTTCTTCATCAAAGGCCTTAATAGTAATCTTTTTACAGGCATCAATGTAGTCTTTGCCATAGCCTAACTTAGTAAGGAAATTAGTAGAGCAAATATTGAGGCCAACGTTGTTATCTATGAGAACATGGCGAACACAGTTTGGACCAATCATGACTTCAATGTGCAGAGGGTTATTATGTGGATGACTCAAAGAATGGTCATCTTCCTTAGAGAAAGGAAAGTAATGGGAGGTCAAGTGACCTACCATGGATTGAAACTAGTCGAGATCAAGATCTTTTGGGAAATTTTCCTCAGTAAGGGCTTTGTCCAGGATTTCCCTATGAGTAGGGGAGATTTTTAGTAGCTCAAAAATAGTGATCTGGGAATTAGTATGTTGTAATTGATCGAGAATGTTGTAATTGGAAGCATTAGATGAGGAACCCAATTTTGGATTCTTATTGGCAGAGCCAACATTAGCTTTGTCTACAGGTTGTGTTGATGTAGACATAGAAGGCTCAGAGCCTTTGAGGATGATCTTAGCGCGAGATCGAGTAACAACATTAGTACTGACCTGAGGCTATTCTTGTTCGGAAGACTAAGGTGTAGACCCTTGCAAGACGAAAGGTTTTTTGGGATTTGGAGTATCTTCCCTTCCCTTGAGAATGATGACGTTATAGTATTCAGTTTCAATAGGTTCAACCATATTAATGACGTTATCATTATTGGTGTAGGTATAGTTGACCTTGACATCAATATTTTGTTCTTTAGATGATTCACCTTTTCCATGAGGAGGAAATGGGTCTTTGAAATCTTGGTGATCAGAGTTCTTGTTGTGACCTCCCACAGAAATAACCTCACTAAGGATGAGATCTTGTATTTTATGCTACAATTTAAGACAAGTAGCTATTTTATGACCTTTGTTTTGGTGAAAATCACAATAAGCAGATTCATTCCACCAAGAGGGTCTTGGTTATGGATCATAAGGTTGTGAATTATCTAGTGGAGGGAGTAAATGGTTATCCAAGAGAGTCTTATAAACCACATCAAGAGGTTCTCCTAAAGGAGTGAACTCACACTTGGGTCTAGGAGCCCAAGGTTTAGATCTAGAAAATTGTGAAGTACTCGGTTTGGAATCTGCTGCAGCCTATTCAATGGCTTTTGCTGCTTGCATTGTGGCAGTAAGATCAAAGGTAGCCTTGGAAGGCTTGGGAGTCACATTGTCTACAACTCCATCATTCACAACATTTTGGTTCTTGTTGGAAAATTTGGGTTTATCTTTGCTTGAGGAGGAAGACCCTTGTTTATTTTCCTTTTGTAAGGTCAATTCCCCTTTCTTAATCATGAATGTATTGATTCTCACAGCTTGCTTAATCATGTCATCAAAGGTTAAAGGTGTTAGGATAGTCCCAAAGGATAACTGAGAGGGGGGGGTGAATCAGTTATCAGTAACTTCAGTTCTTTTTACTTCTTTAACTTTAGTATACAACCAAGTAAATGCTTAATCAGATAACACAGTACTTTACACACAATTTGATTATGGGGAAACCAAATGGTAAAAACCCTAGTGGGAATTAGCACCCACGATAAACTATACTTGTTTGTAGTAATCCCTGTTAGAAAATATTTCAACCCTATTAGGAGTTGTACAATACAATGTAATAAGTATAGTGACCTGGTTAACGGTTGGACCCTGTTAGGAGTCTTTTACAAATAACCTTGTTAGGGGTGATGGACTCACTATCCAAAAGCTCACTGCTTGATGGTGAAGGCTACAACCTTTTGAATAATAGATATGCACTATATTTGATGATGAACTATAGAGTAGACTTGCAGTCTTGATTAGTTCCAGTGTATTGCAATCTTTCACTTCTTCTTCACATAGACTCTTGATGAATAAACCAACTCTGATAATCTGCTCTATACATCTTTCTTATCTTTTTGTATCATTCACACTTAGCATGTTACCTTTGACGTGTTATAAGTATCTTCCACATAGTATGAGATCATGGGACCTATATGACAAATCTTCATTACATTATTGTCGGCTCTACTAAGCACGCAAGCATAATTACAACCACACAAGTATAAACCAAATAGACGTGACGCTTCACTAAGTTGGCCTCACCAATTTTACTCTAACTTTGTAATCTTCTTCAAACATGTTTGGCACCTTTGGATTAATATCATCAGATCATAACTAAACATGAATATACACATGCATATACAGAAGATAGGCACAACTCAAGAAACATGTGATAGACATCGGCCCTAAACTGTTACACTTCCATAACTGTAACAACCAATAACAGAATTACATATCTTTACTGAAACATGATGTCTAGGTTTGCGTGTATGAGAATAACATAATAAACATGTCAAAAACATGTATCTATCCATGCAAGTCTTCATATCATCATTTGGATAAGTGCATACAGAATTACTACTGTGTATTATATGTTGTCATCAATGACAAACATACAATCAATCAATTTCTCAAAAACAAATCTCCAACAATCTCCCCCTTTATCATTGATGGCAACATATGATATCAAAAACATCCTCTATTCATGGTGTCCTCTTTCTTTTACAATCTTCTCAATATCCTCATCAAATATTTCTCTAAACTGCTACAGTTCCTCTGTCTGTGTTTTTGTTCCATCTATATACCCCCCTAGAGTATATGCTCCCCCTTAGTACATACTTCTCCTTACTATATACTCCCCCTTTGACATCAATGTCAAAGGGTGCCATAGTTCTTTAGGCACAGGTACTACTCCAGAAGTAGAGTAGTTGACCATTCATCAGTCACTTAATGACTGATGTCTTTGCTACTTCTTCTAAACAAACTTAGGAGAGGGAATTACTCCCAACTTCTCCCTAAGATACCCAAAAGTATCCTTTGATAAGGGCTTTGTGAAAATATCTGCCAACTGTTCTTTGGTGTTCACATAGTCTAATTTAACTTCTTTGTCTGTAACCTTTTCTCTTAAGAAATGGTACTTGATCTCTATGTGTTTTTTCTTTGCGCGCATCACAGGGTTCTTAGATATGTTGATAGTGATAGTATTATCACAATGAATAACAATAGGATAATCAACCTAAATGCCAAAGTCTTTAACCATCTACTTGATCCAAACCATGGTTGAATAATTTAGTGCTTCTGCAACATATTCAGCTTCTGCTGTTGACCGAGAAATACAGTTCTGCTTCTTGCTTGTCCAAGAAACCAACCTGTCTCCAAGGAATACTGCTCCTCCTGAAGTTCTCTTCCTGTCATCAATACAACCTTCCCAATCTGCATCTATATACACATGAATTTTTACAGTCTATGATTTAGGATACCATAAACCATAGTCTATAGTTCCCTTTAGATATCTAAATATCCTTTTTACTGCCATTAAGTGATTTTGCTTGGGTTCAGCTACAAATCTTCCAACAATGCCAACTGCATTAGATATGTCAGGTCTAGATTGAGTTAGATAAATGAGTTTATCAATCATAGATTTGTACAATGTCCTATCAACTACTGTGGAGTCATCATCTTTTGAAAGCTTGCTTCCTATTATCATGGGCGTGCATACTGGCTTACAATCTTCCATCTAAAAAGTCTTCAGTATTTCCTTCACATATTTAGACTGATTAATAAATATACCTTTATCTTTTTGCTTTATATTTAGCCCCAAAAATTATTTTATAGGACCAATCATACTCATTTGAAATTCATTCTGCATTTCTTTTGCAAATGCTTTACTGAGATTGTCATTACCCCCAAAGATAATGTCATCAACAAATATAGCAACTAACAATAATCCATCAGGTGTATCTCTTGTGAATAGGTTATAATCTGCTGCTCCTTTCTTGAATCCAATCTTGGTAAGATAAC
>MU223619.1:758238-835586 GCA_018584345.1 Thuja plicata | reverse complement strand
TTTCATTGCATTCTTCCAATCAGAATCATTACAAGCATCTTCAACACTTAAGGGTTCAATCTGTGAAAGTAAACATACCTCTTCATCCATTGCTAGACCTTTTGCTTTAGATCTTGTCAAAACACTGATGCTTTGATCTCCAATGATGTCATCTTTAGAGTGGTATCTAGATGTGAATTTTGGAAGCTTAGGTGTGTCTTCTTCTTCTATAATCTATGATTCTTCTATGCTTGATTCAGGGTCATTGCATGAGACATCAATGCAATAAAAAATTTCTTCAATAATAATGTCTTTGCTGCTAGGTCTGGGTCCATCCTCAATCATAGGTGCATATTCATAGTATCTTTCTTGAATCATAAACTTTTCATCAATCTTAACATGCATGATTTTAATTATCTTCTTTAATCTCAAATTGAAACATCTATATGCTTTGCTTTTAGTAGAATAACCAAGGAAAATACCTTCATCAATTCTAGCATCAAACTTACCAACACCATCATCTCTCTTGATGTAGCACTTTCTGCCAAAGATTCTAAAATACTTTACTATAGGTATATTGCCAAACCAAAGTTCATAGGATGTCTTATCTGCACCTGGCCTTAATTGGGTTATGTTGATAGTATATACTACTGTGTTTATTGCATCTCTCCAATAGGTGTGCATAAATTTTCCTTCAATCATTATAGTGCACACTGTATCAAGTATGATCATGTTCCTCCTTTCTACAATCCCATTTTGTTGAGGGGTTCTAGGTGCACTGAACTGGCTTTTAATACCTTTTTCTTCACAATAATCATAGAACTGATCAGAGGTGAACTCTCCTCCTCTATCTGATCTCAGACATTTCAATTTCAATCCAGATTCATCCTCAACTTTATCTTTGAATATTTTGAACTTCTCAAAGGCTTTAGACTTCTCCTTTAAGAACGCAACCCACATCATCCTAGAAAAATCATCAAAAAAAAAATGAAGTACCTCTATCCATAGTATGATCTTGTTTGCGTAGGACCACAAAAATCTGTATGAACTAGGTCCAATTTGTTTTCATCTGAGTTCTACTTGCTTCTGAAGGAACTCCTTACATGCTTTCCCATAACACATTCCCTACATATTGTGTCAACTAGTCTTGTAATAATTGGTAGGTCTCTAACTGCCCTAACATTACTGATCTTTACTATATTATCAAAGTTGATATGACAAAGTCTCTTGTGCCATAACCAATTATCATCCACCTTTGCAACAAAATAACTTACATCAAAATTAAGCTGAAAAATAGTACCTTTTGTTTTGGAGCCTGATGCAATCATGTCTCCATCCTTGTTGTTAATGATGCACTAGTTGTCTTTGAACTCCAAATGATAGCCTTTGTCAAGTAGTTGTCCAACACTCAGCAAGTTATGATGTAATCCATCAACATATAGAACATCATCTGTCTTATTCTTTCCATCCAAAGTGATAGAACCTCTGCGTATGATAGGTTTAGGAGTGTTATCTCCAAATCTAACCATACCACCTTTGTACTTGTCTAATTGAACAAATCTATCTTTGTCACTAGTCATATGATGAGAGCATCCACTGTCAATGATCCAATTAGTTTTGATGTTTGCTTTGGAAATTAGGGCTAGCTCTTGTTCTTCCTTTTCATGTGCAATGTCCATTTCCTCAAGCATCCTTTCCATATATCTAAGGGTGATGAATCCAATTTCATCTTCTCCTGAATCTTCATCAGTTACACCTTCTTCAGTATGATAACATTCCTTCTTATATTTAGGTTTGTAATCAGATCTGAACTTCTTGACTCTTGTGGGGCATTTAGATGCAAAGTGACCTATCTTATTACATGAAAAACATTTGAATGGAAGCTTTCCTTCATATTTTCCTTTTCCTTTGTTTTCTCTTCTAGAAATCATAGCAATGATTTCTTCAAGTTCTTCATGAACTTCTTCTTTCTCACTATGACTAGGAATGTGTAAGGATTTCTTATCATGGACTGAGGCTTTGAAAGTTGTTTCACTTTTAGGTTCAGTCTTCAATCTTGATATCTCAAATGCAAAGATTTTGCTGATTAGAGTCTCTCTCTTGAAGTTTTGTGAGAATTGCATAGTTTCCTCTAGAATATTGATCTTGTTTTCATAGTCTGATGTCAAAGTATTTCGCAACTTGTCCATTATATCTTCTTCTGATATTTCACCACCATTGTTCCTGACTCTGGATACTACTTCATTTATCCTTTGTTTGTAAGCTCTAATGTTCTCTTCAGGTAACATCTCAAGAATATTGTATTTCTTCTTCCATGTCTTCCTGCGTGCATTCTTTGCTTGAATAGCTCCTTCAAACATGTCTTCTAAATACTTCCATATGGTATATGCTCTGTCAATTTTCTTGATTTTAAAAAATTCACTGTCAGATAAGGCACTGATTAGGGCTTCTTTAGCAATTGTATTATGTGTGAATATATCCTTTTGTATGTTAGTATCATCATCCTTTGCAAGGTCTTTCAGAGATGGAATTACAACATCTAATGTAGCAATTTCAAAGATCTCAAAGCCAATACACTGTAAGTGTGTTATCATTTTGTTTTTCCAATCGAAATAATTTTCTCCATCGAACTTAGGGCTTTGTTTTCTGAAGTAAGACATCTGATCTACCTTAAGCTATTAGGCTTCTTCTCCAAGGCACTTGGCTCTGATACCAATTGTTAGAATAGTCCCAAAGGATAACTGAGAGGGGGGGGTGAATTAGTTATCAGTAACTTTAGTTCTTTTTACTTCTTTAACTTTAGAATACAACCAAGTAAATGCTTAATTAGATAGCATAGTACTTTACACACAATTTGATTACGGGGAAGCCAAATGGTAAAAACCCCAGTGGGAATTAGCACCCAAAATAAACTATACTTGTTTGTAGTAATCCTTGTTAGAAGATATTTCAACCCTGTTAGGAGTTGTACAATACAATGTAATAAGTATAGTGACTTGGTTAAGGGTTGGACCATGTTAGGAGTATTTTACAAATAACCCTGTTAGGGGTGGTGGACTCACTGTCCAAAATCTCACTGCTTGATGGTGATGGCTACAACCTTCTGAATAATAGATATGCACTATATCTGATGATGAACTATAGAGTAGACTTGCTATCTTGATCAGTTCCAGTGTATTGCAATATTTCACTTCTTCTTCACATAGACTCTTGATGAATGAACCAACTCTGATAATCTTCTCTGTACATCTTTCTTATCTTTTTGTATCATTCACACGTAGCGTGTTACCTTTGACTTGTTATAAGTATCTTCCACATAGTATGAGATCATGGGACCTATAAGAAAACTCTTCATTACATTCTTGTCGGCTCTACTAAGCACACAAGCATAATTACAATCGCACAAGTATAAACCAAATATACGCGACGCTTCACTAAGTTGGCCTCACCAATTTTACTCTAACTTTGTAATCTTCTTGAAACACGCTTGGCGCCTTTGGATTAATATCATCAGCTCATAACTAAACATGAATATACACATGCATATACAAAAGATAGGCGCAACTCAAGAAACATGATTTTGTTTCAAGTTGCAAAGATCTCAGATATGAACCGGATGTTGGATGTTGTGAGAATAGTGTTGTAGAAATAAAGTGGCAATTTCGTCAAAAGTTTTGATGCCAGTTGGTAGTCTAGAGAACCACTCCATAGCTAACCCTCCCAAACTATGTGGGAAGAGACACATGAGATAGGTTGTGTCATGTATAAAATCCATAGAGAGAGCACCAAACTCTCTCAAATGGTCTTGGGGGTCAGATGTACCCAAGTATTTATCATATTTGGGAAGTTTAACTCCTTTGGGGAAAGGAGGCATGCATAGACTCTTATCAAACGGGAAAGGACAAATGCTTTCTAGTGTGAATTGTGTAGT
Source organism: Thuja plicata (assembly GCA_018584345.1). Lineage (NCBI taxonomy): Eukaryota > Viridiplantae > Streptophyta > Pinopsida > Cupressales > Cupressaceae > Thuja > Thuja plicata. The sequence continues at coordinate 831,676 of MU223619.1, read as the reverse complement.
AGGTTTGTCTTTCTCCTTCATGAGTTGAAGGAGTTGTTCTTTCATGCCTTGCATATTCCTTTGTAAGTGGGAGTTTTTAGTTTCTTCCTCTTTCTCAAAAAGTGTCTCTATCTTGAAATCGGAGAGTAATTTGGCCCCATGAATAGACAATTTGAGAAGGTAGTTCTCCTTCTCTTCTTTCATTATGAATTCCATCATTCTCATGAAGCTTTTATTATTGCGAGCATCTAAGATATCCCCTTGGGTTATCTCCTTCCCTTCTTGCAGAGGAGGGTTTTCAGTCTGGTTGAAACTGGGTACACCCAGTTGACTATGATCTGTCATGTTTCTAGAATGCAAGTGTTCAATGTGTAAAGACTCGGTATGAGAAGATTGAATGTTTTTATAATTCAGGTCCTCTTGGAACAAAGGATTTTGAACCTAACTAAAAGCCACTAGAAATGACCGTTTGATGTAAGGTCAAAGTACCGGAGAGGGAGATCGAGATGATTCCTCACTAGATGTAGCCGGTAATGGTGTGGAAAGTACAAATTTGTCTTGATTGATTGAAGGAAATGTTTTTCCACTTCGAGTTGTGATAGTCATAGACAAAGATTGAACAAGGGATGTGAACTAGGACCAAACTTGAAACTGTCTCAAAGTAAATGCATAGAAAGTGCCAAAGGGTGAAGTATCCTTGGTGTAAACTGTCAGAGATGAGGCTAGAATAGCCAAGAGATGACTATTGCAACACAAGGCATGATGAAACAATAGAAATATACCAAAAGATATGAGACGAGACTAGTTTAAGCAAGAATCACGTAATCCTCAACCCAAGAAACCAAGTTTTTGACTGTGTGAAGATAGAAGACAGATAAACAAACCCAGATCAGAGACCAGATTTGATAGAAGTACACTTGACAGATGGGAATTAGCTCGCTATTTTAAAAAAATCTTCAGACTCGTGCGAAGAAGTGCATTCTCGCGCAAAGATTCTCATAGACGCATGTGAAACTATGCAGTCCTACATGAAGAATAATGCCAGACTGGTGAAAAAAGATGTGAATAGAATGACAGCAAGATTGAAAAATATCACGCAATGATTTCCAACATGTCGTGCAAAGATTCTCAGATAATGATGCAAATATTGGCAGAATGTTGCCTGAAACTATGCAATTTTGACAAATGAAAGTCTATAGAATCAGACAGTTAAGACCAAATTATGTTTCCTGAGATAAAATTATGTTGTTTTCTAATAGATAGTTTGAGTTACAAATTGTTTTGGACATGTTCAAGTTTGACAGTTTGTGTGTTTTGATGATAGTTTTGATTGTTCAAATGATACACCCACGCAAAACACATTAAACAAAATGTTTGTGGTACCAGAACAAAAACTTCACAATCCTAGGATAGCTAGGACAGTATCTGTTGAATCCCCACTTGAACCAAAGTTCAGCTATGCCTACTCTTAGCAGAAAACTTAGAAGCTTGGAGGCACGGGCTCCTCCTTACATGCGCACTCATTTCTCAGGCACACCAAGCTTTGAACCCCAAAGGAATTGCTTCCCAAAGGGATGTTGTCTCTACTAAGAGCCGTAAGAGTGTGGGCTGTATTAGTCAGTCTCTGGCCTTCCATGCCAATAGATAGAGGGTTTTTGGAAACTAGAACAATATTTTGTAGTAAGGACATCCGTTCAGGTGGTTGTGATCAAGTCAATTTCCCAATTAAGGGGGCTCTCCCTATCCTTTCAAAGAAAGGCTTTCACCTTAACAATGTAGGGACTTTAACGCACCACTAGGGTATTGGAGGAGATTTTGGTTGCCTCAAAAAATTCACACCTATCTATTGTGACATTAATCACAATAGCATTTTTTGTATACCAGTTCAGAAGGGCTTGGCTTTAGCCTATTACCGGTTGGGCATCCACTCTCGCCGACTCTGCTAAAGCTGTCGGGAGGTGGCCACTCTAGAAGAATCACATGAATTTATCTTACACCCAAGATCCATAAAGGTGAGGGGAGAGGATACATTCATGTAGTTCTTGGAATTACAATCTAGAAAACACTTCAATCACACAAGACAATGATTCATTAAGCACCAACCGAAGTGTGTTCTAACTACTAAAAATAGACGTGATAATTTGTGAAAACACGCAAGGTCTTCGACAAACATCCTACAATAAACACATTAGTAATTTGTAATGATTTTCTTCATTTCAGAGTCCTACAATAAACACATTAGAATTTTATGATTTCTTTCTTTATCTCAGCATCCTGCAAACCACTGTTAAGCTGTTCCAGAAGATAAAATCAGAGAAACACAGATGTCAGAAAACAACAGATGGTTAGAAAACTGAGACAAGAAATATGAAATAAAAGCTCTGGTATGGAATTTTGTGCGATGATTCATCACAATTTGTGTGAAGAAGTACAGAAGACCCCGCGAAGAACTAGAAATTTTGCTCGAGACACTGCGAAAGTTTACGCGATATTAAAATAGAGAAGTGCGGAAGTACGGACATAATGCAGAAAAATGAAAAAAGTTTAATTAAATGGGGCCATAATAGATTACCTTGAGCCCCATGGTGGGCACCAAAAATGTATGTGGTAGGTTTGGCCTTTTTAATCAACCATACACTTCAACATAGTCCTTCTTCATCAGATACACACAAGAATGAATATGAGATTATTCATCTTACCTGTCTGTATGATTCGACCTGTTGCCTTCTATCCAGACGGGGTTTTGAAATAGATTAGAAAATAGCTCTCAGAATGAGAGTCTCACAACCATAGACCAATATAGAACGAAGGATTTATGCTTCCATGAATGCAATGCAATGATTAATATAGAAATGAAACATGCAAGATTAATCTAAATGATCCATTTAAAGTAGAAATGAGTTTAAAACTATGCCATGATTTCAATAAGATTATTCTAGAAATTGAAATTAATCTATTGCAAAATGAGATTATTCTATATGAGATTATGAACTAAGAATGTAGAAACAATTTAGTATTCTAACAATGCATATGACTAGAAATTCAGGAAGGGTTTTAAATGAGAAATGGGAGTTCTTTTATAGACTCAGAGGTTGTTCAGAATAGAAAGTTTCCTCTTTTGAAATAAAATAAATAGAAAAGCCAGTTCAGATAAGAAAGCTTTCTTTAAAAGAATACAATAAATTGTTTTCCCTTTGCTTTAACTATTTTTCTTTTTGATTTTAATTGTTTTATTTATGATTTTAACTCTTTTCTTTCTCTTTAAAGCACAGTTAATTCAAAACTTCTATTTCTGAATAGAGAGAAGATTTTTGAGAGAATATTTAATTAAATAAATAAAGTATGACCTCATAAATGTGTTTTTCTCAATTATTTGAATAATTAAATTCAATTATTGAAATGAGGATATTTATTTAATAATTAAATATTATTTAATTCCTTTTTATGTGTTTTAGCTAAAAAGGGTGAATTTAATTTAAGTTCTATGACTTTATAATTAAATTAATTCAATCATAGGGTTTGTTTAGCCAATAGGTATTTAGGAATTAAATATAATGTATGATTAATGCAGATTTAGGATTTCCTGCATTTGACACTTAGGTCGAGTAGAGTCGGTCAAAACTCAGAATTGCCTAGTACAATAGGACTTTGATGATTCAAAAGAATGTCAAATGCAACAAAATTGGTTAGGGTTGCAAGATGCCAATTTTGGGGTGTTACAATATCTAAGTAAAAAAATAGAGTATCTATCTCCTGATCAAGTTTTTTAAGAAAACATTACTTGGAATCTACTTTTCCATGTGTATAAAAATGCATTGCCTCATAGACTCTACAATTATATTATTATATAGAATAATACCAAACAAAGCTTCCTTCCATCTTAAGGCTTGATAAAAATATCAAGGGAATGACTAAATACGATGTTCTATTTCTTTTTTATCTCTAAAAAAATCCAAAAAGATATGTTTTAAGTTCTCATTGGTATGACAGAATGGGTACTTAGCTGATTGCAAAGGCATAGATATTAATTTATCTCCTACAAGTAACTTCTGATGTAAAAATTTCTAAGAAAATATTTGAGCATTTTATTCTACCTTAGATTCCCAGATTTGAGCACTTAATTTCCCCTACTTTCTTTCTTAAATTTACAATTTCACTGAATGTTAAATCTCAAGTTTAATTTCATTGATGGCAGAATTTGCAGATAGATATTTTTTTAAAGGAAGACAAGAAAAAAATATTTTTCTAGCTATAGCCAGTCCTTAAACATGCTTCATTGTAAGAGAGTGCACATCTTCATCAAATGTAGGAACAAGGAAAAAAACCAAGAACCCTTTATACTTGTTGTTTAGATTGAATTCTCCAAGATTTTAATCTAGGGCTTGAATATCTAAGATTTACAATTGTACTATCATTGGAGAAAAAAGAGAAGAAATTAAAATTGATATCCAAATAGTTTTTATGGTACAACTTAGTAAATTCATGTTTTAAAACTTATATTAATATCAAGTTAAATCATATGATATGTATCTTTTGTAAATTATGGTAGTTCATAAGAACCAATCTCTAGTAACTTTAGATGGTACATTATAAACACTATTATTGAGGAGTGGAGAATTTCATCATAATAGAAGGAAAACATGTGAGTTTAACTCTCCATATTAGATTGCTACACTTGAGGATGTGAACTATTTCGGAGTTATTAGTAAAATTCTACTTTGTTGCCATGTTTTACATTTGGGAACTCATTATTTAAGTCTACGAAGTCCATGTGAAGCAATTGATAGAATTTACTATTACCAAAACATTTCCTCCATGGTGGGTGGGATTTCTTATATATACCATGATTTTGGTAAAATTATTTATGATTTTGGCCTTTATCTTTTTCTATGTATTAGAGGTATGAGATAGTAGTTTGATATTATTGTTTAAAAGTATAAAATTTTACCAAATTTTGTTTATATTGTAGGGCATAGCATGTTTGTATCATAAATTGTAAGCACCTAATTTGACTACAATTTCATGATTGTTTATCACCTGTCTTAGCATATTTTCATTATAGATTGCATATTAGAACTTGATAATTGCACTTAATGCATACCTAATTTGAATATGGGTTCTCTAATCTCTTCAAACTTGTTCAAAATCAGGGTACGACCTTATTTCTAAGTGCCCTCTTCTATTTTCCCTCCAATAATACAATTCATTTCATCTCCTAGGTCCTATTTGACCTTTTATGGCCTCAAAATGTTGTCCCAACATCATAAAGAGCTATCTATCTGAATCTTGCATAAACTGACTGAATGAGACCCACATATCAAATTTTATCTTTTTTAGGGTAGGACATGTTTCCATTCACAACATGTCACTAGGTTTTGAGCCCAAATTTGGGTCAGGGTCATGTCTCAAGGTTTTTATGGGGTATCTAGATCTATGGTCAGCTTGCTCAATTATATCTCCCAATTTTGGCATAAAAGCAACCCTCACACTTCATTTTGGCATGATGAAAGAAATTGCAAGGTTGAAGCCCCAATTTGAAGACCATGAAGTGATAATTTTCTATTAAAGGTTGCAATAACTTCTATCAAGCATTTACATTCATTATCAATCGTCCAAGCATCAAAGCACCCAAGCATTCAAGACGTATTTTTTGACCTCATGGAGACATGAATTGAGCATGATGATGGCTAGGAAAGCATCAACTAATGATTGGCTTGTACTCATCCTTTGTGGATTGGGTATGATTTATTGTTATCCTCAGATCTATACAATTGTGCTCCATACTTACACATTTCCATTTTAGATCTATGGTTATTTGTATGCATTCAATCACACATTGATTGAATTTTCATACTAAGGTTTTATCTATCAGACTTAGAGTAGATCTAGGTATTTCTTTATGCATATTATCTCATAGAAATTAAGACATACTTTGGATTCATGATCACTAAACACTATCTCTATCACATTGACTATTTGTGGAGGTGGGAATCACCAAAATGGGGGGTTAACCAAGGAAAACACCTATAATTTTGGGAGTCTTAATTGGGAAAGTAAGATACTGGGGGGGGTGAATCGGAATCTAATTTTTTTTTACTCAATTGAAACAAATTGATTCAACATGCATATCATGTATCTTATAAACATAAAATTTAATGATGTAATAGATCTAACTAGTAATCACATCCATGATAAGAAATAAGATAAACTCATGACACAAATATTTGGTAGCCTAGAAACCCTTGAAGGTAAAACTAGGGTGGGGATGACACCCACAAATCTTCACTACTGTAGTAACAAAGTGTGCCTATTAGGGCTAAAAAATTTTTATCACTTCTGATGATCTACCCTATGAGGGGTCTACCCTGTTAAAGACTTACAGACTATTAGGTCAACCTTGATTAAAGGATTTAAAAATTATAGCTAAGTAAGCACTCTGTTAGGATATTTACAAAGGTCTGTTAGGACCACTCTATTAAGAGATTTACTGTAATTCACTTGCTAAAATGTATCAGTACCTGATCCTTTGGTTTTCACTCCAAATGTTGATTACAAATCTCCTCTTTCCAATTCTTATCTGATCTCTAAATCTAATAAATCTATTCTTCCCTTCACTACTCTGTTCGGTCACTCTACTGATCTATGCTCCTTTAGCATACACCCGATCTCTTCTCCTTCATACATCATTTTCATTAGGTATTTGAGGCTTCCTTAAATAGAAAACAAATGAAGCTTCTAGATCAAGATCAATGATCTAGATTCATCTCTTTTGCAGCTTAAGCATTCCCTTTTTTGAATTGGTTTCTTGGCTTACATAGGGATTAATGCTCTATTAGATGCTCGACATTTGATCTTCTTGGAAACTGTAGGGGTACTTAGTAACCTTTGACTTTCTTGACATGAACTACTTCTTGGTACAAAAATAAAAGTCTTATATAATGCTCAGTCTTAGTAGAATACCTTGGTTGTAGTGATGACCGGCTAACCTACCTAGATAAATGTCTAAGTGTTGGACACTAATAGGAAACATAACTTAGAGATCAACAATCTCCCCCTTTGATATTGGTGGAAAAAACACTTTGTCATGACTTTTTAGTACTTTAAATAAAATAGTATTTAAGTACACAGTACCCCCCCCTAAGTTTATGACTCGGTATACAAAATATATACATATATTACATGTATCTGCATATGTCTTCCCCTTTTGTCTTTACTTCATTTTCCCCTTGTTTTTGTCACTCTTGGCATCTAGGGTCAAACAATACTTATCCAAAAAAAAATTGTGGAGCTCAAGGATCATTTCTAAAGCGTTGTCCCAATTAGTTCTTAAAGACTCCAAAACTTGTAATTTGATCTCTAGCTGGGAAGCTAGATCAACTATACTTTCTACAAAAGAGGGTGGATCCGTCTTTACTAATTATTTTTTAGTTTGCAATTTTCTCAGTATAAACTCCAAATGAGGTGTCAAATGTTTTGAATAGAAATCAATTTTTCCCTTATCCTTCCATCATTAGCCATGAGCTTGGCTAATCTCCCTTTTGAAAAATTCAATCTAGAAAAATGAAAGGAGCTAGAACTTGCTTCTATGCTCAATGAATTCCCTGTTGACCTCAAATCTTCTTGTAGCTTTTCAATACGTTGTTGATCGATTATCCTTCGAAAATAATTTGACATCACATAGTTTTTTATACAAAGAATAAAAATTATTTGCAACTTCTTCCAAAATAATTATTAACTCAGAAAGTTTGAACTTTCTTCACAACTATTTCTGTGGAAACCTTCTCCAAAATATTTTTTTCAAAATTTCTCGCAGACCATTCCATTAGTTTTACATTTTCCTCTATATCATTAGTGTTCACCTTCTTAAAAAATTAAACCAATTGATCTATAATAGGAGTTTTCTCATCTATATCTTGCAAGTCAAATGCATCAACAAAAATATCCTTGATTTCATGTAATACCTATTTTTTTTAATGTTCTCTTTGTAGTTCCTCTTGTTTGCTTTTTCTTTTTAGTAGATCTTCCAAGGTTTGCATCTGCTCATAAGCTAAGTTATTAGTGTCACATTTTTTGAAGCACTATAACTTCATCTAGTGTGACTAGTGAGCGAGGAGAATTTTCCTTCTTCTTATGTGACTTTTTCTTCTTAGTCTCTAGTGAATTGATGCTCGATCTCTTCTCTTCCTATACTCTACTAGTATCAACACTGACTAAGACTAACTCCTTCTGAGTACTCATTACCTATCGATTAGGTGCATCCGTAGTCTTTTGTTCAGGAAGTGTAACAATAGGTAGTTGTACAAGGGCCTCAATAAACTCTTGCTCCATAGGCTCTTGTCTCTCCTTAGTTTCTGCTGCCTTATCTGCTTGATCTTCTGTAATTTTATCTCCATCTTCTATAGTCACTTCAGGATTAGCCACAGTAGGGGAGTGTAGAATTGATATTTTTGGCTTATCCTTCTCCTCGACACTGACATTATGTGAATCCTCAACTATGATTGGGATGGTTCTTTGGAGTGTTGAATCGATAGTTGATGCACTTTTAATCTTTGTATAATCATAAATTGAGATTAAGACTGGACATGTGCTTGGGAGGTGTACATCTAAAGCTGCCTCAGTAGTAGCTAATTCCTTGAATTCTTCCTTGGTTGAGGCATTAATTTTCAATTGTGTGTCTTTAGGTATATCATCAACAATGAACACAACTTGTTGTTCAATCTCTTCAAATTTCTCCATTTTACCTTTGAAAAGATGATCTGACTCAGCTATGTCTTCTTTTTTATCTAGCTCTATCTTTCTAGATGTGCTTGCATCTTGGTTTGTATCCTTTCTCTCTGTTAGTCCAAAGATTGTCTTCAAAATTATTTGGATATGTTGAACAACTTCCAAATTCTTTCTTCAGTATTGAGTATGCCCTCATCTTAGGAATAAACCTATTCCTATAGTCCTACATGAATTTTCTTCTCTATTTGTGTGTCAACTCGGGCATTATTTGGCCTAAAGTGATTTCTCTTATCTCTTTCTTGGTCATGATGGAAAATTTCCATTTCTCATCAATTTTATTCAATAGTTCATCAGGAATAGAACTTCTAATTTCCAAAGGTGTTATCTTAAATTTTATCAACATCTCCATCATAGCATCCTCAATCTTTTACTTGTTAGGTTTTTCTTAAAATTTCATACTTGATGAACTTAAATCCTGCTAAACCTGCTAAGCTTTTGATGTTTTCACAAATTTCATCCACATTAGTTGGATGCCTATGAGTAGCAATTTTGACTTTACTGACATCATAAGTTGTTTTCATTTCTTCATCATCATCCTCTTTGTCCAATATTAAATTTATTATTGGTCTCTTCACAGGATGACTCGACACAGCTTTAGTTTGAACTTGTTTTCTCTTACCAAAGCCTTCTCCTGAAGTTTTCTTTTGTTGACCGGCTGGTTTTATAGTTGCAGATGCCCTTGTTCTTGGTCTAGTTAAGACATGAGGATTAGGAAACTTCCTTGTACCTTTCTTTATTGCAGGTTTAGAAACCATTGGTTCCTTAGCCTTCTTTTGTGCTCCTACATCCTCATCCTCTATCTTTTCAGAATAAATTGATTGGTCTTCACCCTGACCTTGTGTGATCTCTAGTGGTGCATCATCCTCTGCATCTTGTCCTAGTATTTTCTCTAAATTTTTCACTAACTTCTTTCTCTTCCTTTCCATAGTTGCAGACTTCAATTTCATAGTGAATTGAGTTTTTGCTACATCATATCAACCAAATAACTTAGACTTATTATCAATGTCTTCTGCAAGGAGAGTTGTAATGGGTGCAAATGTCTCATCAACATTTACCTCATAAGGTAATGGCCTCAGCCATGCTACCCTTGGTATAACAACTTGTACATATGTAAAATCAGTGTCTACAAGAAAACAAACATCTCCATAGTACTTCTCTACCAAAGATATAGGAATTCTATTCCTTTTCCTCATTTTCTTCTTAAACTCAACAAAATAGTTTCCCATCACATTATCAAAGTTATCTCCTAACTGAAGAATAAAATCATTTATTTGTTGTGTAACAGGTTGGTCGTCACTCTATACTACATTTCCTATGGAAGGAAAAGTGTTGTGAACATAAAAACATATGAAAACTATCAAGGATCTGAACTTACACATAGAATTCTTTGTCTTCCTGACTGATGATGGATTTTCTTCCAATTGCATCAAGTGTAGCTCAACAAGGTCATATGTATGATCTTTCTGTACAATCATCCACACTTGGTCTATCGCAACACAGAGGACACTATCTTCTCTACTTGACTGATATAATTTATGAGCAATCACTCTCACCGCGAAGTCAATCTCAAGATAATATAGTAATTACTCTCTTGTTCCATACTGCCTTTGTGTTTTCTTCAATTTTCTCCTTGTTCTGGAATCACATGGTACACTTTGATGGGATGAATTGGCTTCTTCTCTACAAAGTCAGCATGACTCTATTCTAAGGTCTCTCTACTAGACCTCCGAGGCTAATTTCAAACCCTAATATGAAGTCACTAAGAACTTCACCTCCTTCCAAAAACCTAGTTCCCATCAACAAGTTACTTTTCCACACCTTGTGAACCTACAAGAGTAGATTCATCTTGAATAAACTAAATCATTCAACCAATACTCTCATAACACCTTTCTCACTTTCTTCCCTAGTCGGACTATTACCAAGCTCACCTATGGTAAGAACTCCAAGATCATGACTAACATTTCTTCTACCAAAGACAAAGAAAAGAAAACTATGTACAGGGGCTCCTCTCAAATTCCATCCAGACATATGGTTTCACCATGGATTCAAGAACCTTGAGGAGCCATTCAGTATTTACAACCCAGAATGGGCTATAAACTTACAACTTACAAAATGAAATCATAGGACTAAACTACTTGCCCATAGAGTAAACACCAACAACTAAACACACAACCTGCAACTTTTCAATAATCGAGAAATAAGAAAACCATACAAAATGTATCCAACTCATTCAACTCACTGTATCGGTCTCTCTTTTCCTCTCTCTTGAAATGAAGGCTTGGAAAATCTTTGTATATTCTTCCCATCATTAGAAAATCCTTAACTGCCCACTCAAGTTGACAACATCTTTTCAGGAACTGTTACAACTAACCATACTGTCCACTAAAGACAAGATCTGCTTTTCCTGGGATGTTGCAATTGAACTCACCAAGAAATAGTGGTACATACCGAGCACCACTGAGCATTAGTACTGAGTACCATTAGTACCAAGAAACATCATTACCAAGCATCAATATTACTGAGCACCAATATTATCAAGCACTAGTATTATTGAGCATCAGTATTACCGAGAATCAGTATCGAGCATCAATAACACATGCCGAGTACCTCAGTACATACCAAGAAACTTATCTAAGGTTCCTAATGCCTTATTTGGATTTCCATAGGCTTACAAACTACCTCAGAAACATACAATTAACCTAAAAACAACATCTAAGCACTAAAGTGTTTATTCACCAATCTGACCCATTTTGGACTCGGTCATTACAAGAGTGAATGAACAAACACTTTACAAACCAACTTAAACAAATCCAAAAGGTTCCTAAGGGCCTTTAACCCTAATTTCTCTAGGTGCTCCTGCACGATACTCCCCCAAATCAAAGAAATCAACTTCTAGGTGATCGGATCAAGTCAGGGTTGATGCCTAGCTTCTTGAACTCAGTTTCCTGCACCCATATAGCTTCATAATCAACTTGTCCTTGCCATTTGACTAGATGTTCCATGTAGGTTTTTATTCTAGTCTTCTTAGAAGTTCTTGAATTGAGAATCTTCTCTGCCTTTGGCTTTAGAGTAACTAGAAGTTTCAATGCTTTGAGATCCTCTGCATCTTTTGATAGATCAGGACCTCCTTTTGGAATTGGTTCCTCATTGTACACAAGATTTGTCAGATTAAAAAATGGAGATAACCCTATATCATTAGAAAGGTTGACTTTGCAAGCATTAGACCCATATTTTTCCAAAATTGTACAAGGGACTATCTTCCTCATCTGAAGCTTACTTGGGACACCTTTTTGCAGTCTTTCTTTGTTCAAGTGCGCCATGACCAAATCTCCAACTTGGAACTGAACATCTCTTTTCTTTTCATCTACCTTCTACTTGGTGTGAGTTGTATTCTCCACTAATGTATTCTTCAAAATATCATGAACTTATTTCATGGATTGAGAAAAATCTTTAGCATATCCACCCTTCTATGCATTTCTTCCAAGATCCTTGAGTTCACATATACCCCTGGGATGAATCCCATACACTATTTCAAAAGGGCTCTTTCTAGTGGATCTATTGACTGTATCATTATAGGAAAATTCTACCTGAGCAAGTAACTGATCCCATGATTGTCCATATTCCTTTGTGAGACATATCAAAATATTTCCTAAGCTTCGGTTCACCACTTCAGTCTAACCATCGGTCTATGGATGTTATGCCAAGCTAAAGGAAATATTTGTACTAAGATTCTGCCATAAGGTTTTCCAAAAATGAATCATAAACTTAGAGTCCCTGTCTGATACAATACTCAAGGGTAATCCACGTATCCTTACTTCTTCTATAAAGAAGAGATGTGTTATATAGCATGCATCATGAGTAGTTTTGCATGGAACAAAGTGAGCCATCTTGTTAAATCTGTCCACAATCATAAAAATACCCTCCATTCCCAACTTGGTCTTAGGAAGTCCAACCATAAAATCCATACTAAGGCATTCCCAAGGTCTATTTTGGATTGGAATGGTTGATACAATCCTACATTAAATGAAGTCTCCTTAGCTTTTTGATAGACTATACAGGTTTCTACATACTTCTTGACATCCCTACTCATTCTCGGCCAATAATAGTACCTTTGTACTAACTCTAGAGTTTTATGCACTCCAAAATGTCCACTTAATGAACCATTATGCTTCTCTTGCATTAAATTCTCCCTCATTGAACCTATTGGTACATAGAGTTGTCCTCCTTTAAACAAAATACCTTCTTGGAGAATGAAATCAGAATAATCACTATGAAAGTGGTTTTAGAAATCTTGACATACCTTATAGGCTGCTGAAAAGTCTTCATCCACTGGATACAAATCCTTGAAGATGTCTATGCCAATTCTTCTTAACTAAATTTCTTTCACTGTGAGAAATATTCTACTCAATGCATCTGCCACCTTGTTCTAAAATCCTTTTTTGTGCTTGATGGTGAAGGTATAGGCTTGGATATACTCCACCCACTTCATATTCTTATGGCTTAGTTTATCGTATGAATTTACAAAACTTAAATCCTGATTGTAGGTAAAGACTAAAAATTATTTAGGAAGGAGATAATGTCTCCACTTCTTCAGTGCTTCTACCAATGCATACAATTCTAAATCATATGATGAGTACTTCTTCTTTACATCATTGATTTTTTCACTGTGAAAAGCTACTGGTTTTCCTTCATGACTCAAAACTACACTTATGAAAATATTGCTGGCATCATATTCCATAGTGAACAACTTGTCAAAAATGGGAAGTGTCAACCATGTTGAGTTTCTATTCTTCTCTTCAAATTCTCAAATCCCTTATCAGCCTGCTCATTCCATTGGAACTTAATTTTTATACCTCCTTTTATGGTATCCAAAATAGGTGTGCTGATTTCATTAAACTGTCTGATAAAATTCCAGTAGAACTGTGCTAATCCATGGAAGCTTCATAATTCTATAGCTGACTTAGGTGCAGGCCAATTCAAGATTTCTTCCACCTTGCTGGTATCCATCTTCAAGTTACCCTCTGAGATAAAAAACCCAAGTATACTAACTCTTTTTTCATGAGCTCACTCTTTTCTAATTTGATTGTCAACTTCTCCTCATGCAGTATTTGCATTACTATTTGCAGATGTCTGAGATGATCCTCCTTGGTTTTTCTAAACACTAAAATGTCATCTAAGTACACCACAACCCATTTTCCAATGAATTCCTTCAACACTTCATTCATTAACTGCATAAATGTGCTTGGGGCATTAGATAACCCAAAAGGCATAAGAAGCCACTCATAGAGTCCCTCGATGGTCTTAAAAGAAGTCTTCCATTAATCTCCACCTTTTATTCTTATATGATGCCCCCCACTCTTAAGATCTATTTTGGAGAAATACTCAGCTCCACCAAGACAATCCATTAATATTCTATCCTAGGTATGGGGAATCTATACCAGATAGTAATCCTATTTATGGCCCTGGAATCTGTACACAACCTCCAAGTACCACCCTTCTTTGGGGTTAGGATTGTGGGAACTGAAGGATCTGAGAAATAATGATCTGATTACACCCAAGAACAACTGCATGCAAAATACCTGTTACAGGAAGAAAGCATAAAGAAGGAAAAAGTTGAAGAACTCAGAAGCTCAGAGAAACGTGAAAAGAGTAGAGCAAAAATGTATTCTGAATTACTTAACAATAATTACAAAGTTCAACCTTAAAAAGGTGAATGAAACCCTAAAAGGTAAAAGCTAGGTTGCACATTAATAATTAATAAAAGAATTAATTATTAATGCACCTAAGAGAAAGATTAAGCACTAAAGAGTAATAAAACAACTTAACTAATTAAATCGACATGATTTAATTAATAAGTGATTACTCTAACACCCCTCCGTAAGCAAAGCTCAAGAGGTAAGCTAACCTAGCACAGCTATGAAAGCAGGAAAAAATATGGGTCCCAGAAATAAGGCCTAATCAGGTACCCAACTACAAAAATATCTGTAAAGAGGAGAAATAGAGAAAACCACATGGGAAAAACCCTACTCCAAAAAGAGATGAAGCCTAGAGAAGGATTGAAGAAGCCTTCAAACTAGATAATGTCCTAGAAAATAGGAACAAAGAAGGAACATGTAGAACACATCTGAAGCAAGAATCTACAAGAACTGTCAAAAAATAACTGTTGGAACCTCCACTGAATAGAACATGATCGGGTAGAAAAGACTATAAACAAAGCCTAAAGAGATGATCAATCGAAGATGGAAGAATGCCTCCAAACAGGAATGAAAGAAGAGTGTCCATATGGTAAATGATCCATCTCACCGAAATGCATAGGTACCCAGCCACGACATCCGCCGAGTACATATGAACACATACTGAACACATAGATCACTCCATCGAATAAGGGAAGCATTAGAACCAACAAGATATACCCCCCCATAATTCTGACCAGGGAGAGGTATGACAGGTACACTAAAATAGATTGTGAATAAATACTGCATGATGAAGAAAGTATAAGCACACATAAAGTATGTGTTGAGGATGATCATTCGCTGACACACATGAGGCTAATGTCATGGAATGGACACTCAATTGACAAATGTAGATGGAAAATAAAGGAAACATCAAAGCCCCCCATGGCACATTATAATGTAGTGTGATTACAATAGAATCCCAAGCATGCATCATATGGCACTTTATCTCAGTGTGTTTGCATAACAAGCTACATAAAAAAGATGTATACAATGTTCAGAAAAGGAAATGACCCTAGGACCTGAAACATCCAAGATATCCATCAAAATGTCATAAAGAAAAAAATTGAATACATAGATACAAGGAGAAAAAACTGGGTGTGAGACCCATAGAAGAAGAAAGATAATGGAAGCAGCTTTCCGACACCATACAAAAGTCAAAAAAAGGAGTTTGGAGGAGCGAGATATAGTGACCGGAGAGCAAAATGGAACCCTGAATTTGACTATCAAAAAACCCTATAAGATGGAAAAATCAAATAACCAAACTAGAAAAATCAGAAACGTCTTGGAACCAGCTTTCTGTTGATATTTTTTTGGCAAAAAACGTCTCTGTTTGCTCAAGTTATGAGCAAAAAACCACTAGTAGGTCACAAACCAAATGATCCGAATGAACCTCAGCCAAAATTGGCGAAGGCTTGCTAAACTGGCAAAAACCTCCAAAAAAGGACTGCCTCTAGATTTCCCACCAAAATGGCAGGAAAAAAATATTATTTTTTTAATGAAAAAAATAATAAAATCTGTAATTGTTTTTTGAAAAAAAAAAATTAAAAAACATGTATTTTTTGAAAAAAAAACATTAAAAAATAATATGTTTTTTAAAGAAAGAAAACACACAAAAAATATTTATATATATTTTTTATTTTAAAAAAATATATTAAAAAAAATGGGATTTTTTTTTATTAAAGAAAAAAACATAAAAAAATTTTTATATTTTTTGTTTTAAAAAAATATTTAAAAAAATAGGGTTGTCATTTTCCTGGCACGGAAACTGAGGCATCACAGAAATCAAGGCAAAATAGAAATTAAGGTGACACAAAAACTAAGGTGGTACAAAATGAGGCAGCACAGAAACTGAGGTAGATATTTACCTCGTAAAGTGTGTCAAGGGTCATGAATGCAAAAAATAGGGCCCAAAATTCAACTGTGTCCAAAATGGACAAATTTTACTTGAAATTTTAGTTTCTTAGGCCTTCTGAACGCGATGGTGAGGTCCGTTTGGGCACAAAATGGTCCAAAAAAAAATGTCACCCATAGATTGAAGATAAAAACTCCAAAAAAGCTAAAAAATTCCCCTTCAAAAACAACTTCAAAAAATCCAGAAGAGGCAGCAACAGAGGGGCTCTAATACCATGAAGGATATAAGAACTACTGATCTGATTACACCCAAGAACAACTGCATGCAAAATACCTGTTACAGGAAGAAAGCATAAAGAAGGAAAAAGCTAAAGAGCTCAGAAGCTCAGAGAAACACAAAAAATAGTAGAGAAAAAATGTATTCAGAATTACTTAATAATAATTACAAAGTTCAACCTTAAAAAGGTGAGAGAAACCCTAAAAGGTAAAAGCTAGGTTGCACATTAATAATTAATAAAATAATTAATTATTAATGCACCTAAGAGAAAGCTTAAGCACTAAAGGGTAATAAAATAACTTAACTAATTAAATCGACATGATTTAATTAATAAGTGATTACTCTAACAGGAACAACACATGAACTTATGCTCTTTCTAATCAACCCTTGGTTAAGTAACTATTGAATTTGACTAGCAATTTTTGCATTCTATTGTGGGGTCATTTTATAAGCAACTTTGTTTAGAAGTGAGGCTCCTAGGATGAAATCAATCTGATGTTTAATAGACCTCTCAAGTGGTATGCTATCTGGTTGATCATCACTAACTATGGCTTGATATTGAGTTAAAAACTCCTTGATTTGTATAGGTAACTCTTCCTTCTTGTTTCTATTTTCATCCTTTGGCTTTAGAACCAAAGCAAAGCCCACTCCATCTTCTTCCTCTAGTTCCTTCAAGAATTATTTCTCTCCTACCAATAGTATGTTAGGACCCCCTTTCTTCACTTGACCTTCTTCCAAGATTGACTGCATCTTGAAAGTCACTCCATCTTTCTTAAAGGGATAGGAGTTTTTAGCTCCATCATGCACTACAGCTCTATCAAACTGCCAAGGTCTACCCAAAAATAGATGACAAGCATCCATGTGCAGGACATCAAACAAAAATTGGTCCCTATACCTTCCTATGGAAAATTCCACCCAATCTTTCTCATTAACTTGTACATGTTGATCTTTGTTCAACCAAGTAACTCTGTAAGGGTTAGTATGAGGAATATTTTTCAACTTTAAATTTTCAATAGCTTCCATAGAAACTATGTTATTAGTAGAACCATAATCTATGATAACATTACAAACCTTACTGAGTAACTTGCATTTGACGTGAAAAAAATATCTTCTTTGGCTTGGCTCTTCTTTGATGGGATCTTTGAGGAGTGCTCTACAAATCATCAAATTCTCCCCTATCTCAGAATCTAGGAGACTTCTGTTATCTTGCTACTAGAAGACTCTTATTGCACATAATTGACTCTTTTCTCTCCTCCTTGTGATGGAGAACCCTTCTTAGGACAGCTATAGGTAGGATTCCAAAACAGTTGACAATTATAGCACTTCATTGAAGAGAAATATGAACCTCTTCCCTAGTTATTGGTTCTTCATCTTGAACTATTATTTGAACCTCTTCCTTAGTTGTAACCCCCTCTTGTGTTACTGGATTCTCCTTGATTCTTAATGAGTTTGAACTCAATCTGATTTTTGTCCTCACAATTTCTTCCTCCAAATCCTCCTCTTTGACTTCTATTGTCTCTTCCTCTTCCTCTGTTGTTTAAATCTTGTTTCTTTTCAAACTTATCTTCTACCTTAAGAGCTAGCTGATAGCATTGATGTACTATCTTGGGACTTAAGAGACTAATTTACTCTTGGATATTCCACTTGAGACCATTCAGATACCTAGCCACTTTTAGGCTCTCCTCTTCCATTGCATGCGATCTTAAGCATAAATTGTGAAACTCTTCTATATAAGTACTAACCTCTAAGTCCTTCTGTGTCAAATTCTATCTTTTCTTATGCAACCACAATTCTTAATCATTAGGAAGATAATTTTCCCTCATTTTAGCCACCATACCTTTCCAACTGGTTATAGGATTCTTTCCTTTTGTGGTCCTTTCATCTTGGAAAAACTTCCACCAAGTGAGAGCAGTCCCTCTCAATCTTGTCTTGACTATTCTAGCCTTTGGAGCCTTGATCACATTATCACAGTCAAAGTGATTCTCAAGACCTTCTATCCACTCCATGACTACTTCTGGTTCCATCTTTCCATTGAATAGAGGCACACCTTCCAAGGAATTACCACTCACTGCTTTCAAAGCTATCAAGAATGGCTCTTCTTGAAGCACAAGGTCTGGCTCTGGTATTATATCTTCCTTAGCCACTAACTTACCCTTTCCATAAGCTTCTCTCATTATTTTACTGACTGCTATAGACCTAAGCTACACTTCTTCTAACTTAGTTTCCATTTTGGCCAACTATTCTTTTAGGAGTCTATTCTCCTCTTTCTACTCCTCTACATCCTTCACCAATTCAGCATTGGTCACCCTTTTGAATGAATCTATAGACTCTTCTAAAGATAACACCCAAAAAACACAAGCCCAATCTTATAGGCTCTGATACCAATCTGATGGGGGGACTCAGTTCCTTCTCTACAAAGTCAGCCTGACTCTATTCTAAGGTCTCTCTACTAGATCTCCTAGGGAACTTTCAAACCCTAATCTGAAGTAAGTCACTAAGAACTTCACCTCCTTCTAAAAACCTAGTTCCCATCAACAAGTTACCTTTCTGTATCATCTTAAAATGGGATCACTTCCATTTTGGTATTTTTAGCACCTTCATTTAGTATGCCTGCATATTAGATTTGCTTTTAGGATACATTTGTGTTGATTCTTCATGATTAGGTGAAATCAGGGTTAGGATCTTATGGATTCTCCTTGGTTACCCTCTCCATGACTCTATTTTATAGGAAGGACCTATATGTGGGCCCTCCTATACCTCATCATACTCTCTCAAGGCCTCTAGGCCTTCTTCCCAGCATTCTTGAATGTTCCATCACCTTCCTAGGTCCCTGGCTGACCTAGGAATCTCATAGACACCAATAGGTGACCTATCTGGAACCTCAGGTCAGGGTTGAAATTGACCCTAACCTAGGGTAGGGTTGAGGTCAACCTTGACCTAGGTTAGGATCAAGTTCAACCTTGACCTAGGTCAAGGGTGAGGTTGACATAGACCTCTATCGGGTGTTGGTCCCCGCTTTCAATTCCAGAGCTTATCGGGATTCTAAACTTAAAATAGGTCCCCGAGTTCAAATGCGAAAGTGTTTTCTCCGATATCTAATTTAATTCATTCCCTCCTTGGTTGGTGATTGTGATTGAACCATAATTCAAGGTGAAATTTGAATTTGGGTCCCTCGCATTGCCCTAGGAGGCCTATATTGTGATCTCTATATAAACACTCTCTTTTGCCTTCATTTGGTCATGAAAATGAAATTGGGAGATGACATGATGCAATGATGATGCAAGTAAGATAAGAGGATGATATAGAAGGACAAATCTATGAGGAGATATTGATGCATTCAAGCACTTTTGGTGGGCAAACTATGGTGGATCTCCATTGAAGCAAGAAGGTGCTCTTCTCTATTAGATCTACTATTCTCAACATTCAAGCATTCAAAAGGACATTACCATGAGGTAGCAATAATGGATTGTGAATTGGTATGAGTACTTTAGCCTTGGGGGCTTGGTATGCTTTCTTTATCATATTCAAATCTATGCATTGCTTTCTCATTTTCCATGTTATGTTAGGATTGTTAATCTAGAAGATTAGATCTTGATATTACATGTTCAAAGACTCTTCTCAAAGAGAAAACACACACACATATATACATTCTATATTCAGCTATTTGTGGAGGTGGAGATCACCAAAATGGGGGTTTGACTAAGGTAAAGCCCTATATAGCCACCCCAAAACAATCTTTTTAGATATTTGTAGTTGCTATTTTCGAGAGTTACAGGTACAAGACAGCAGATCTGAGACCAGATTTGGATACCCTTTTCAACAAACTATTGGGATCTGAAAATAGATTTTCTATCGAGGTAGCACAGGTCAAGGTCAAGATTATTGGGTTAGGGGTGAGATTAGTGGGTCAAGTTCAACCTTTTTCACAAGACGGTGCTGGATCTAAAAAATATTTTTGGGTTTTGTTCGTCTCTACATTTTGGTTCCAGATCATACTTCAGATTTTCCAGAAATAGAGTACAGACCTCAAAAAACAACATTCTTCAGATCTACTATGATATGAGGTAGGTATTTTACTCCTTATTTCTTTACAAGTATTCTCAATTCTTTATCTTAATAATTAAGTGCATTAGAATAAAATTGGACTTGAGGTCTCTTTACATGTGCAATCCCTATCATTTAGAAGATCTCATGTTCAACACCAATTTTAGATCTTACATTTTGGTGAACCTGCGATAGACAACTCTTTCTTTTCGGTGTTAGATTTACATTTCACATTAGATATTGCATGCATATATATGTAAGCTTTCTTTTATGCTATTTCATTTATATTTCAAAATTCATAAACATCATAAAATTTGTTTAAGAAAACACAAAAATATTTATATGCTTGTTATTTTATTTTTGTGCTCAACATGTATGATTCTTGTTTAGAATACTTCAATGATGATTTTATTATACAAGAGGATAGATCCCTTAATGAGGTACATGGAAGTGAGTGTGCAAATGGTTTGAATGAGACCATCATTGATCCCATTCCCACTTCATCCTCCTCTACAACCTCTCCAATTGACCTTTACCATAGAGTGTATGCATGGTTGCCTTCATACCCCTCTATTTGCAACATTGAGATACCTAGAATGGTATTTCCTAAACCTTTGATGATGGTAAAAGGATGTCCTAAAATAACCATTAAAGGTAAACCTAGAGATCCTTTGGATTTCTTTGATAACATGGATTCCGTTTTGCATGCTTATCGCACCTGAAATAATCCTCAACCTACTGTCCTAGCTACTTTACCTCCTTCTCAACCTGTGCTTCCTCCAGCACCTAGGTTACCTTCTTCCTTTAAGGAATATGATTTAGTTGAGCAGTTACATGCTACTCCAGCTAAGATCTCTTTATGGAAATTACTTCAAGCTTCTCCTACATATCATGAGGCGTTGCAAAAAGCTTTATCCACTCTTCCCGCTCTGCCTCCTAACCAAGAGAACATTAGTTCATTTTTGGAGTGCATGCATACTATGCCTTTTGTACCTCCTATTTTGTTTTCTGATAATGATTTACCATCTATTGAGGTGCAGAATAATTATGATGCTCTTATGGTTGCTGTCTCTATTAATTAGAGTATCATTCATAGAACACTAATTGACAATGGATCTGGGCTTAATGTTTGTAGCATGAATATGCTTAGGGAAATTAAAGATGATCTCACAATTATTCAATCAGATAATATTCCTATTCATGGATTTGATAACATTGCGAAGAAAACTTTGGGTATTATCACGCTACCTATCAAATTTGGTCCTGTTCTCCTCCACACTCCTATCCATGTTATTCCAGGACCGCTCAATTACAATCTTTTATTAGGAAGACCTTGGTTACATACTATGCATGTGGTTCCTTCTACTCTTCATCGTAAGGTGAGATTCATTTATAATAATGTGATGTACACATTACATGTGGATGATGCACCAAATCCTTGCCTAAATGTAGAATATGCTAAGATTCTTGATCCCATACAACCCAGTGAAAATCCTGAGCAACCACTTGAAGATAAAAAAGTTGAGATTCCATCTTCTTCTTTGACAGAAGATGATTGGGGAACATTGTATTTCAATCCTTATTTTATAGGGGAATACAAAGTCTCAGATTTATCATTTATGAAAGAGAAAAGTGAATTTGAAAAACAAGTGTTTATCCCTTCTCCGTTATCTGAGGAATTAAAAAGCAACTTTGTTGCTGCTTCAGGCAATGAATTGATTGAGAAAATCAAACCAGATTGCTATGACATTGTGACATATGCTACTCCTTTAACTCAATCTGATATGGTTGATAGATATGGTTCTGGTTATCATTTACTAAAGAAATCAAGATTTAATGGAAAATGTTGTGGTAAATATGAGAAAGGTATACAAGTACCCTTGGACAATGATGGTTGTGATTATACTTATGGGTTAGGATTCAATCCTTATAGACAACCGTCCACTTTTCCTCTTAATGTTAATCATATTTGCGGTGGACATTTGAAATTGGTTAATCCGCTTCTCCTTGACATGGATAAAAAACCTAGTTTGGATATCTTTCCTGAGGATGTAGCCCTTACTGATTTTTTAGGGGCTTACCAAGATCTACCTAGGTTTCATCACAAAAGAAAAAAACTCTATTGTCTAAACAATGAAGCCTATTTTGGAGAAAATGATGAACAAGATATTTCTCCTTTACCAATAAATCCTCCTATACAAAGTAATTTATTAATAACTAAGACCATTGAGGTTCAAGTAGATGAGCATGATTCTGAGAAAACAATCAAAATTAGAAAATGTTTGAGTCAAGATGAACATGATCAATTGGTTTCCCTCTTACTTGAGTATAAAGATATTTTTTCTTGGACATACTTGGATATGCTGGGTATAGATCCTAAGATTGTTACTCACAATATTGTTCTTAAACCTAATGCTAAACCTGTAAAACAAAAGATTCGCAAGATGAATCTGGGCATTGCCTTACTAGTAAAAGCAGAAATCGAAAAACTATTAGGTGCTGGATTCATCCATTCTATTGATTATTCTGGGTGGATTTCTAATATTGTGGCTATTTCTAAGGGGGAAAATAAGATCAGAATGTGCACCGATTTTTTATATTTAAATAAAGCATCCTTAAAAGATGACTTCCCCTACCTAATATTGACATGATTGTGGATTCAACAGCAGGTCATGCTTTATTATCTTTTATGGATGGTTTCTCGAGTTATAATCAAATATTTATTCCTATTGAGGATCAACTTAAAACTACATTTATTACACCTTGGGGAACATTCTGTTGGGTCATGATGCCTTTTGGATTAAGAAATGCGGGAGCAACTTATAAATGTTCCATGACATTGATTTTTCATGATTATATTCATAAAATTTTGGAAGATTATGTGGATGATATCATGGAAAAATCTATACAAAGAGAGGATCATGTGTTCATTTTAAGACAAATATTTGAAAGAATCATGAGCTATAATATGAGATTGAATCCTAGGAAATGCACTTTTGGAGTAGATTCTATAAAGTTACTAGGGTTTATAATCTCTAAGCGAGGCATAGAGGTCAATACTGAAAATATTTATGCTATTGTTAACATGCCTCCTCCCAAGAACATTTCTCAATTATGCATTTTACAAGGTAAAATACAATCTATTCGTCGCTTTGTTTCTAACCTAGCTGATAGGACTGTTCCTTTTACTTATTTACTCAGAAAAGATACCATTTTTTGTTGGAACCAGGAATGTAAGAAATCCTTTGAGCAATTTAAAGAATATCTTGCAAATCCTCCTATCTTACAAGCCACTCAATTCAATAAACCCTTTTATATATATACTTCTGCTACTTCCAATGTTGTAAGTGCATTGTTGGCTCAACATGAAAATGAGGGAAAGGAAAGACCGGTATATTATATTTGTCAGACCTTATTGGATTACAAAACACAATATACTCAATTAGAAAGACAATGTCTGGCTTTAGTTTATGCTTGTCAAAAACTCTGGCATTACTTGTTGAATGTTGAGGTCAATGTGATTGTTAAGTTTGATCCTCTAAAACATCTTTTTTCAAAAAATGATCTCTCTGGCCGTCTGGAAAAGTGAGTGATGTTACTCATAGAATTTGATCTCAATTTTATCCTTCAAAATTCAATCAAAGGACAAGATTTAGTTGATTATTTAGCTGAAGCTCCTTGTCCTCATTTTGATACAAGTGTTACCGCAGTGGAATTCCCAGATGAGAATATATTCGCAATTAAATAGGAAGATGTTTGGGAATTATATTTTTGGGGTGGGTATTATCTTGATCCCTCCTATGAAGAAACCAATCCCTATGTCATATAAACTAACTTTTCCTTGTACTAACAATATCGCAGAGTATGAAGCTCTTATAGCTAGCTTACGAGCAACTTCATCCCTTCATATTAAAAATTTTGAAATTTATGGGGATTCACAATTAATTGTTCAAAAAATAAAAGGATTTTATCAGACTAAGAATGATAAAATGATGCAATATCGAGATTTGGCCTTAGATATTCTTTCACAATTCTCTTCTTATATGATTCAGACTTTACCTAGGAAAGATAATCGACATGCAGACGCCATGGCAAGCACAACTTATTTGGTTTGTCTTGAGAATAATGATGAAAAATTTCAATTCACTATACATACTCTTAAAAATCCTACAATTTTTGAGAATATTACAACTGATTGTTTTAACTTGCACCTTGATGAATGGTATTCACATGTCTTTCATTTTTTGAAAGATAATACTTTCCCAGAATCAGCAACAAGGAACACATGTAATCATATTAGAAAGCTTGTAGTCCATTATATTATTTTAGGAGATACCCTTTACAAATGATCTTACAATGGTTTTTTATTAAGATGTCTTAACAAAACCAAATTACCTGTAGATTTAGGAGAAGCTCACTCTGGTTCTTGTGGGGAACACTTTGGTGGAAAATCTTTAGTTAATAAACTTCTTAGAATGGGATACTATTGGAAAAAAATGGATCAAGACTCCTTTATGTTTGTTAAAAAGTATCCTCAATGCCAACAATATGGTAATTTAATCCACGCTCCTGCTCATGAGCTTCGTAATCAATTTTCTCCATGGCCTTTTAGCGTTTGGGGTTTTGACCTTATTGGAAAAATCTCACCAGCTTCTTCTCAAGGACATGTGTATATCCTCATAGCTATAGATTACTTTACAAAGTGGGTAGAGGCCATTCCCCTACATTCTACTACTGTGGATGTTATTTGTGATTTTATCCTTAATCATATTATAGCACGATTTGGTATTCCTTCAACGATAGTTTCAGATAATGGTACTTCTTTCAAAAACAAAGAGGTCACAAAATTCATGGAGAAATATCACATTCAAGACAGATTTTCTACTCCCTACTACCCTCAATCTAATGGTCAAGCTGAAGCATTGAATAATTCTATTGAACAAATATTAAAGAAAATGGTTACCAAGCATGCGAAAGATTGGCATACCTAGCTTACCTATGCTTTGTGGGCCTACAGGACTAGCGTTCGTACGACCACTGGTACTTCTCCTTATAATCTTGTTTATGGAACTGATTCTATTATGCCTTTGGAATTAGAAATACCATCTTTTCATGTTTCATTTCATGGGATTATTGACAAAGATACTTTCCAGGAACAACGATTACAAGAATTAGAAATTTTAGATGAACAATGAATAAATGCTTTGGAACATATTAAGGCCTTTCATAAATCACTCCAAAAATAGTATAATCACAAGGTGATTGAAAGATCATTCTTGGTAGGTGATTTAGTCTTATATGAGAATCAAAGGAATGTGAATGCTCTACCTGGAAAAAAAGGGAAGTTTAGCCCAAATTGGCTTGGACCTTTTGTGGTTATCGAGGAATTCACTTCAGGTGATTATAAAATTGCTGATATGAATGGTGTCCCTCTTAAGGAACCTATTAATATTATGCATCTCAAACGTTATTATCCTTAACTAAATCTTTCTTTCTTCATGTATGTATGTGTTCCTTATAGAATAAACATTTTACAAGTTATATAAATTTCAATGCATTCATACACTTTTTCTTTTATTTCTATTAAAGTTTTTTGTGCATTGATGAAAATGCAAGTAATCAACCATAAAACAAATTGTTCAAACAAAGTCTTTTTCATAAATAAAATTCTTCTTAGTTTGGTATGTATATGGCACATGCACCATATCTATAAAAATCTATCTCTATACTCTGAGGGTCGGTGGCTCCTTGCTCTCTCTGATCTATGGTGTGAGGCTAAGGATCATGAAATGGTAGTCCATGTGAAGCTCCTTGATATAATCACCTCCTGGTTACACTCCTGGGATCTTTGGAGATCAGCCATCAACTTCTCCTCTCTTTCTTTACATAGCCTCAGTTCTTGTTGTACACATAGGAAGATATCTGCATGTCTTCCAGGATTCCTTTTTCCTATAAGGGACTCTCACTCACTAGCTGGTAGCTAGTAGGATATGCATGTATCCTTTAGAACCTCAGATATAAAACTCCTCCACTTCACTGCGCTCACTGCAAAAAAATTCAAGAGTTTTCTTTCAATACTTTTTTTCTAGAAACTTATTTACTTAAAATATTCTAAATTACATATGTCATACCTGGATCTCCCTCCTGAGTATCACTGAAGGATATAGATGGTGAGGGCATGGATTAGTTTCTCTCTCCTCTCTCACTATGTCTGTGTCTAGGTGGTGGTGTCTCTATGTGTGCTCGGGGAGGCCTTCATGATCTCAAGGGTGAAATATAGACTGCATGATCACTGGTACCTGTATTATGGCTAGGGGGAATCTCCTTTTCCCTCTCCTCCACTCTCTCCTCTAATCTCTCCTCCATGGGATCTCCCTTAGGAATGGGCTCCTCTTCATGATCCTCCTCCTCCCCCTCTGATACATCACCACCCCAGTGCATCCTCTCTGAAAGACCTGGATCACTTGTAGGATAATCTTTGGGGAAGATAGGATGGGTCCCCTTTAAACTCCAATATCTGATATAATCTCTACTAGCACCTGCATAGGATGTCCCAGGGGCTACCTCTGTATCCTCGATCTCATTTGTCTCACTATTTACAATGTCTGCTACTGTAGGTCAGTGTACGGCACCGAGTCTCTAATAGTACCTCATCGGGTATGCGTACCGAGGATCTCTACATTGAGGACTTGGCTATATCCTTTTAACTTTGTGATGTTTTCTTACTTTAGCTTGCATACTCACGTAGTTTCATATCTAAGCTAAAGTGGGGGCTAAATGTATCATCTTAAAATGGAAGCACTTCCATTTTGGTATGTTTAGCACCTTAATTTAGTATGCTTGCATATTAGATTTGCATTTAGGATGCATTTGTGTTGATTCTTCATGATTAGGTGAAATTAGGGTTAGGATCTTATGGATTCTCCTTGGCTCCCCTCTCCATGAGTCTATTTTATATTAAGGACCTATATGTGGGCCCTCCTATACCTCATCATACTCTCTCTAGGCCTCTAGGCCTTCTTCCCAGCATTCTCAAATGTTCCATCACCTTCCTAGGTCCCCGGCTGACCTGGGAATCTCACAGACACCAATAGGTGACCTGCTTGGAGCCTTAGGTCAGGGTCAAAATCCACCCTAACCTAGGTCAGGCTTGAGGTCAAACTTGACCTAGGTTAGGGGTGAGTTTGACCTTGACCTTGGTCAAGGGTGAGGTCGACATAGACTTCTGTCGGGTGTTGGTCCCCGCTTTCAATTCTAAAGCTTATCAGGGTTCTAAACTTAAAATAGGTCCCTGGGTTCAGATGTGAAAGTGTTTTCTCTGATATCTAATTTAATTCATTCCCTCCTTGGTTGATGATTGTGATTGAACCATAATTCAAGGTGAAATTTGAATTTGGGTCCCTCACATTGCCCTAGGAGGCCTATATTGTGATCTCTATATAAACACTCTCTTTTGCCTTCATTTGGTCATGAAAATGAAAATGGGAGATGAAATGATGCAATGATGATGCAAGTAAGCAAAGAGGATGATATAGAAGGACAAATCCATGAGGACATATTGATGCATTCAAGCACTTTTGGTGGGAAAACTATGGTGAGTCTCCATTGAAGCAAGAAGGTGCTCTTTTCTATTAGATCTACCATTCTCAACAGTCAAGCATTCAAAAGGACATTACCATGGGGTAGCACTTACAGATTGTGAATTGGTAGGAGTACTTTAGCCTTGGGGGCTTGGTATGCTTTCTTTATCATATTCAAATCTATGCATTGCTTTCTCATTTTCCATGTTATGTTAGGATTGTTAATCTAGAAGATTAGATCTTGATATTACATGTTCAAAGACTCTTCTCAAAGAGAAAACACACAAACACATATATACATTCTATATTCAGCCATTCATGGAGGTGGAGATCACCAAAATGGGGGTTTGACTAAGGCAAAACCCTATATAGCCACCCCAAAACCCTCTTTTCAGATATTTGCAGGTGCTATTTTATAGAGTTATAGGTATAGGACAATGGATTTGAGACCAGATTTGGATACCCTTTTCAGTAAACTATTAGGATCTGAAAATAGATTTTCTGTCAAGGCAGCACAATTCAAGGTTGAGTTTATTGGGTCAGGGGTGAGATTAGTGGGTCAAGGTCGACCATTTTCACAAGACGGTGTCAGATTGGAAAAAGATTTCTGGGTTTTGTTCATCTCTACGTTCCAATTCTGGATCATACTTTAGATTTTTAGAAATAGAGTACAAACCTCAGAAAACAACATTCTTCAGATTTTCTATGATATAAGGTAGGTATTTTAGTCCTTCTTTCTTTACAAGTATTCTCAAGTCTTTATCTTAATAATTAAGTGTATTAGACTAAAATTGGACTTGAGGTCTCTTTACATGCACAATCCCTATCATTTAGAAGATCTCATGTTCAACACCAATTTTAGATCTTTCACTTTCCACACTCAGTTAACCTACAAGAATAGATTCATCCTAACTAAACTGACTCATTCAGCCAATACTCTCATAACATCTTTCTCACTTTATTCCCTAGCTAGACTATTATCGAGCTCGCCTAGGGTAAGAGCTCCAAGATCATGACTAGCATTTCTCCTACCAAAAAAAAATAAAAGAAAAATATGTACAAGGGCTCCTCTCAAATTCCATCCAAACACATGGTTCTCACCATGGATTCAAGAACCTTGAGGAGTCATTCAGTATTTAAAACCCCGAACGGGCCAGAAACTTACAACATACAAAATGAAAGCAAAGGACTAAACTACAAGAGTAAACAACAACCACTAAACACACAACCTACAAATTTTCATTAACTAGAAAATAAGAAAACCATACAAAATATATCCAACTCTTTCAACCTGCTCTATCAATCTCACTTTTCCTCTCTCTCAAAATGAAGGCTTGGAAGATCTTTTTATATTATTCCCATCATTAGAACAACCTTAAATTCCCACTCAAGTCAACATCACCTTTTTCAAGAGCCATTACAACTGACCATACTGTCAACTAAAGACAAAATTCACTTTTCCCGAGCCATTGTAACTCAATTCACTGAGCACCAGTACCGAGCATCATTACTGAGTACCATTATTACTAAGAAACATCATTATCGAGCATCAACATTTTTGAGCACTAGTATTACCGAGCACCAGTATTACCGAGAATTAGTATTATCGAGCATCAGTACCGAGCATTAGTACCGAGCATCAACAATACATGTTGAGTACCTTAGTACATATTGAGAAACTTATCTAATGTTCCTAATGCCTTGGTTGGATTTCCAGAGGCTTACAAACTACCTTAGAAACACAAAATTAACCTAAAAACAACATCTAAGCACTAGAGTGTTTATTCACCAATCTAACCCATTTTGCACTGAGTCATTACAAGAGTGAATGAACAAACACTTTACAAACCAACTTAAACAAATCCAAAATGTTCCTAAGGGCCTTTAACCCTAATTTTTCTAGGTGCTCCTGCAGCACGCTTCCCAGTCATAGTAGGGTAACTAGTGACTCGATGGATTATCTCCTTAGTAATCTTCACTGGTCCATCCTCCAACCAGATTTGTAAGTCATGAACTCTACTAAGAACAATCTTGATCCATTCAAATTTGAAGTCCTGAGGAGAATCTAGGGCACAAAATAACCCTTTGTTGGCAATGTGCTGATGTTCAGCCTTCAATGCCCCATTATTGCATAATTTATTGTAGGCTTTCCTCATCTCACAATCTTCTATATCACTCACTTTTCATATATTGCATGCCCTTACATTGTCTATCATCAAATATTTGGGTGAAATTGATGAAAGGGCTCCAGAAAGATCTCCCTTCATCGCGCTTTCACGAATGGCTTGGAAATTTGGTGGTTAACATGCATCACTTCTCACTAATTGAACATTCATCAACTCTTTTTGTAGCTTCTTCACTACAATAGATGAACTAGCGGCCATTTTTTGGATTAGGGTTTGAAAGATGAACTCTGTGTAACTCGATAACCATAGATAATATCACTTCACATTGTTCACCAACGGTACATAGTTTAGTCTCTACAGTCTTCACACAACTTCACTCTCATTCACCTTGAAATCATTTGGAAAACTCTCTGATCGCTTGGTGAAATGAAAATGAATGCTAAAAATCTATTATAAAGCTTCAAATGGTCAAATTAGGTCTTCAACAAATGCTTCATACATAGTGGTTAAAATATAGCTGTCTCGGTCATTATGGAATAGCTCAGCTAATTCACTCTATTAACTCGGTCAAGACATCACCTCGGTTAATAAATACTCAAATCAGTCACTAATGTTAGCTTGGTCGATATGATAACTTGAAACATACTAAAAAACTCAGTCATTACATAAATATTGATGCTCGACACCCATTGTGCATATCAACTCTTTTCTTGGTTCTGTCCTTAGATCTGTCCTAGTGCATCTTAACTTATGCAGATATGGACTTTAGCACAAATAATGTTAGGAAATGGTATATGATATAGCATTTGTAAAACAGTTCCCTACATACCTTCTTTCCTGAAGTTGATGCAATGTGATCACCTGATCAATTGGATTGGGTGATCTCAGCTTCATTGGTTCTATTTCTACTCTTTTCTTCCTACTTTCTCCATGTATGATTCATCTGGTTCTTTATCTAATCAATGGTAGTTTCTGGCACTCTGGTCTTGCAGTCTCTTCGAGTATGGCCAATGTTGTGACAACTATGATAGACCAAACTTCCATTCATCTGACTCTTGGATTTACCTCTAAAATGTGTCCTTATACAATTTTATGGAATGTGACCGTATTCACCATGGTAATGAAAACTATGCCATATATTTTAATCCCAATTGTATATGTTACCTTTCTTAGGAGCATTTCCTTGTTTCTTGGATGTCCACTTTAGTTTTGCATTGGATCTGCAGTCTTGGGCTTTATGAACAAACTTATGACAATTGTGACATTTTCCTCAAAATCTGAGTGAAGTAGGTGTAGTGCTAGCCTTTGACCTACATTCCTTTGCCTGATGTCCATGTTTCTTATAGTTAAAACAATATCCATTAAAGTTTTCCTTGGGATTGGACTTACCATTTTTTCTTATGCAAATGTTTTCTATATGTCTCAGTTTCCCACAATGATGACATGTAGGTTTATTCTTTTTCTTTGCATTCCTCTGTTCTCCACTTTTTGATGTTTCACCTTCTTTAGTATATGATAGGTGCTCAGTAAGGCCAACTCCAGTGGTGTCATTGGTTCTTCTTGATGGTCTAATAATTTCTTCAAAATATCTTTCAACCTCATTAGGTCTATTTATCCTTTCAACAAGTAATTTTTCTTCTCTCAACACATTTATCAGTTGGTTGTTCTCTGATCTCAGATTTGTGATTTCCATATCTTTTCTGCTTACCTCTTGAGTTGCAAGTAACAATTGATTTACCATGTCCAATTGGTTATTCATGAGCCTCTGCACATCACATGTTCTTTCATCAAGTTTGGAAGCCATTTTTCTTTTGTCTTCTTCTTCCATGGTCTTGTCTTCTTCAACTTTCTTTTTTTGATCAATCACCTCACATAGTGTTATATATATATTTTCCTATTCTCTCTTTAGATTTTTGACATTTTCATTTAGTGTGTTGTTCTTCTCCAATAAATCTTCTATACATGTATCACTTTCTTTGGAGTTCTCATTCTCAAATAGACCTTCAGTGTCTTCTCCTTGATATGATGTGTCATTCAACTGAATTTCCAATTCTTTCCTTTTGATTAAGGATTTCTTCAATTCTTATCTTGCTGTCTCAAGTTTCTTCAGTGCAAGATTGATATCAATCTTCTGATTCTCTATGACTTTTCACAACTTATAAACCTCCATTTCCAAGATCCAATTCTTCATGTGGTTAGAATTAGTTTAAGACAATAAAGCTCTGATACCAATTTTTGGAAGTCTTAATTGGGAAAGTAAGAAACTAAGAGGGGGGGAGTAAGATCATAAGAGGGGGGGGGGTTGAATCCGAATCTAAAAAAATTTTAATCAATTGAAATAAGCTGATTCAAAATGCATATCATATATCTTATAAACATAAACTTCAATTTTGTAATAGATCTAACTAGTAATCACATCCATGATACACAATAAGATAAAATCATGACACAAATATTTGGTAACCCAAAAACCCTTGAAGTAAAAATGGGGTGGGGATGACACCCATAAATCTTCACTACTGCAATAACAAAGTGTGCTTGTTAGGGCTACAAAGTTTTGATCACTTTTGATGATCTACCCTGTGAGGGGTCTATACTGTTAAAGGCTTATAGACTATTAGGTCTACCTTGATTAAAGGATTTAAATCTTATATCTAAGTAAGCACTCTATTAGGAGATTTACAAAAGGTCTGTTAGGACCGCTCTGTTAGGATATTTACCCTGATTCACTTGCTAAAATGTATCAGTACCTGATCCTTTGGTTTTCACTCCAAATGTTGATTACAGATCTCCTCTTTCTAATTCTTATCTGATCTCTAAATTTGATAACTCTATTATGCCCTTCACTTCTTTGTTTGGTCACTCTGTCTGATCTATGCTCCTTTGACATATATTCAATCTCTTCTCCTTCATACATCATTTTCATTAGGGATTTGAGTCTTCCTTAAATATAAAACAAATGAAGCTTCTAGATCAAGATTCATCTCTTTTTCCGCATAAGCATTCCATTTTTTTGATTGGTTTATTGTCTTGCATAGGGATTAATGCTCTATCAGATCATGTAATTAACTCCATTTAATATCTTGATAATAATTAAATTTCACATAGAAGTTGGACAAAATGGTTTACATAAGTGTTTGTTCCATTCCAAACACATATACAAAAAACTGCTTCACTCTTCATATGAGGTCTCTGGTGCTCAGTCAAAATGGTGTTCATATGCAGTTGCTTGACACAACTCTCAACTTGGAAATCAATATGCTCTACATTTGATCTTCTCAGCAACTACAGGGATACTTGGAAACCATTTACTTGCTCGACAGTAACTACTGCTCGGTACACAAATACAATTCTTATACAATGCTCGACCTTAGTAAAATAGCTCGGTCATAGTGATGACCGACTAACCTACCTAGATAAATGACTAAGTGTTGGAAACTAATAGGAAAAATAACTTGGAGATCAACATATATATACACACACATAGACATCACATATTTTTAGGTATAGACAATCCTGGATTGAGATGTTAGATTAGGGGAACCTTTCTAAGACTAAGACAGAGTCGTTGTGAACATTTGAGTAGAAAACCCTTAGAACATGGAGAAACTTGAAATATATCTGGAAACATGGTGAAAGTGGCAATGTGTCCCTCTCTATTTGGAGTGAAATTTTAGGGGAAAAAATCTACAAGTCTCTGTTTGAAAGATCTGTAGGAAAAACTCATTTTGAGACCCCGACAACTAGGAAATTTGGATTCAAGTACATTCTCTCCATTTTATTTCTAGGTGCATTTTTCCTATCCTTTTTCCCTTGTACATTACTTTCTTTAGATCATATCTATTATTAGTATTTCATTTCCAAATCATAGCAACAAAGGATTAGAAACCCTATAAGCATAGATCTTGTATTTGGACCCTTATTCACTGGTTGTGCTAATAATATTTTCTTTGAGGTGGTTTTTTATTCCAATATGGGTCATTAATTGGAAAATATTACCTTTTATGTTGCATACTATTTCATACATCACATTTTGGCAAACCCGTCTCTTTCATGCATATTTCCTTTTGTGTGGTTTGTTAGATCTACTATTTGTCTGCATTTTAAAAATCATAAAAAGAACCAAAAAATAGGTGTCTTTCTCTTTTCATTTCATTAGTTGCATTGCATTGATATATTAAGAAAATACAAGGAAAATTTCATGGTTAATGTTTTTTTAGTCATAGTTTGTTTACATAATGTCTGATTTATTTATACAAGATTTTAGAGCCTTTGATGAGTCATTTAGTACTCAATATTTTAATATGCTAGATGAAGCCCTTGATGACTTCATCTTTATTCAATCTCCCTCTACATCTCCTAAACAATCCTTTTGTCAAAAAATTATCAACTTGCTTCCCTTGAATGGTCACATTAACAATGTTGAAAAACCAAAGGTAGTTGTTCATCTTTCTCGGGATAATGCTCCAATAATAAATATGCCCATGATATTT
The DNA here is from genome assembly GCA_018584345.1 of Thuja plicata. Classification (NCBI taxonomy): domain Eukaryota; kingdom Viridiplantae; phylum Streptophyta; class Pinopsida; order Cupressales; family Cupressaceae; genus Thuja; species Thuja plicata. The sequence goes on along the minus strand of MU223619.1, from coordinate 796,807 downwards.
GTTAAAGGACAAAAATATTTTCAAATTCCTAACAAACTTGTGATTGTTGTTAAATGATTTAGTGAGAAAAATTATTTTCAAACTCCTAATAAGAAAATTATAAATGTTAAAGGAAAATCCAAGAGTCCTTTGAAGATTATAAATAATTATCAAGTGGTGTCCCACACCTATAACACAAGAAAAAATCCTCAACCCACTAAATTGATTGTGATTACTTCTCAAGCCATGCTTCCTCCAACACCATGTCTACGTCGTAATCTTGGAAAGGAGTATTATCTATTAAAAAAATTACGTGTTATCCCTACCGAGATTTCTCTTTGGGAACTTCTCCAAACTTCCCTTACTTATCACAAAGCTTTACAAAAAGATTTAACAAATCTTTCTATTCCATCCCCTACACAAGAAAATATTATTTCCTTATTGGAATGTATGCATACTATCAATTCCCAAGCTCAAATTGTGTTTTCTCAAGATAAGTTACCTTCTAAATAGGCCCAAGATCAACAAATTCTTTTATGGTGGTTATTCTTATTAATCGTAGTCTTTTTCGTAGGACCTCAATTGATAATGGGTCTTGAATAAATGTTTTTAGCATTGAATTATTATACAAAATTAAAGATAATGTTTCAAAAAATAAGCCTAATTATATTCCTATTCGTGGCTTTGTTAATGTTTCTAAACAAACTTTGGATTTGATAAGTTTAATAACACGTTTGATAATGTTCCTATTCATGTGATGCCTGGGTCTTTTAATTACAATCTTCTTTTGAGACAAGCTTGTTTACATGCTATGTATGCTATTACTTCAATGCATCATCGTAATGTCAAGTTTATATACAAAAACACAATGTATACACTTATTGCTAATGATAGAGCCCAAAATTATTTGCAACCTGAATCAGACAATAAACATATGCCTTCCCAAGTTCAACAAGAAGAAACTTTAGTGGTTGAGGATGATCCTTCTCCTACTAGTGTCCTTTTGGATTATGGTTTGGGTTCCATAGATTTCACACTGACTTATGTTGGAGAATATAAATTTCCAACCTTAGAACCTAAACAAGTTGAATCTAATCAAGAACCCAAGAGAAAAACTTCTCTTTCTAATGAGCTTAGAAACAAATTTTTTTTTGCTTCCAATCCTTAGAAACTATAAAACTAGATTGTTATGATATAGTGACCTATGAAGCTCCATTAAACCTCTCTGATATGGATTCTCATTATCGTGCTTTTTATAATTTATTAGAAAAACATGGATTCAATGGGAATGGATGTGGCATACTACATGAACAAGGAATTCAAGTACCCTTGGGAAATGAGGGGCATGAACATTCTTTTGGCCTAGAATATAATCCTTATAAGAGCATCCAAAACAACTTCATAAATCTTCTCTCAATGCTAATACCATATCTTCAGGATCCTCATCTCTTGTTAACCCATATCTTATTGGTTTTGAATTCATTGGTGAAATGCCTTCTTTTAATACTTTAGGTGAATTTTTGGGAGCATATGACGATCTCCCCCATTATCACCATATTCGGAGATCCCCCTATTGCTTAAATGTTGAAGCATACTTTATAAAAGATGCTAACTTTTATAACATGAATGAACCTCATTTTCGTATGGATATCCATCAAAAAAGTAATATTTTGATTACTGATACCATCGATGTCCAAATGGATCCTTATAATACAGAAAATGTGTATTATGCCCAAAAGTTGGGAAAAAACACACCAACAAATAATTTTAAACATTAAAGGTTTACTAAGTTATCCTAAAGGTTTTCATGTACATGAAAAATGATGCAGAGGGAAACAGTTAACAAAATTAGTTTAAGTGTTTGAAAACAACACAAAGGACCAACTAGAAGAAGGTTGACCAAGTTTGTGTTGGAATAGTCCCAAAGGATAACTGAGAGGGGGATGGCTGAATCAGTTATCAACTAGTTTAATTCTCTACTTCAATTAATTATAGAACAACATTAGTCATTAACACATTCAGATAGCACAAGATAGTACACAACAATTTTGTTTATGAGGAAACCAAATAGGTAAAAACCCTAGTGGGAATTAGCACCCACAAAGAACTATACTTGAGTATAATTATCCCTATTAGAAGATCTTGCAACCCTGTTAGGAGTTTTTCTTTACAATGCAATAAGTATAGTGACTTGGTTAAGGGTCTGACCTTGCTAGGAGTCTTTTACAAATAACCCTGTTAGGAGTGAGGACTCACTATCCAAAAAGCTCACTGCTAAAATGATGAAGGCTGCAACCTTCAGTAAAAATGATATGCACTATATCTGATAAATGAACTATTTGAGTAGACCTTCTATCTTGATCAATTCCAGTGTATTGTATGCTTTCACTTCTTCTTCACATAGATCTTTTCTTGATGAATGAAATGTATTTACTATCCCAAAACAACTAACATTCTGTTCTGTACTTTTTCCATCTCTCCTCTTATCATTCACACTTATCATTCACCAAATGAACTACTATAAGTATCTTCCCCAAAAGATGTGATCTTAGTCAGATTTAGGAGTCCCTTCAATACTCCTTTAGTCAGCCAAATCAAGCATGCAACCTGATTAGAACCACGCAACTCAAACTGAATAGATGCGACACTTCTCATGGTCGGATCTATCAAATTAACTCAATCATCCCGCTTCTGTTAGAAAAAGTGTAGTGCCTTTAGATAATTATCATTAACTCATAACTAAATATGAATACAAACATGCATATCCCAAAGATAGGCACAACTCAAGAAATAATATAATTATGTCGGCTCTTAACAGATAATCTCTAGAAACTATAACTGCCACAACAGATTAACATAACTCAATTGAAACTACATATTTGACTATGCGTGAATGTACATGGTGTAGTAACTATGTCTAAAACATTAAAAAAACCATGCAAGGCTTTCATATGTCTATACTAAAAACTGAATATAGTTCACTACTGTATACTATATGTTGTCATCAATGACAAACATAGAGCCAATTATTTTTACAGAAGCAAATCTCCAACAATCTCCCCCTTTGACATTGATGGCAACATATGATATGAAAAACACCATCAACCCAAAGTATCCTCCTTTTTACAATCTTCTCAATATCCTCATCAAGGGTTCCTCTTTACTGCTGCTTCTCTTCTGACTGTGTTTTTATTTTCATGACTATATACTCCCCTAGAGTATATGCTCCCCCTTACTAATACTTCCCCTTTGACATCAATGGAAAAGGGTGCCAAACATCATGAAGCACAGGTACTACTCCGGAAGTATAGTAGTCAACCATTCATCAGTCATCAAGGACTGATGTTCTTTGCTACAAATTCTAATCAGACTCAGGAAAGGGAATTACTCCCAGCTTCTCCGTGAGATACTCAAAAGTATCTTTTGATAAAAGTTTTGTAAAAATATCTGCTAACTGTTCTTTAGTGCTCACATAATCCATCTTTACTTCTTTGTCTGCAACTTTTTCTCTTAGAAAGTGGTATTTGATTTCAATGTGTTTTGTCTTTGCATGCATCACATGGTTCTTTGACATATTGATAGTGATAGTGTTATCATAGTGAATAAGAATAGGATAATCAATCTGAATACCAAATTCTTTAATCATCTGTTTGATCCAAACCATTGTTGAACAATTTAGTACCACTGCAACATACTCAGCTTCTGCTGTCGACTGAGAGATGCAGTTTTTCTTCTTGCTTGTCCAAGTAACCCACCTATCTCCAAGAAATACTGCTCCTCCTGAGGTACTCTTCCTGTCATCAACACAACCTTCCCAATCTACATTTGTATACACATGAAGTTGTATATTTTCTGAGTTAAGATACCATAAACCATAGTCTATAGTCCCCTTTAAGTATCTAAATATTCTTTTTATTTCCATTAGGTGATTTTGTTTAGATTCAGTTGAAAATATTCCAATAATGCCAACCATATTGGAAATATCTAGTCTAGATTGAGTAAGATATATGAGTTTTCCAATCATAGACTTGTATAGTGTCTTGTCAACTGCTGTGGAATCATCATCTCTAGAAATCTTGCTTCCTGTTATCATGGGGGTGCTTACTGGTTTGCAATCTTCCATTTTGAAAGTCTTCAATATTTCCTTCACATACTTAGATTGATTTATAAATATACCTTTGTCTGTTTGTTTTACATTCAATCCCAAAAAATATTTGATAGGTCCAATCATGCTCATTTCAAACTCACTTTGCATCTCATTGGCAAATTCTGCACTAAGCTTGTGATTACCTCCAAAGATAATGTCATCAACAAAAATAGCAACAAGTAGTAATCCTTCATTTGTCTCTCTTATGAATAAGTTACAATCTGCTGCTACTTTTATGAATCCTATCTTTGTTAAGTAACCATCAAGTCTCTCATACCATGCTCTTGGGGCCTGTTTAAGTCCATAAAGTGCTTTCTTTAGTGTTCATACCATGTCTGGTTTGTCTGATAGATTAAATCCTTCAGGTTGTTCTATGTAAACTTCTTTCTTCAAGTCACCATTCAGAAAAGCTGACTTGACATCCATTTGATATACTTTAAACTTCTTGAATGTTGCATAGGCTAGAAAAAACTTGATAGCTTCCAATCTGCTCATAGGGGAAAATGTATTAGTGTAGTCTATTCCTTCTCACTGCGCATATCCTTTACATACCTATCTTACTTTGTTTCTTACCACTATACCATCTTCATTCATCTTATTCCTAAATATCCACTTTGTTCCAATCACATTTTTGTCACGAGGTCTAGGGATCAATTCCCATGTATCATTCCTGATTATCTGATTAAATTATTCTTGCATAACACTTTGCCAATCTAAATCATTGCATGCATCTTCAACACTTAAGGGTTCAATCTAAGAAAGTAAGCATACCTCTTCATCAATGACTGAACCTTTTGCTCTAGATCTTGTCAAGACTTTAACACTCTGATCTCCAATGATGTCTTCCTTAGAGTGGTATTTGGATGTGTATTTTGAGTTTTTAGGAGTGACACTCTCATCTATAATTTGTGATTCTTCTTGACTTGGTTCAGGATTGTTGCATGAAACATCAATGCAGTCAAACATTTCTTCAATAACTATGTTCTTATTGATAGGTCTGGGTTCATCTTCAATCATGGGATCATATTCATAGTATCTTTCTTGAATCATAAAATTCTCATCAATCTTTACATGAGTACTTTCAATTATCTTCTTCAATCTTATATTAAAACATCTATAGGCTTTAATTTTAGTAGAGTAACCAAGAAAAATACCTTCATTACTTCTAGCATAAAACTTGCCAATACTGTCATCTCTCTTGATGTCACACTTGCTTCCAAAGATTCTGAAGTATTTTATAGTAGGTACATTACCAAACCCAAGTTCATAAGGTGTCTTGTCTGTGCCTAGCCTTAATTTGATTCTATTGATAGTATAGACTGCTGTATTGACCACATCTATCCAATAGGTATGGGCAACCTTTCCTCAAATCATGATAGTGTGCACTTTGTCAAGTATTATCCTATTCCTTCTTTCTGCAATCCCATTCTTCTGAGGGGGCTAGGTGCACTTAACAATATTTTGATTCCATGTTCTTTGCATTATTCATAAAACTGGTCAGAGGTGAATTCTCCTTCTCTATCTGATCTCAAACATTTTATCTTTAATCCAAAGTCATTTTCAACCTTAGCTTTGAATAATTTTAACTTTTCAAAAGCTTTAGATTTGTCTTTTAAGAATGCAACCCACATCATCCTTGAGAAATCATCAACAAACAAAATAAAATACCTTTCTCCATAGTATGATCTTTTTTGAGTAGGTCCACATAGGTCTGTATGTATCAGATCTAATTTGTTCTCTGTAGAGTTTTGTTTACTCCTGAATGAGGTCCTCACATGCTTCCCTATCACACATTCCCTACACATAGTATCAACTGGTCTGGCAATACTTGGAAGGTCTCTTACGACATTTACATTACTTATCTTTACTAGGTTGTCAAAATTGATATGACAAAGTCTCTTGTGCCATAGCCAATTGTCATCCACTTTTGCAACAAAAAAACTTACATCAGAGTTGAGCTGAAAGACATTACCTTTGGTCTTTGAGCCTGATTCAATCATGTTGTCTTTGAATTTCAACTGATATCCTTTGTCAAGAAATTTTCCAACACTTAGAAGGTTGTGATGTAAACCATCAACATAAAGAACATCATATGTCTTTTTCTTTCCATCTAAGGTGATATATCCTCTGCCTATGATAGGTTTGGGAGTATTATCTCCAAATCTAACCATGCCACCTTTGTACTTATCTAGATGTAAAAATCTATCTTTGTCACCTATCATGTGATGTGAACACCCATTATCTATGATCCAGTCTGTTCTGATGTCTTCTTTGGAAACTAATGCTAACTCTTGTGCTTCTTTTTCATCTTCAATATCCATCTCCTCAAGCATTTTCTCAATGTCTTTTATGGTGACAAATCCTATTTCCTCTTCTCCCAAATCATCATTAGTTACACCATCTTCAGCATGATAGCATTCCTTAGTGTATTTGGGTTTGTAATCTGATCTGAACTTCTTGACTCTTGTAGGATACTTGGGTGCAAAGTATCCAACTTTGTTGCATGAAAAACATTTGAATGGTAGTTGTCCTTCATATTTCCCTTTACCTTTTCTTTCCTTCTTATAAATCATAGCAATGATTTCTTCTAGTTCAGTATCAACTTCTTCCTTCTCATTATTATTAGTGCTTCTTAAATATTTCTTACCATGGACTGAGGCTTTGAAGGTTGTTTCCATTTTAGGTTCTGTCTTCAATCTTGATATCTCAAATGTAGATATTTTGCTGATCAGGGTTTCTCTTTTGAAGTCCTTTGGGAATTGTATGGTTTCATCCAAAATGTTAATCTTTCTTTCATAATCTTCTGTCAATGTGGTCATCAGTTTGTCCATTATATCATCCTCTGAAATTTCTCCACCATTGTTCCTAATACCTGATACCTGATACCTGATACCTGATACTACTTTATTAATCCTTTGATTGTAAGCTCTGATGTTCTCTTTAGGTAGCATCTCTAAATTATTGTATCTTTTCTTCCATGTCTTTATGCACGCATTCTTTTCTTGGATGTCTCCTTCAAACATATCTTCTAAGTATTCCCAGATTGAATATGATTTTTCTACCTTCTTGATCTCAGAAAATTCACTGTCAGATAGGGCACTGATTAGGGCCTCCTTGGCAATTGCATTTTGAGTGAATACTTCTTTTTGTTTATTTGTAGAGTCTTCTTCTACAAGGTCTTTCAAGGTGGGAACATCAATTTCATGAGTAGAAATCTCATAGATCTCAAAACCAACACACTAAAGATGTGTTATCATTTTGTTCTTCCAGTCAAGATAGTTCTCTCCATCAAACTTAGGACTCTCTTTCCTGAAGTATGCCATTTGATCTACCTTAAGCTGTTAGGATTTATCTCCAAGGCACTTTTCTCTGATACCAATTGTTGGAATAGTCCCAAAGGATAACTAAGAGGGGGGGGGGGGGGGGAATTNAACTAAGAGGGGGGGGGGGGGGTGAATTAGTTATCAGCTAGTTTAATTCTTTACTTCAATTAATTATAGAACAACATAATCATTAACACATTCAAATAACACAAGATAGTACACAACAATTTTGGTTATGGGGAAACCAAATAGGTAAAAACCCCTGTGGGAATTAGCACCCACAAAGACTGTACTTGAGTATAATTATCCCTATTAGAAGATCTTGCAACCCTGTTAGGAGTTGTTCTTTACAATGCAATAAGTATAGTGACCTGGTTAAGGGTCTGACCCTGTTAGGAGTGAGGTCTCACTGTCCAAAAAGCTCACTGCTAAAATGATGAAGGCTGCAACCTTCAGTAAAACAGATATGCACTATATCTGATAAATGAACTGTTTGAGTAGACCTGTTATCTTGATCAATTCCAGTGTATTGTATGCTTTCACTTCTTCTTCACATAGATCTTTTCTTGATGAATGAAATGTCTTTACTATCCCAAAACAACAGACATTCTATTATGTAATTTTTCTATCTCTCCTCTTATCATTCACACTTAGCGTTCACCAAATGAACTACTATAAGTATCTTCCCCAAAATATGTGATCTTAGTCAGCTTTAGGAGTCCCTTCAATACTTCTTTAGTCAGCCAAATCAAGCACACAACCTGATTAGAACCACACAACTCAAACTGAATAGACGCGGTGCTTCTCATAGTCGGCTCTATCAAATTAACTCAATCATCCCACTTATGTTAGAACACATTTAGCACCTTTAGATAATTATCGCTAACTCATAACTAAACATGAATACAAACACGCATATCCCAAAGATAGGTGCAACTCAAGAAATAATGTAATTGCGTTGGCTCTTAACAGATAATCTCCAGAAACTGTAACTGCCACAACAAATTAACATATCTCAACTGAAACCGCATATCTGACTCTGCGTGAATGTACATGGTGTAGTAACTATGTCTGAAACATAAAAAAAACTACGCAAGGCTTTCATATGTCTATACTAAAAAATGAATACAGTTCACTGTTGTATACTATATGTTGTCATTAATGACAAACATACAGTCAATTATTTGCACAGAAGCAAATCTCCAATAGTTTGACCAAGTTGACTAATAGTCAAACTAGGTAGAATAGCTTCCAGAACTATCTTATAGGGATCCCTAAGCTGCATGCTTTGACTGGCATGCATATCAAGATATTTGACTAAAGTCAACTAGAATTGACTAGAAATTCAACCACGCACCGTTAAATGTGTAACTAAGTTTTAAGGGTTCATTATGCTACAGGGAATGTCTGTGCATGAAAATTGATGAGATTTGACCTAGGTTTGACCAAGGTTGACCAAAAGTAAACCAAGCAAATAAATGGTCAACGATCTCATAGTCCACTAATGAATTTAATTTGACAAATGTTAATCGATTATATCCAAATTAAATCATAATTTAAAAAGAGTTAATATATCATAATTGATTAAACCTCAAACAATTACATATTTATCATTGTGTAACAAAATAACATTTTTAATTTAAATCCCCTTTTTAAATTACTCCTTAAATATCAACTCTAGGCATTTAGATAAATGCTAATATATTTAAGTCCAATAACGTCCTAGTAAATCAATAAATTTATTTCAAACTAATGAACTTTATAGTTAAATCAATATTTAAACCCTATGTTAGAACATGCTTAAAGAAATTTTTAAATATCCAACACCATAAAATTACATATATTAATCCCTTTTATTAATAAATAAATTTTTAATCTTAATGTATAAATTTCTAGTTTATTTAATTTAGAAATTCTTCTAGAATTTTCTAACCCTATAATTCAACATTTTCAACTACAAAGTCTAATGGATTAAATTTTGAAATCCATTTAAAATCTAATCAAAAAAATTTATACCTTACAAAAACAATTCTATATATAAAAGAAAAACTTCAAAAATTAAAAAGGGAGAGGGCTAGGGTTTCATAACCCTATCCATGGCCTGTGAATCTCGAGGATGGGTCAATGGCAGAAGGGGAGGTCGACGGTGCTGGGGCAATGCTGTTTGTTTACACTGTGGCGGAGGCATAAGGAATGGGTGAAGGGATAAGGGTTTGTAGTGGCCGCAGGAGGTGACACCGCCGACGGGAGGGTGGAGTAGCATCTAACTCCACTGTGTAACACATTGGGCCACGTGGCCTTCGACCAACTCTTCCGACTATCTTACATGGTGGACCGCGTGACTACGTAGTGCCTGCTCAAGCGCGGGGAACCCAAGCAGGGTTTGGGGTAGGGATTCGACCCTCCCCACCTGCAACCTTTTTTCTTTTATTGTATTTTTTTCTTTTAAGATTTTGAAAAAATATTTTAAAATGAATATAGTTAGGTATTTAAATATTATGCATTTTCTTTTAGGAGTTATAATACTAATTTTTTTTAAATGACTAGTTAAAAAAAATCTCTGCTGCAAAACAACGAGCACTTAGGAATATATATTTTTTATTTCTAAATGTATATTAAGAATCTAATCAAATAGGTTGAGATTTTGTAGGAGTTAGAATTTTGATATTGAACAATTTTTTTTGGCAAAGATTTTAAAATCTCTAAGTGTAAAAATAAAAAATTTTCCAAAAACAACACTCATATCTATAATCCATTAAATTTCTAAACATGAGATAAATTCCATTTAACAATAGTAATAATTACATGTAATTGGAAATTTAAATAAAACTATATAAATCTACAATTCTGATCAATTTCCTAATGTTCACATTTTGAGATTTTATAAACATACAGATTGAAATTGCATAGAAATTTCCATAATTTATACCAAATAAAACATACATTAAAATCTTCCCAAAATCTCTTTCCCAATAACATAATAAAATCCAGAATTACATAATCCTTAAATCTCCATTTTACAATTTAATAACAAATCTGTTACATGGCATTACATGGTATAATGGATTCCTTGATTGCCAAATCTTCAAGATAAAGATACTTTGCAAGCTCCTACATCCAACTAAATCCTGACAAAATTAGGTTGACCATGGAGGATCACCTCCCAACCTAGACCTTTTCAAGGTCACCCCCAAGCTAGGGGATCCAGAATGGAAAGGGTAACAAGCATGAACCCACAATCTTGCATAAAACATAAATATTCACTAAACATAAGAAAACTTCCCATACATGGAAAGACAGTGAGAAGGTCTCAAGTAGACCTTCTTAAAAATAGAGGTGGTGGTAGACAGTCTTAGGAGGAGAAGCCTAAGTATACAAGTAAAATCATAAGCCACACATGGAATTGGAATGACCATCAACACAAGATGCAGTCATAAATAAAATCCTCCTTATGCCCCCCATGAGGTGTCCTTAGGCCATACTTGGCATCATGGGTATCAAGAACCCCATGTATTTCCCTCCTCACATGAGAGACTCAACACTAGCCTAGATTCACTTTCTACCACCCCCTTCAAGGTTACTCTGCCCCCTGAAGGGTGAGTGTACCTTGAATAATTTAAATAAAAAAAGGAGTACAAATTAAACACAACAAACTAATACCCCAAAAACTCAAAACTTGAAATACATAAGATTTACATAGGACTCCATTAATGGAGTTCCAAGCTAAGAACATTCATAAAAAAATAAAAATACTCTAAATGAAACCAACCTTACTCCAATCTTAAGACAAAATTGAAAATCTAAGATCAAATATCCTTCCAAGTCTTTTCTTCAAAAAGTTCCTTCAATTCTAGAAATGTCTCTAAAGGTAGAGAGTGGGTGAACAACCCAAGGTCTCCATAAAATCTTCCCTATAAAGACAAACCTACAAAATATCTAGAAATAATCAATGATAAGGTGACCTTAACCATCCCTTTCTTCCCACTTTCCTTCCTTCTTCATGAATGGAGTTAAATGTAACTTGGGAAGAAAAGAGAGGTTAACAAAAATTACACAATTCTTCAAATTTGCTAAACTTTGAAAAAGAGACTCTAGGGGAGTAATAATTGATTTTTAAGACTCTTAATGGGTTGAAAATGATCCCTAACGCCTAGGGTACCAACGAGGGTAGCTAAAACTGACCACGGTTACCTCCTGGGAGCCTAAAAGACCCTCATAAAATCTACCTTAAGTCTACCTACAGATTTATAAGTCAAGTTGACCATATAGAAAATTTCTAACCTTGGGTAGGCTTGGGCACTATACTATGGTAACCCCTAGTTAACCCTACACCTATCCATGATTCACTTAACTAGCCATGCCACCACTTAATTATAACAGTTGCCAAAATTGGCACAATTTAAACAAACAAATGACACGAATTAATCACATTTACTTTAACTAAATTAAATACACACATGCAAACCACATTCACAAATAAACAACTTATAAAATGAGGTCCATGTTTCTTTGTATAAACAAGACCTTGGAATCCACATAATATAACATAGGTTCCAATTTTGGGTCCCCGATTTAGATCCATGGTCAACTATCCCTGCACACTCATTGCACACATTAGTAGGTCCAAAATAACATGATATGAAAATATAATACATCATCAATACTATATTGCATATAAACTATATCTGTATTTAAATAAAATAAATGTATCATCAGTTTTCTAAACCAATTTCCCTCACAATTGCATCCACACAATTATTCCCATATATGACATCAGCATAAACTAACATTGAATCAAAACATAAGGTATCTCGAGTGTACCTTGATTACATAACCAGGTATTGAATATATAACATAGTATTCAAGAGATTGTTAAATACATAAGAGTCTCAATAGTCAAAGTTTGTCTAAGAAAATAATCACTGAAAGCATAGAAAATAAAGCAGTAAAACTATGACGGTCTAAGGTAGGTCTCACATCCACCCACTCTAGGCATGAACTTCCTCCTAGAGTTCATCAAAGGGGTGAGGGTACTATGATTTCATCTATGCTATGTCCTCCCAAGAGGATGTAACCTCATCATATAAATCCCATTGGACCTTAATGTGGTCTAGCTCTCGACCTCAAAGGTCCAATGTCCACCGAGCCAATATATGAATTGGCTCCAAAGCCAGCTGCCTGTCTGACTCCACCTGAGAGGAATCCCAATATATCACATGAGACTCATCATATATATACTTTTGTAAGACTGAAACATGAAACACATCATGGATGCGTGACAGGATAGGTGGAAAAGCTAAAAGGTATGAAACTGGTCCTATCCTCTCAAGGATCTTGAAAGGTCCAACAAATTGAGGTGCAAGCTTAGAGCCCTTTCCAAAATGGATTGGACTCTTATGTGGTTGCACTCTCAAGAAGACCTTATCTCCAACTAAATAGGCTCGATCAATCCTCTTCGCATCTACATACTTCTTATGCCTATCTTGAGCTTCCACTAGACATTTTCTAATTAAGGTCACTTGCTACTCCATATCTCTGATTAGCTTAGGACCAATGGAAACTCTATCCTCAATCCTATCCCAACTGAGTGGGGTCCTGCATGGCCTACCATAAAGAGCCTGGTAGGGAGGCATACCCAAGTATGTCGGGTGCCCATTGTTATAGGAAAAATCCACTAGGTATAGGTATTCCTCCCATTGGGTTTGATGGTCCATCACATACATGTGTAGCATGTCTTCTAGCACCTGATTGATCCTTTTGATTTGTCCACAAATCTCAAGATGATAAGTTGTACTGAAATTGATCATAGTGTCCATAACTCCCTAAAGTTCTCTCCAGAAGGATGAAGTGAAGAGAGAATCTCTACCTGAGATGATCTTATGAGGTACACCATTTAGTCTTACTATATCTTGCAAGAACACCTATGCCACTGATGGTGTGGTAAAATTAGTTCGCACAGGTGAAAAATGAGCCTCCTTCATTAACTTGTCAACTGTCACCATGATGACACCATGATGATGATAAGACATAGGAAGACCTAGACTATGAATTCCATAGAAATGGCATCCCATTTCCACACTAGTATCTCCTGTGGCTAAAGAAGAATACCGGGATGACAGTGTTCTACCTTCACCCTCTAGCATTCTAGACATCTAGCTACCAACTTAGCAATCTGCAATATCATGCTGGGCCAATGGTACAACTGTCTCAAATCGACATGCATCTTCTTAACTCTGGGATGCACTACATAAGGGGCCCTGTGAGCCTCTAGCATCACAAACTCACACAATCCCCTGGAAGAAGGTATATAAATATGTCCTCTATGATGCAATAGTCCATCAGACTCCAAAGTATACTCTGAAAACTTCCCCTCAAGGGGTCTCTAAGATTGAATCATCTCACACACTTTTACATACATATCATCCTCATGTAAGTGATGAATATTGCGATCTCTCAAATTTGTGCTAGTGGACATAGAAGAAAGCTTTTTCCATCTCCTACTCAAGGCATCTGCGACTATGTTCTCTTTCCCCTTGATGTAATGGAAATAAAAATCATATTCACATAAGAACTCGATCCATCTCCTTTTCCTAGCATTAAGGTTTGGCTAAGTGAAGATGTAATGAAGACTCTAATGGTCAGAATGAATCTCAAACCGATGTCCTATAAGAAAGTATCACCATCTTACTAGAGTATGTACCACTACTCCAATCTCAAGATCATGGGTAGGGTAGTTGATCTCGTGAGTCTTTAGTTTCCTGGACTCATAGGCTATAGCCCACCTACCTTGCATAAGAACTACTCCTAAACCCTCCAAAGAAGAATCTATGCAAACCACAAAGTCTGCTGAGGGTTCTGGCATGACAAGAATGGGTGCACTGGTAAGTTTTCTCTTGAGATCTTGAAATGATCTATCACACTTCTTAGTCCACTCAAACTTATTTTCCATTTGCTGAAGAGAAATAAAGGGGTGTGATACTTGAGAGAAACTCTTGAAATAAACTATCTATAGTAACTGGCTAATCCCATGAAACTCCTAACCTCGGTCACAGTGGTAGGTGCTGGCCAATCCATAATGGCATCAATCTTTGATGGGTATTCTGAAATCCCATCACCTAAAATAACGTGGCCTAGATACTTGACCTCTGTTCTGAAGAAAGTATACTTCAACAAGTTGCCATACAATTGATTATCCTTAAGACACTGCAAGACTTGTCTCAATTGTTCCTTGTGCCCTTTCTCATCTTTGGAATATATCAAGATGTCATTGAGAAAAATAGCTACAAAATTGTCAAGGAAGGTACAAAATAGACAATTCATAAGACTCATGAATACAACTAAACCATTTGTAAGACCAAATCGAACCATAGTGAATTTGTAGTGGCCATATCTAGTGCAGAATGTGGTCTTGTGAATATCACTATCAACTATCCTTAAATGGTGGTATCCTGACTTGAGGTCTATCTTTGAGAACACTCGAGCACATTGCAACTGATTAAACAGGTCAACAATCCTAGGAAGTGGATACCGATTCTTGATGGTCACTTTATTCAACTATCAATAATCCATGCACAACCTAAGAGAAGCATCTTTCTTCTTCACGAAGATAACCGGTGCATGCCAAGGAGAAAAACTATGAAAAATGTGTCCTTTCTCTAATAGTTCCTCAAGCTGTATCTTGAGCTCATTAAGCTCATTAGTGGTCATCCTATAAGGTGCTCTAGAAACTGGTTCTTCTCTTGGTACAAGATCTATGTAAAAATCAACCTCTCTATGAGGAGACATACCATGTAGCTCTAAAGGAAACACATCTGCAAATTCCTAAAGGATGGGGAAGTCATCAAGAGAAGTTTCCTTCTCTGCTTCTTCTTACCTATCATTGACGGTGATAGCATACAACTGATATCCTTTCTACATGCACCGCTTAAGCTGCATAGAGGAAATCACATGGAAGGATACATGTCTATGGATTCCTAAAATCACTATAGTTGTACCATCATCATACAAACATTTGATCTCCTTCTTAAGACAATCTAGCTTGGCCTTGTAGGCACTTAGACAATCCATGCCAAGAACTAGATCGTAAGATCCAATGGGTGTAACTCTAAGATTTTCTATAGTGATTATGCCACCAATCTAGATCAGACAATATATAACCATCAAAGTAATGAAAACTCTAGCTCCAGAGGCTAATTTTACCTCCCATATAACCTCTTGTCTAGCTGCCACTAGCCCGTAACACTCCACAACTGATGGAGAAACAAAAGATTTGGTAGCTCCTATATCAAATAAAATAAAAACATCACTACCTGTGATCTAACATAAGGCCTCAATGATAGTAGCTTGGTGCTCTGCCTAGCAGTTATCCACTAGTGGAAATACCATGTGGGACTTTCCCCTATCCCCAACTCTCAGTTCTGACATCGCTACATGCTCCATATAAGCCTGGGGATACTCTCTATGCCCATGGCACCACAAGTGTAACATGGCCCACATGCCTGAACCTAAATACCCTAGGGTCTGGAGTACTGTGACCTTATGGTCCTTGAAGACCCACTATAACCACCCTTAGCAGACTGCTAAGTCCATGTTGGAGGTGTATAAGGCTCATGTGGTCTCTGGTCCTTCTTAGGACCCTGTGTCTGCCATAGCCTGGGCTTAGAGCCCTACTGTACCTGTGGTGGCCTCTACTGCTGGCTTTGCTAAGACTACTGTGGCTATGGGGTCTTGAATGACCTTGAAGAGTACCTCTGATTCCCCTTCCATGGGGGTTTTTGATATCCTAATGCCTGGGGTGTGGGATTATGGTTTTGAGACCTATCCCTAGCATCCTATGGACCTCTAACTATCTCTTTGGCCACCAAAGATATATCCAAGGTGAACCATAAGTCTCTTAAAGGTACCATGGTTACCCTATCTGATATTGCAAGATTCAAACCCTTGATGAGCTGGTTAACTTGTAGCTTCTTTTCCCCCATGTACTCCACATAAGGGGGGCGATTAAGAAACCCGCCCTCATATTGGGCTACTGAGAGTCCCCTTTGGTGGATATCATGAAACTAATGTATTCGATGTTGCCTAAACTATTCTGAAACATATCTGGTTTTGAAAAGATCAAGGAAAGCATCCCAAGTAAGGGTGTCAATGACCAAGTGTCCCTTGGATTCCTCATGTCTCCACCAAGTGGAGGCTTGGTCTTTAAGAAGGAGAATAGAAAAATGTGCTCTAGGGTTGCTACCATAGTTACGCAACCCGAAGCACCTCTTGAGGCTTAGAAACCGAGACTCTACACCTATACCATATGTAACTCCTAAGAATGGAGGTGGTTTGAGCTGCATCAACTCCATAATCTGATTCCCAATATCAGGGGGTGGTATTTCGAACCTTTGGGCCTCTATTCTAGGTACAATCCATGTTCCTCCAATGTATCCTACTTTCTGCTCAACCTGACTCTCACAAAACCTAGGAGGTGGGCTCCTACTTCGCTCTCTAACAGAGGACCCACATCCTTCCAGATTTTGTTGTTCATTCTGCTGTATCACTAGAGGCATACGATCCAGTATGAGTCTGGTCAAATTCTTAAAGGCTTGAATTAATGTTGCATTTTGATTTGGAGGTGGTTTAGGGGGTGGATCCTGATCCCCTCTATGATCCTCTATCTTAGACTGTACCTCCTCATGAGCTATTGGGGTACGTCTCTAACCACACCCTTGTCTACAGGCTTGTCGAGTGACAAGAGACATCCTACATATACAAGGACAAAGCTTAGTGATTACGTAGTGGGTTAGGTTCCCAATGTTGCTAACATGGATCTAATACCAAAATGTCATGCCCAAAAGTTGGGCAAAACTACACCAACATAGATTTTTAAACTTAAAAGGTTTACTAAGTTATCCTAGAGGTTTTCATGTACATGCAAAATGGTGCAGAGGGAAATGGTTAACAAAAATTTTTTAAGTGTTTGAAAACAACACAAAGGACCAACCAGAAGAAGGTTGACCAAGTTGACTAAAATTAAAACTACATAGAATAGCTTCCAGAACTATCCTACAGGGATCCCTAAGCTGCATGCTTTGATCAACATGCATATCAAGACAATTGACTAGAGTTGACCAGAAAGTCAACCGTGCACTATTAAACGTGTAACTAAGTTTTAAGGGTTCATTATGCTACAAGGAATATCTATGCATGAAAATTGAGGAGATTTGACCTAGGTTTGACCAAGGTTGACCAAAATTCAATCGATTAAATAAACGGTCAACAATCTCATAAGTCCACTAATGAATCTAATTTGACAAATATTAATTGATTATGTCCAAATTAAATCGTAATTTAAAAAGAGTTAATATATCGTAATTGATTAAACCTCAAACAATTACATATTTATCATCGTGTAACAAAATGACATTTTTAATTTAAATCCCCTTTTTAAATTACTCCTAAAATGTCAACTCTAGCATTTAGATAAATGCTATTATATTTAAGTCCAATAACGTCCTAGTAAATCAATTAATTTATTTGAAACTAATAAACTTAATAGTTAAATCTATATTTAAACCCTATGTTAGAACATACTTAAAGAATTTTTTTAAATATCTAACCCCATAAAATTACATATATTAATCCCTTTTATTAATAAATAAAATTTTAATCTTAATGTATAAATTTCCAATTTATTTAATTAAGAAATTCTTTAGATAGAATTTTCTAACCTTATAAGTCAACATTTTCAACTACAAAGTCTAATGGATTAAATTTTGAAATCCATTTAAAATCTAATCTAAAAAATCATATCTTACAAAAAAAACTCTATATATATATATAAAATTTAAAAATTAAAAGAGAGAGGACTAGGGTTTCATAACCCTAGCCATGCCCTGTGAATGCTGAGGATGGGTCAATGGTTGAAAGGGAGGTTAGCGGTGGTGGGGCAACGCTATTTGTATCCACCATGGAAGAGGCATAAGGAATGGGTGGAGGGATAAGGGTTTGTGGTGGCTGCAGGAGGCGGCACCACCGAGGGGAGGGAAGAGTAGCATCTGGCACCACTGTCTAACACAGTGGGTTACGCGGTCTGTGTCTAACGTTTCCCACTATCTTACATATTGGACCACGTAACCCTCAGTCGACGCCCCACTACCTACGCAGTGCTCGCTCAAGCGCGGGGAACCCAAGCAGGGTTTGGGGTAGGGCTTCGACCCTCCCCACCCGCAACCTTTTTTCCTATATTATATATTTTTTTCTTTTAAGATTTTGAAAAAATATTTTAAAATGAATATAGTTAGGTATTTAAATATTATGCATTTTCTTTTAGGAGTTATAATACTAATTTTATTTTTAAATGACCGGTTTAAAAAATACTCTACTCCAAAACAATGAGCACTTAGGAATATAATTTTTTATTTCTAAATGTATATTAGGGATATAAGCAAATAGGTTGAGATTTTGTAGGAGTTAGAATTTTGATATTGAACAATTTTTTTTGCAAAGATTTTAAAATCTCTAAGTGTAGAAACAATAAATTTTTCAAAAACAACATTCATATCTATAATCCATTAAATTTATAAACATGAGCTAAATTCCATTTAACAATAGTAATAATTTCATGTAATTGAAAATTTAAATAAAAATATATAAATCGACAATTCTGATCAATTTCCTAATGTTCACATTTTGAGATTTTATAAACATAGGGATTGAAATTGCATAAAAATTTCCATAATTTATACCAAATAAAACATACATTAAAATCTTCCCAAAATCTCTTTCCCAATAATATAATAAAATCCATAATCACATAAACCTTAAATCTCCATTTTACAATTTAATAACAAATCTGTTACATGGCGTTACATGGTACAATGGAATCCCTGATTTCCAAATCTTCAAGATAAAGATACTTTGCAAGCTCGTACATCCTACTGAATCTTGACAAAATAAAGTTGACCATGGAGGCTCACCTCCCAACCTAGACCTTTTCAAGGTCACCCTCGAGCTAGGGGATCTAGAATGGAATGAGTAACAAGAAAGAACCCACCATCTCACAGAAAACATAAATATTCACAAAACATAAGAAACTTTCCCATACATGGCAAGACAGTGAGAAGGTCTCCAAGAGACCTTAAAAGAAAGGGTGGTGGTAGACACTTTCAGGAGGAGAAGCCTAATTATACAAGTAAAATTAAAAGCCATACATGGACTTGGAATGACCACCTACACAAGATGTTCATTCATAAATAAAATCCTTCTTATGCCCTCAGGTGCCCTTAGGCCATCATGGGTATCAAGAACCCCATGTATTTCCCTCCTCACATGAGAGACTCACAACTAACCTGGAGTCACTTCCTACCACCCCCTTCAAGGTTACTCTACCCTCCCAAGGGTGAGTGTGCCTTGAAGAATCCCAATAAAAAAGGAGTACAAAGTAAACACAACAAACTAAAACCCAAAAAACTCAAAACTTGAAATACACAAGATTTACATAGGACTCCATTAATGGAGTTCCAAGATAAGAACATCCATAAAAAAAGAAAAAATACTCTAAGAGAAACCAACCTTACTCCAAGCTTAAGGAAAAATTGAAAATCTGAGATCAACAATCCTTCCAAGTCTTTTCTTCAAAAAGATCCTTCAATTTTGAAAATGTCTCTAAGGGTAGAGAGTGGGTGAACAACCCAAGCTCTCCCTAAAATCTTCCCTATAAAGGAAAACCTCTAAAATATTTGGAACCAATCAATGATGATGTGACCTTAACCATCCCTTTCTTCCCACTTGCCTTCCTTTTCCATGAATGGAGTTAAATGTAACTTGGGAAGAAAAGAGAGGTTAAGAAAACTACACAAATCTTCAAATTCGCTCAACTTTGAAAATGAGACTTTAGGAGAGGAATAATAGAGTTTTAAGGCTCTTAATGGGTTGAAAATTACCCCTAACCCATAGGGTACCAACTTGGGTAGCTAAAATTGACCCGGTTACCTTCTGGGAGCCTAAAAGACCCTCATAAACTCTACCTAAAGTTTACCCACGGATTTATAAGTCAATTTGATCATCTAGAAACTTTCTAACCTTGGGTAGGCTTGGGTAATACACTAAGGTAACCCATAGTTAACTCTGAACCCATCCATGATTCACTTAACTAGCCATTCCAACACTTAATTACAACAATTGCCAAAATTGGCACAATTTAAATAAATAAATGACATGGCTTAATCACATTTAATTTAATTGAATTAAATGCACTCATGCAAACCACATTCATGAATAAACAACTTATACAACTAGGTCCATGTTTCTTTGTATAAACAAGACCTTGGAATTCATGGAATATAATATAGGTTCCAATTTTGGGTCCCCAATTTAGATCCATGGTTAATTATCCCTTAACCCTCATTGCACATATCAGTAGGTCCAAAATAACATGATATGAAAACATAATAGATCATCAATACTATATTGCATATAAAATATATCTGCATTTGAATTAAGTAAATGTATCATCAACTTGCTAAACCAATTTCCTTCACAATTGCATCCACACAATTATTCTCATATATGACATCATCATAAACTGAAACTGAATCAAGCATAAGGTATCTCGAGTGTAACCTAATTACATAACCAGATACTTAATATATAACATAGGATTCAACAGATCCTCAAATACTTAAGAGTCTCAATAGTCAAAGTATGTCTAAGAAAATAATCACTAAAAGCATAGAAAATAAAGCAGTAAAACTATGACAGTCTAAGGTAGGTCTCACAAAGTGATAAATTTGGAAAACGTTTAGATGAGAATGAAGAAAAATAACTTACTTCTCTTCTTCTTGAGTTTCTTGATAGATTCTCTTGGGATTATTCTAATCTGCCTAGTATTGATCCTAAAATTGTCACCCACAACATCGTTCTTATTCCTAATGGGAAGCCTGTAAAGCATAAAATTTTCAAAATGAATCCAAACATTTATTTTCTTATGAAATTTAAAATTGAAAATCTCCTTAATGCTGGCTTCACTTGTCATATTGACTATTCTCTTTGGATCTCAAACATTGTAGCTATATCCAAGGGTGAGAATAAAACTTGAATGTGTACAAACTTTCAAGATTTAAATAAAGCTTCTCTAAAAGATGATTTCTCTCTTCCAAATATCGACATGATTGTGGATTCCATAGCTGGACAAGCTTTATTATCCTTCATGGATGATTTATCTAGCTATAATAAAAATATTTATTCCTACACAATATACATACAAAAATTATTTTACTACTCATTGGCGAACCTTTTGTTGGGTTTTTATGCCATTTGGATTGGAAAATGCAGGTGCCACTTATCAATGTTCTATGAAACTTATATTTCATGATTATATATAAGATTCTAAAATACTATGTTGATTATATCCTATCAAGTCTAGTTCTCATGAGGATCATGTTCTTGTTCTTAGAAAAATATTTGAATGAATTCCTATGTATAACATGCATTTGAATCCTCAGAAATGTGCTTTTATTGTAGATAGTGGAAAACTTCTGGGTTCCAAAATCTCAAATAGGAATGTTGAAGTGGATACTAAAAACATTGATGCCATTGTCAATATGAAACCTCCCTTGAATATATCATAACTTTGTAATTTACAAGGAAAAATAAAAGCTACTCATAGGTTTGTATCACATTTGGCAGACCACACAATTCCCTTCACCTCCTTACTAAAGAAGGATAATACTTTATTATGAAATGATGATTGTCACAAAGCAATTGAGAAATTTAAGAAATATATTTTTAATCCTCCCATATTGCAACCCTCTTAATCTAACCAACCCTTTTCCTTATATATTTCTTCTTCTTCTAATGCTTTGGAAACTGTCCTAGTTAAACATGATCAAAGTGGAAAATAATGGCTAGTGTATTACATTATCCTAATTTATTATAATACAAAGCTTGATATACTCCAATAGAAAATCAATGTCTTGCTCTAGTTTGTAGGTGTTGGAGGACGAGGTTACTAGACGCAGATGTGTAAGTGGTAGATCATGATGGAGAAGCCATCTGGTGTATGAAGATGACACGGGGCATAAAAGAGGGAAGGTAAGCGATTGTGCATGGGTGACAAGAGAGGTAGACAATAGAACGAAGAGGTGAGAAGAAAAAAAGGTGATAGGTGGATGATTTTAGGAAGAGATGGGTGAAAAACATAGACTGGGAGTTAAGATGACTGAGGAAGGAGGAGATAAGGATGGGAGGAAGGAGAAGAAGAAGAGGATGGATGGATGCATAGAGGAGTATAGGGGTGGAGATGAAGGTGGATGAGGAAGGGAGAATGGGAGATGAGATGAAGGAGGAAGGAGATAGGTGAATTTGAGAAGGGTGGGTTGGGGGTAGGACAGAGGAAGGAGATAGGTGGATAAGCAGAGTAAAAATAAAGATAGGAGACTGATTGGAGAATTAAAACAAAGAGTTGGAGGTAGTTTCCAACGAGAATGAAGTTTACAAAAGCATAGAGGGAGGAAAGGAAGATGATGTGGCAGGAGTATGTGAGAGGAGACTAGGGGATGAGGTGCATGGGAGGAGATATGATCATAAGAGAGTGAGGGATAAGGTGGTAGGGGGAGAAGGATGGATGGATGCGGAGAGGATTATAGGGGTGGAGACAGTGGTGGATGACATGGTAGGGGTTATAGGTGTCTGAAGGTTGAAGTTGAAAAAAAAATTACATGAGACAAATCAATAAGAGGTATTAATTCCTTGAACCATGATATTACCATGGTGATGGGGTACCCCCACGGTGACCCCACTGGTTCAAAGCTTCAATCAAAAGCGATTACCAACCCAAAAAAAAAAATTGACCCCTTGAAACATCTTTTGTCAAATCAAATATATCGGGATGCTTGGAAAAACTAGTTATGATGCTAAGTGAATTTGATCTAAAATTTGTCTCTTAAAAGGAAATAAAAGGGTAAACTTTGACTAATCATCTTGCCGAAGCTCCACCGAATTTCACTTTCAATTCCATGACTTTCCCTGATGAATTTATCTTGCCTATTGATATTGATTATGCATGGGGGTTATACTTTGATAGATCTAGATGTATAATTGGCTTTGATTCCAATGTTATTATTGTATCTCCTTTAAATAAAATGATACCTTTTTCATATTGCCTCAATTTTTATTGTACAAATAAAATTATAGAATATGAAGCCCTTATTGCTGGATTAAACATGACTTTATCCCTTAAAGTAAAAAATATACATAACTTTGGGGATTCATAATTGATAGTTAAACAAATTAAGGGAACTTATCAAGATAAACACTCTAAGTTATATCAATATCATGATCTTTCCTTAACCTTACTCAATAAATTCTCTTCCCACTCTATCGCCTCTTTACCTCTTAAGGATAATATACAAAAAGATTCTATGATGAGTGTAGCTTCTCTTACCTCTTTAGATAATTGATACTTATTAGTTCACTTTACACAATATTGTGAGTCCTTATATATTTTAAATCTCTAGTGATGACACTTTTTTCTTTAGCCTTAATTTAGAAGAATGATATTCAAACATTTTTCAGTATCTATAAGATAGTGCTTTTCCTGAATCAGCTACAAGAAAAAATAGAGCTCAAATTTGCAAACTTTCTATAAGATACATTATTCTTTCCAATATTATTTATATAATCTCTTACAATGGCCTAATGTATGATGTATTAACAAAATTGAGATTCCTTTTGTTCTTCAAGAGGCTCACTTTAGATCTTTTGGTGGTCATTTTGGTGGAAAATCCTTAGTTAACAAGCAATTTTGTATGGGATATTATTGGAAAACTATGGAGCAAGATTATTTTTCTTTTATCAAAATATGCCATTAATATTAAAATCATAAGAATTTTATCCATGCTCCCACACATGAACTCCCCTCTTAGGTAGCTTCATGGCTTTTTAACCTTTGGGGCTTGGATCTCATTGGAAAAATATCACCTCCTTCTTCTCAAGGAGATACCTACATCATAATTTCTATAGATTACTTTACTAAGTGGGTAGTCTTGGAATTGTTTCTATTTGGGGTGTTGAAATTCATGTTTTGTCATTGATGTTGACATATGTTTCAATTGGTTGCATTAGAAGTTTTAGAAAGACCTGCTATCATAGGTACATGAAAGATTGACAATTGTGTACAAACAGTGTATGGTGCTTCAGTATGTGTTAGCATGGATTTGTGTAGAGGGAAGTATTCACACTTTTATCTAAGCTCACTAGATTTAATATTACTGTTTGTATGAGTTATAGTTGTTTTGGTGAAAAATGGTTATAGAGCACTGATAGAGGATTATGATAGAGATGGTCTCCAATTTTTTGGGATAAATTGGATATGAACATAAGTTATGGTATGCGAGCTTAAGGCATAAGAGAACATTCTTTGTGAGTCTTGGATTGCAAGATTCTTGATGAAGTCAGTTGTGGCATGTGGACCGGTGAAGACCTATTTGAAGGTGACCATAGAGATGTAATGTGTTTAGTGAATAACGAGCATGAATTATGGACCTTCAATTGTAATTAATGATTTGCATTTTTTATTTACTTGTGTAAGGTATCGTGTGTATCTTAGCAACAATCTATGTAATTGTTTGTGCATTGGGGAAGTATTAACATGCCAACCTAATTGATTATTGTAACTTGTATAAAGGAAAGTAGCGTCTTGATGTGAAAATTATGGATTGGATGCTGCAAGAATGTGTATGCAAGTTCTGCTAGATGTAGAGAAGTGACTATGTTTGTAATGCACTTTATTGGAACTATATTGGAAAAGCAACTTTCTATTAGTCATTTCATGGTTATAAGTATACTTTTATACTTCTCTTTGGATATTGGATCTAGAAGGTGGATTTAACCTTCAGAAGGTGGACTTAACCTTCACTTTGGAAAGTGTGCTCAGGTAGTGAGCTCATCATATCATTCAAATCATAATAGGGTTGAGAAGGCTCCTAACAGGGTTTTTCCTTTAACAGGGACTTTGTACTGGATGTAATAATTGGCTCCTAATAGGGATACATCTTGTAACATGAATACAATATTTCTAGTGCATTATTTATGGGTGTTAATTCCCTCCATGTTTTTTTTTTCCCCTTAATAGGTTTTCCTTGACAACATATACTTGTGTTATGGTGTTATTCTTGAAGTGTTCAAATTTGTACTGAGTAATTGATTTTATGTTTTTGGCATACAACTGATTCACCCTGGGAGAGTAGGATTCCTATCATTGTCCTTATCTTATTTAGGTGGAGAAGAAAGTTTATCAAGATCTTCATGTCTACTTAATGTGATTCTTGGAGATAAATCATCAATAAAATGCTTAACATCAAGATTATGAATGATACTTTGATAAAAAGAGGAATGTTGTAGCTCATCTAAATAAGTGTTTAACTAGCTTCCTTAAGAACATCCATTAAGGTGGTTATAGGAGGAGAGGTTATAGGTCTCACTGATATGGGATTGTTAGGAGCTTGATCTATATCTTCTTGATTAATAGGTACCATAGGAGAAGCATTAAGGTGATTTATGCTAATGTTATCTTTAGGTTCATCAATAAATACCCTTATGTAATTGATATATTCCATGAATTTTTCTAAAAATTCAATGAGAAAACCACATTAAATATTGATAAAAAGTATTAAAAGATGTTTTATAAGGAAGAAATATATTTGAAAATCTCATAATGCCATATGAAATTACACCATGAAGGAATATAAACATCATTAAATGCAAGGAGACATTGTTCACTCCATGTGATTGGTAAATAGAAGTAAGGATAAATGTGCCAAGAAATGTTATCACACACCAATCTAACTTAGTAAGTTACATAATGAATTATTACCCAAATTATATCCAAGAACACAAAGGAAGAAATGTAAGGAAGAAAGGTAAGAAATGTGGATTGTTCCTCTTTTCCTAATGCACACTCAGAAGGAAGATGTCTCAATAGGATCAAGTAGGGATTGAGAACCTTGTGAGTCCACAATCCTTTGGGATTATTATTTTTTGAATGGATGATATGATGATGTGAAATAAAAGGCTAAATAAGAAAAATCAACAAGATTCAAATAATACAGACTAACAAAAAATAAACAAAAATTTTTAATACCTTGAAATAGGATCTAGAAGATTGTACAAACCCACTATTTAAATTTTAAGTTATTTTGTAGGGTATAGAATGAACATGGAATTATGTTCTCAAGTAAAATTTATAGATTTTCACTATGTTCCCTATTGTTTTGCCAAAAACTTTTGCAGCCAGTCTGATAGGTTCCAGACTTTCTGGGATTTTTCCAATAGCTATGCGACCTACTCTTACACATAGAAAAATGAGGAAGAAGGTTGGATAAAGGGATTTTCTTAGTCAAAACCCTTGTTTAGAACCAACATTGAAATAAAAAAAGGAAATGAAAATGTGTTGTCATATAACAGAGGCTAGATCTAAATAATAGAATATGTCATACCTTGGCAATACAATTGCTTCTTTGAATGTGATCCAATATGTTGATGCAATTGCTTTGAATTAACACAAAAAACCAAAACGAAATCATGAAAGATAAAACCTTATATAATAGATGTTGTACTAGTTCACCAAAATTATTTATTGAGAAGAAGAAACAAGACTTTGATAAATGTAGATGTGTGAGTATCTCATTCCTTGATAGAAAAGTCCTTTAATTGTCATTCAATGAGAGAAAGAAGCTTGATCCATGGAGATGAAAACCTTTCTTGAGAAAAAGTCTATATCTTGAATTTTTGGATTCTTGCCTTGAAACCTTGAACTTGAATGCTTGATCATAAATGTGTGTTCTTTAGAGTGATGTGATATCTTAATCTTGGTTACTAAAATTGGGAGAGATAGGATGTTTATATACTTCTTACAACATCTAAATGGTTAAAACTCAAGAAGGATGACAGTAATTCCAAATACCCTACTCAATCAATAAGAAAAGACCCTAGTTTCAATTTCACAATAATCTTTGGGGAACACAACACCTTGGGCATTATTTTCCCAGGAAAGCAATGATCAAGGTATTATGTTCCATCTAATTATATCTCAAATCAAGACCACAAGTTCCAAACAATTAGGGGATGCCATATTATAAGGTAAAATTATTTTTGAGGATATGATAGAGAACTTATATTTGGATTTATGTGTCTATTATGTGCCGTATGAATTCCTACTATGAAAGAACACTAAGGTGTGTGTAAACAATCATGAAATTATGTACAAATTGTAGGTTTTTATAATTTATAATGGTACAAAAGATAATTATATTTCCTCTATTGGAACGATGGCAAGAGAAATAGAAGATATGGATAAAGTGTTGTCATTGATGGCAAAAAAATGATGTCTAGATCTTATTCCCACTTGCACAATTTATCAGAAGATCAGATCAATTTTTTTTTAGGTACATGAAACAAGGCAGTACTATTTGGGTGTGAGGGATTTCTGAGATTCATATTTTTTTGGTGCACATCTAGAGGAAGCTTTTTTAAGGTATACTCTTCCCAATTCCAAAGTTTCATGGTGAGATATTTTGGCACATATAAATTATAATCTTGTGAGTGACAATTTTGAAGTTTAACAAGCATGAACAAGCCGAAATGATGAAGAATCCTATTGCGAAAGTTGGTAAATTTTTTTTTTTTTTTTTATGTTCAAAGATTATTAAAATTAGTTAAGATTACATATATAAGGTAAAATTTATGGATATCATAACTTGATTTAAGATTTAAATTTTGCTTTTGGTGGTTAAGTGAAAAATGTTTTACATCTCCCAAGAATATTTTTGTGCCGATAATGCAAGATAAAATTAGGTTTTTCAGAAGTATAAGATCAAAAAATTAGGTTTTTTTTTTGTTTTTCATGTATGATTAGATGCATGGAAGAAATTATGTGCAGATTTTATAGATATGAGTTACTGATTAAGGAAGATTATTGCGCAATCAGTGAAATAGGGTATCAGATCTAAGTATTGTACTCACATGGAATTGTACTCAAACATTATTAGATATAGTACTAGAAATTTCAATAAATATTGATAATTTTATTGATCTTTTTAATTTAGTGAACCATCATGTAATGGGTTGTAGCCCTTTTTATATTGAGAAGTGAGCTCTAGTTAGTGTGCTTGAATGAATGTGCATTCTAACTATTTTTAAGACTATTTATATAGAGTATTGGCTTGTGGGTGTCATCCTTGCCATGGTTTTTAACCTAATAGGGTATCCATGATTAAAATATGTAGGTTACTATGTTATGTTTATTTTCTTTATGTTGATGCATTTTAATTTTCATCTTATGCATTAACAAGTTTATAAATTTGGTTTATTAGAAAAAATTTGATAGAACACTGATTCACCACCCCCTCTCAGTGTTCCCTCCTTCCAATAATTGGTATTAGAGACAATTCCCTTGGAGGAAGTATAACAACTTGAGGGAGATCCAACAAGGAAGAATGAATTCAAGATTGCATGAACAACTTGCAGTTGCATTGGAAGATCTTGATCAAAAAAAAGATGAAGCTAATGTATTGTAGAGGGAACTAAAAAATGCTCTGATATTCATGAAATCACTAAAATAAAAATTGAAGGAACACAAGGAAAAGAGAAGAGAGTTATTTCAAAACCTAAATCAAAATGGTAATGAAAGAACTCAGATGATGAACAGTTGAGCTAAGATATGAAGGACAAAACTCAAGAATGTGAGAAACTCAAACAGGAGAATGTAGTCATAAGGAGTGAGATGAAATCTATGGTGATGAGGATGACTAAGGAAATTGAGGACAAAAATAAGAATGAAGACAGACTGCGTCCAACCCTAAAGGATAAAAATAATGAATGTAATAGACTTGTGGCTAATTTGCATGATGCAAAGGACATTGAAGAAGAGCTAAGAGATGAGTTGGTGATTTCCAATGACTACAAGAATAAGTTCAAGACTATTACTAAAAAGATTAATGCATTACTTGAAAGACAAAGGAATAAAAATGATAAGTGTGGTCTTGGATATGAAGAAGAAAGATCCAAGTCTGGATCAAATCAAGAAAAAACTAAAATTGAGAAGAAGAAGAACAATAAGGAACTTACAATACATCTTAATGCTTCGAGAACTGGTGGTAAGTTCTTTATCTGCAATAAATTTGGTCATAAATCTATTCATTGTAGGAATAAGAAAAATCAAAATAATGTATCCTTTTAAGGTCAATGTTTTAAGTGTCATAATTATGGTCATAAGGAAAATGAGTGCTACTATGAGGCCCTACCCCGAGCCCGTCATAGCATTTCATTTACTTTCGTGATGGACCTACTATTTGATACATTATATAATTGATGCATTATGGAATTAGAATATATTTGAAAAGGATTTAATATCACTATTATGTTGATTTCAGTACTTATGTCGACAATGTTACGAGACATTATTGCATGCATTACGGTTAGTCAATCTAAATGATTATTATGATGATGTAATTGAGTATGGGATTTTGTGTTAAATTGATTCTCTTCATGTTGGGTTATGATTCAGACTAGATTAGATGTTATGTGACTAAATGGATTTCTTTCATATACTTATATGTACAAGTGTTTTCATGTGGAATTGCTTTGTAAAATATTGATTTGGTTATATGATGATGAGATATGATTTTTTTATGAGTGGATGTTACTACAAATGTAATATGTTTAAATGATGTTCTCTCTCATACATTTATGTATACATGTGATTTTATTGGACTACTCATATTTGAATTGGGAGGTGTAGGATAGTGACCATGGAATTGTTCAGAGAACTAAGGCCAAACCTATGTGTGATAGTGAAGCCAAGGTCACGTCTAATTAAAGAGACAATACCTCATATAATGTGATTTGTTTTGTAAATGTGAATTCATTGTATGTTTGTTCAATTTTTAATTTGTAATTATGTAAATACCTAAATGGACATGTCATGTGTATTTTGTGATGTCCATCTTTGTAATGTCACTTGACACTTGTGTTGTGTGTGAATTGGAAATGACATTTCCATTGGAGGGAGATTGTGTAAAACCAATGCATACAAGTACCTTGTAGTATTTCCATGTAGGCCATTTGGTTAGAGAGCCTTGGGTGTGATCAAATCAAGTTGAACCCATAGGTAAAAGTTAGGTGGGTTTTTGAGGGGTCAAATTAACTCCTTGGGTTGGATTTAGGTCCTTTTTAGCAAGTGTACTTGATATACCTATGGGTAAGGGTCATTTTTAACTATAGGACCACTCATATATGACTTTAGAGTCCTTTCAAAATTTATTTTTACAAGATGGAAAAAAATAAACTTTTGAAATGTTGCCATTGGGTAGACAACCTTCCCTTTTGTGTGCAAGTAACTTGTTCCCCTTTTCACACTGTGTGTGTGAAATAGTGCACCTATTACCTGCGACACAACACTTCAATATATCATTACGTTAGTGAAAAATGGGGTTAGTAAAGCAGGGAAATCCACTAAAATTGATCTATTGCTTTCTAAATAGGAAGAGTGTGAAAAACAACATAATAGCCCTCAGATTATGCCTTTTCCAGTGACATATACAACCTAGCATGAAAGATTCTATTAAAAACAAGAAAGATATCTAAATAACATGCATTCTAGTTCTAGAAATGAAGATAATAACAATGCATAAACATAGAAACTAAATGTTACATGAATCTATATAAATCCTAATAGCCTAACAATGCATTTTATATCTAAAATGAAGGCTTATTTGTGCTCAAAAACTCCCTCTATTTATAGAAGAAATGAGGAGAGAGAGGGGACAAGGGTCATTAATGGAGTTGCAAAACCCATCAATGAGGTGTAAGAGGTTTTAAATGCCAAAGGAATTAAAGAAGCATGGTGGAAGGCATATGTATTAAATGCAAGAATTTAAGAGGCATGGTGAGGGTGTAAGAGGAAAGCTTGAGAAGGTGGACTTAGAGGGAGTCAAGCTTGAGAAAGTTGACTTTGTCAAGTGGGTTGAGTTCCTAATCACATTTTTAGGAATGTGACATCATTAGGAGGTGGGTTAGAATGGGATTAATATTAGGATTAGATTTAGCATGAGGTGAATAGGTTGGGATGGGTTTGAACCCAGGGTCAAGGTGGTTGAGGTAGGTTAGGTTATGGGTTTAGGGGAATATTAATGAAATGAATTATATTAAATATATTCATTCAAAAATAGGAATATTAATTATTTGAGCTTTTTATTGCTTTACATAATTAATTATGACTATAGCCAATTAATTAGATTAATTTAGGCTAGAAGATAGGCTTTTTGCAAGTGATTTGATAAAATATGGATTTATTTAATTCCTCTTAAATTAATTACCTTAGCCAGGTTTGATTTGAAATGATTTGAATTAAATTGATTTGATTTGATTGGCTTAGGTGATTAATAAAATTTAGTGATTGAATCACTTAGGAGATTAAATTTGAGTTGAATGAATTATGTCAGCCCATTGAAGAGTTGTCTGAACATAATTGGGGGTATGATCACACTTAGGGAAAATAGGGTCTATATTCAGAGAAGACAAAATCCAGGTGGTTACATTTTCCCCTCTTTGAATTGATGTGCGAGCAGCACATTAATTCAAAGAAAGTTTTTGATTTTGACTTCAGAAATATTGAGAATTTCGCTCATGATCAAATGAAATGCCTAATGAGATTAGTCTTGTACTTGATTGAACTAAACTGATAGAATTGAGTTTGAACTTGGTTATCATCCAAAGGTCAATAAAAGATCTTAAAGATACCAATTCTGAACTTGGTTGTCGTCCAAAGATTGATAATACTGATTCCAAACTTGGTTGTCATCCAAAAATCAATATGAAGCTGCCAGGAGCTTAATAAGAATCTTTTAAAAAAATGAGGAAATACAAG
Organism: Thuja plicata; assembly: GCA_018584345.1. NCBI lineage: Eukaryota > Viridiplantae > Streptophyta > Pinopsida > Cupressales > Cupressaceae > Thuja > Thuja plicata. Next base: position 764,451 of record MU223619.1, on the reverse strand, counting down.
ATACCTAGCTTATGAGAACCAAATCTTTCTATCCAATAGTTCCAACTTAGTCAAGGAAATTATCATGTCCCTAGTTGTTTTGATAACAAAGTCAATTTTAATGTTGTTTCAAGCAAGAATTTGATTGATGATAGTGTGACCATGCCCCCTCAGGAATGAAATCGAAGGAAAGAAATTAAATCCCTCTCTTGAAATGATGTATCACTTGCAGGATTGGGTAGGTTAGAAAGAGCGGAGTAGAAGAAGTGAAGAAAGAAGATGTGTTTCAAAATAAAAACATGAGAACTAGGTTAATTATGTGAAAATATGAGTGGTGAGACTAATAAAATGATGTCGGACCAAGATTTATGATGAAATGTGCAATTTGACAGATTTTTGGAACAGATGGAGCAATTCTGCATTTTCAGGAGTTGTCGTAAAAGGTGTGTGCCATGGAAAAGTGATTTAATGCACATACGCTATTTGTGTGGAAAAGTGAGCTTGTGAATTTTATTCAATAGCATCTTTCTTAAATCTAGTTTGAATGTCCATAATTTCCTTGTAGGTATCTCCTTTTCTTTGCTCATTTTGCATGTCACAGACCAGGGATTTGACAGCAAAGATGACCTTTGTACTGCCGACTTAATGATAAATCTTCCTGTGTGGGATTTTTAAATTTCTTGTCAGACTTATCACTTCAATTTCATTCCCAATTGATCAGAAGGAGAAAAAAATGAGTTTAATTTTCCTGGGAGGAGTTTCAGAACCCCTAAATAGCACAAAAGACCAATATATGTCTCAAAAATTACATTTTTACTATTTATTTTTATTTTTATCCATAGTAAATCTAAGAGCTCTATAGAGGAGATGGTGGTCCCTATCAAGAAGAATCATTTCAAGCTCAGTCATCATCATCAGCACCCAATCGATTACGCACCTCCAGTAAGTACTCGTAAAACTACCTCGTGAATTTTGTAATTTCAAATTTTATGCATTTTTGTAGTGTGTAGAGCCCTTTCAATTTTGGGTCACATCTAGGATTTCAGATTGCACACTGTCAAACCTATGTCGCATCTGGTATTTCCCAGATCACATCCTATATTTCTGAATTTCTACGTCACATTGAGGATTTCCTCGATCGCATCCTGTTATTCTATTTTTAGCCCAGTTTCGAAGAAGAAATTTAGTTTATGTCGTACCTTGTCTTTCTAGGATCGTACCCCGTGTCTTGGGTTGCATCCAGGATTTTTGGGATCGCACCCTATATCCTCAATCACATCCTATTTTTCTAGGATTGCATCCTATAAAAATATCATACCCTATATATCTAGGATCGCATTTGTTGTTTAGACTTAGAATTTATGCAAATTGTGAACTGTCCTTTCTCCATGGACCTTGATCACTTAGCTGGTTACATTTCTGCATTTTTGTCATAGATAGAACATTAATTTATCTATTATTTTTCCAAAAGCAGGTCAATTTTGACGCAGTTGTGTTTCAAGCCACATATCCAGGATGTGTGCTCGCTTTGGCCAGTCTTTTGTTAGATGATGAGCAGGAGATAGTAGTCTATTGTGGATTACAATCCTTGATTGGTTTACCCGATATAGGGGTAAATCGAGGGCTATTGACAACTCTTACCAAGAGATGGCACTCAGAGCACAAAACCTTCCATCTCCTGACCAGGGAGATGATAGTTACTCCTGAGGATGTATGGCGCATACTACACATTCCCATTATTGGCTGCGAGGTGAATTTTGACTCGATTTCTACTATGGTGATTGGTGCAACTCGTTAGTATTTCTAGGATGATACCATTGATTAGAGATACCTTTCTTAGGATTACATGTGCAATCATTATGATCATTTATCTGTGTATTTAACAGGCTTGATTAGTGGCATCTTGATTCCAGACAAAGGACAATACAAATTCCTTGTCGGATGGGTAGACATGTTAGAGCAGATGGTTGTCTCAAGACGGAGATTTGCGTGGGGCAGCTACTTTCTAACTCACATGTACCAAGAGCTTCATGAGATCATCTATCATTATACTTGGAGCATGATTGTAGGTATTTTGATTCTTCAGATCTGGTCCTAGGAGCACGTCATAGTGAGACGACCCATAGTAGATAGGCAATGAGCACCTGAGTACCCTTATGTATATATGTAGGCAGGTCTCATTCAACAGCCCCATCTAGGCAAGGTAGACTACTGGTAGAGACTTTTTGATGACATGAAAGAGGTATTATGGTGGCCATACTTAGACTATGAGGAGTGGACCTTAGATGCAAGATAGGTTCTATTTTTGTTTCAGAGTAGGTACCTGATCGGGAGGACCAAATACATTGTAGAGTAGTTTGTTCATACTTGAGTCTTGAGATAGTTTGGCTGGTGATAGGGCAGGACCCAAGATGTGACTGTATATGATCAAATCCGTGATGAGGTACCATTATGGGGTGCCTAGCTTAGTTATAAGACAACCCATCAAGAGATCAAAGACATGGTCAAAGTCGATTGGGACCTTCACCGTGATGTTGTAGATGCAGGTTTTTCCAATGGGTATTCTACAGAGATGCTTCAGTATCCATTTCCATGATTCATAATGCCTAAGGAGGCCATTCTACATATAGAGGACCCAAAAGATTATGATTTGGATGACCGCCTTGCCAGGGGGAGAGGAGGAGCACAAAGAGACAAGGGTGTTGGTAGACATGGAGGGAGGGACGAAGGTAGAGATGGTAGTAGAGATGGGAGACATCCTCCTCTAGATGACGATGATGACACAGAGATGATAGGGGAGGAGGAGCTATGGGTGGCATTGTAGATGTGGCTAGTGGGAGTGGAGAGGGTCAGCGCACCCGAATTAGATTTGTTTCTCCCCAGATAGATCCAAGTCCTTTACTTATAGGGGAGCAATAGAGATAGCAGAGACAATAATAGTAGAGGCAGCCTGATAGATCACAGGACAGAGCTTCAGGACAGGATTCTGGTAGGGGTTCTGGTAGAGATGGGGACCCACTATATCAGTATGAGCGGGAGAGAGAGAAGTTGAGAGCATGAATCACCAATTTAGAGGCTCTATTGATAGATAGGGGTGTACATCTAGAGAATCTCAGGATAGATCAAGATAGATAGGGTGATATGCTAAGAGCGGAGAGAGATGCACATGCTTAGATAGCCACTCATCGGGGACAATGAGCAACTTATTGCTTTGGTTTATACCATGTTGCAATTACAGAGGGCCAGAGAGCACTGTCTGAGGGAGCTATGCCTCTTCCACAAGAATTATAAGGGATCTATGCCTCTTCCACCACCATTTGTACCATCTCCTCCTCCTCCTCCTCCAAATTAGGGAGAGGGAGGAAGCCAGAGTTGATTTTGTATTTTGTCACACATGTACATTGCATATTTGGATCCTTCTGAGATCTTTCTTTTGTACATCACACACACACACACACACACACACACACACACACACATAATTCATTTTGAACCTCTGATACTCTTTGTGTAGACTTTGTGCTATGTGGTTGAGCTTTGTACCATGATGTTTTGAGATATATATCTGATGTAGTTATTTCTGATTCTGACATGTTTCATGATTCTCTCTGCTTTGATAGATTTGTTTGTACATGTGATTGTATCTTAGTCTTATGATGAGTTTAGACTAGATGATATCATTTGTTTTGGACTTATTACTGATATAAATATGTTTTAAATGACACTATGTGAATATCCAAGATGTATGTTTTTGAGTTTTCCTTATGCAAGTAACATGTATAGATGCACTTAGGATGTAGAAATGTAATGCATAAATGCTTTATTTTTTTATTTTTCTACTGTCTCATTTTATGAATGCAAAATGTATGCTATGGATGTGCAATGATATAAATATCAGTAATAGTAAATGGATGTAATGAACTTGGATTTAGAAGAAAATAGAAATCATTTTTGAGCTCAAATTTCTTGTGTTGTTACTTCTTCCAAAATGCATCATGCAATCTCTAAATGTAGCTATATGCAGACTTGTAGGATTTGTCACTGATTGGTAGATATTGGACATTTTTATCATCATTGGATGCTTTTTGGAATGGATACCACCTGATAGTACAACCATCACTAATACCCACTGATATTATGAAAGTATGAATACTATGTTTATTGGATGTAATGTCAGAAATAGACTTAGGCATCAAGGCATATAAGCCAGGATAAAAAAATAGTCACCTTCCTTTTACTATATCAGAATCTATGTAAGGCAAGATATTGGACCCACAATGACCTTGAAAATTCATATCCTTGGGTACATTATGCTTTGTATACCTTAGTGAGAATCTGTCTCAGAAAATAGACAACGAAATTGTTCCAACCTCACCATAGTTTACACATAAGGAAGATCGAGATATATGCGGTTATCCACTCATGGTGGTAGCTCTTACCATAAACATTCAAGTTAGGTGAAATACATAGGATTATTTGGAACAATCACCATACGCAGAAAACCAATAAAACATTATGTCCCCTATCCTTACGACTCTTTATCTTTGTGTAGACACCATGGAGTAACTCAAAAGACATAATAAATATCAATTGTGAATCAATTAAATAAAACTTATAACTGCTTAGATGCCCCCAGTGAAAACATTATGGGTACATAGAAGAGTTATAATCAAAGAAAGATCAAAGTGTGTTTAGGTAGTATACTGTTGATTCATTTTTCAAGCACAGTAGAGATTCACCATTCAAAAAGTTGGAATTCAAGAAAATATGTGTTCCCTGCCTGTGTATAACTTTCTTCCTATTTTCAATCCAATGTAGGTTCTAGGAACACCATTCATGTTAGTGCAATGTTTGTGCCAGCCTTATTTCATGAAAGTGATAGTTAAGTGAAACATCAAGTATCATTGTGTCACAAGACAAAAGATTCTATGACAACCTAGTAGACACAACCTATCATACTGGAAAAGATTCCCCTAGTGTAGAATGACCTAATCCCAAGATAGAAATGCAGATAAATCCCATGCAAGGATAGGATTTTCATAAGGAAACAAAGTCAACTCTTAGCACAAGTGTAATCATGAAGGCTTAGTATTAGTAGTGCATTGATAGATGGAGCGCAGAACACAAGTGATGCCTGATTGCCAGGTTTTCACCACTTGTCAAAACTTTTATTCTTTTTTCTACCAAGACGCCTGTTTTACCAGGTTTTCATCAAGGTACTTTTCTCTTTTTCAATTTTTTCTTTTTTGAATTTTTTTGTAGTATCAAGGCACCTATTTGCTAGGTTTTCACCAAGGATACCTTTCTTTAGGACTTTTTCCACTATTTTTGGAATTTCTTTAGGATCAATTTTCTGAATGTTATTGGTATTTTCTGAGAACTATTTACTATACAGGCTCTACTAGCCATACATCAAGCGTAGAACCACTTCAAATGTAGAGTATCAATGGGATATGAGAGACCATCTCCCTCAGGTGTAGCTAGCTGATAAGCTCTAGTCCCAAAAGTAGCAATGATAACATAAGGTCCTAACCAATTAGGTTCAAATTTCCCTTTCTATTCTCTCTAAGGTTGGTTTTTAGGATTCTCCTTTAGAATAAGATCCCCCACTTGAAATTTTCATTGTTTGACCTTTTTGTTGTACCCCGTGGACATTTGTGCTTGGTACATTTTTAGGTGATCGAACGCCTATTTCCTGCACTCATCAAGTAATTCTAGTGCATTCACCCTATCTATGCCATATTGCTCATCAGTAACAAGACCTTGTAAAGATATCCTTAAAGAGGGAATTTCAACCTCAATAGGTAGTATTGCTTCAGTGCCATAGACCAATGAAAATGGTTTGGCTCTTGTTGGTGTTCTGATGCTATATCTATAGGCCCAAAGTGCCAGATTCAATTGTAGATGTCAGTCTCTGCTAGACTTACTTACAGTTCTATGTAGTATTTTGAGAATATTCTTATTAAATGCCTCAGCCTGTCCATTACCTTGAGGGTAATAGATTAAGGAGCAATGTTGAGTGATGTGGAACTATTCGCAAAGGTCATCAATGTCTTGATTTGTAAATTGGCCCTCATTGTCTGTTATAATTGAAGAGGGTATCCCAGTGTCATGCCCCAAAATCTGGGCATTAAAACCTTAACCAAATGAACTTAAATTATCCATTTAAATATGTTATACTTAACTAAAGAAGATGAAGTCTTTTCCTTCCATAACACACCTATGCAATCTGAT
>MU223619.1:726869-741349 GCA_018584345.1 Thuja plicata | reverse complement strand
TGTTCGACAAGTGGGAGAATGTTAGGAATAAGGTGTCTCAACCTTGGATAATTCCTATTCTTATTATTTATTTTGTAAAATGTATTTTCTTGCAAATAATGTAATTAAGTGTGAGTGTACATGTCTAACTGGCATGTTGATGTGTCACTCTACTTGATGTGTCGGCATCTTAAATTGTGTATAAGGAGATCATGGCTGAAATGATTATGATAGATTCCTATGACACGTAAGAGCTATTTCTAGGAGATTTCAATGACAGGTGAAGACATGCAAGACATGTGGAAACTGATAAAGTTGAGTACTTTACACTCTTCCTTTCTTAATCCCAACCGTGGGGTTCGGGGCATCAGACCAAAAAAAATTTAGGGTTCCTATTTTCTCAGAGAATGGTAAAACCCTAATATGGCTATCTTTGGAAGTTTCCCTAAAAAGGAAAGTGCATGAATAAGCATTTTTTAGGGTTATAGGAAAGGATACAAAAAGAGTGTATTGTTGGTATGATCTGGTGCTACTAGATTTGTCTTAGAGTGTCGATTGTCTCTTGAAAGAACTTGCATTGCAAGTGTGTTGTAACTGTTGTGTTGAAGATAATACATTATGCAGGTTTTGGAGTGTTGGGATTTTTTACTGAAAGGTTTTCCCCAGGGTAAATCATTGTGTCATTCTCTATTTTCTATATGCATGGTATGTGGCTTCAATATCATTGAAAAAGTAGTTAACAAATCTAAAATTGTAAGGATTTAAAAGAATTTGCACAATACTTTCCTATAGAGATTAGTGTAGGAAGTTGTTTCTGCACCTGAGTTTCCTTATAGGAATATAGTAGTCATTTCTCTTTGATATGTAGCACCAACATTACTTAACCCAAATGGCATGATGTTCCAGCAAAATGTGCCCCATGCGCATGTAAATGTGGTCTTCTCTTGATCTTCAGGGGAAATGTTTATCTGATTATAGCCTGAGAAACCATCCATTAATGAATACATTTGGTAGCCTGCTGTGAGGTCTATGATCATATCAATATTAGGTAGGGGGAATTCATCCTTAGGACATGCCTTGTTTAAGTCTCTAAATTCTGTACATATCCTGATAGATTTATTAGATTTAGATACTGGGACCACATTCGAGATCCATCCTGCATAGGCAATGACTCTGATGAATCCAACTTTCAACAATTTCTCTAGCTCCACTTTTACTAGAAATGCAACATGAGGATCCATCTTTCTAAGTTTTTGTTTCACGGATTTTATCCCGAGAGCTATAGATAAGTGATGCATTATTAACTCAGGATCCAGTCTAGGCATATTGGTATAAGACCATGCAAAGTTGATCTTCTTCTCTTTTAGGAACTGGGTGAGCTGTGTCTTATCCTCTTCTGACAAAGATTGTTCTAGGTGTACTATTTTAGGATCTTCAATTGTGCCCAAATTAATTGGTTGTGTTGGTTCTATCAAAAGCAAAGACCTTTCTTGAAAGTGCTTAGGGAGGATATCAATAATCTCATCCTTTGGCACCTCTGAGAGGTTTTCACCATCAGATACATCTTTTGTTTTTACTATTTTAGGATCTGACACTGCCACAACATGGTTTTCATCGTTCGTTCTCTTTTTCTTTTATTTTTCAATTTTTGACTGAGAAACTTGATATCCTCCTGTGACACAATCATGCTCCTTGCATTGGTGGAAGAAGTATAGGGTTCACAAGTGTTTAGATAGAAAGCCAAGGTGTACTCATTGGGAAAGTCAAGGATAGGAGTAGGATCTGTATTAGTCCAATCAATTAGGTCTAGATTTATCAAAGACAAGGAGTCAGACTTTGGGAAGGACAACATCATGTTAGTGTCAAGACTATTTTCTGACATGACATGTCCTGTTAAGTTAAGTTCTTATATGTTTCGATCAATAAAAGTTAGATCGTCATTAACAGGGTCATTGTTAGTTATATGTGGACCAAAATCTAGTGACTTGTTAGTATAACTTTCATCATCATCTCTTCATAAAAGGAGGCTTCTTGCTTGTTTCCTCTTAAGTTCTTCCAGACTTATGAGAACACCAGTCTCTCCATCAATGATTAGGGGAAGGAAATATTCCTCTTCTTCAGTAATATCACTATTATTGGGGGTAGTGTTAGAATGTTCATTGGGTGCTGATGAAGCCACAAACATGTGAATCATATCTATTTCAATATCCTCTGTGGTGACAGATAGATCATCCCATTTATAATCATGAGAGTTTATTATTTCATCATCAGACCTGTTTAAGAATTCTACAATAGTTATCTGATGTACTCGATTATTCACCTGTGGATCAAAGTGTGGTAAAACAAGGACATGTGTGATTGTGACTAACTTCCCCCAGCTAGGATGTAAATCCTATTGTCGAGGTGTGTCTTTAGTAACTATTTCTATCAATGGTATCTCTGGATCATCTTTGGTTGTGTCTTCTACCTCTTGAATATGAGCCTGTGGTAAAAAAGGTATGTGAATGTCTTGTGGTACCTCAAATCTTGGTAAATATCTCTCTCCTTGATAGTCAAGATTATTTGTGCCAACATGTAATAGTCTTTCATAGGACCATTGTTCAAGTTCTATCTCTTCTGTTTCATCACTCCCTTTGTCAAAGATCAGGCTATCTTTTAAAGTAGGTTTGTCAGATTCATTATTAAAACCTAGTCCTGTTTTGTCTCTGGTATTCATGAACTCCATATGTATAGGTTCAATAATTCCTCTTCCTGTGTCGCTTAGATGTCCTTTTCCTTTGTATCCAATTTTCTTGAGGAGGTCGCATCCTTTACCATACTGCTTTGGAGATATCTCTACATGTTTGACCTTAGCTTCCTTTGGTTCACCTTTGTAAAGCCAGTCCAAGACTGCCTATTCTTCTGTGTTATCTAAAGAAGATGTGGAAGCCTTAACCATGCCAGTTGATTTGTGGATTTTTGATTCTTTAGATGTGATAGGTGTGAAAGACAAGGAGGGTCTTCCATAGGATCTTGGTTATATTGGTAATTCTATCAGTGATGGAGTCATGTCCAGCTTGTATTCTCCCATACCCATTTCTTCAAGTTTCAAGCTTTTTCCAAAGCTCTTCATCATCATGTCTTTGGTAGTCTCAGGAGAAATCTCATCCATAGCCTCTTTTTTATGTGGAATCATACTATCTACTTTGATATTTTTGCAAGTATAATTAGCATCCGTAGGAATTGTCACTTCCACCCCATTGTGTGGGAACTTGATAAACTGGTGGTAAGTAGATGGTACAACTTGAATTTCATGAATCCATGGTCTCCCCAATAGTATTTTGTAGGCTAGGGGTAGATCTAGAACTTGAAATACATCATTCCTTTCAATTGGTCCCACTATGATGGGTAGAATAATAAGACCCTTAGAGGATCTTTCTTCCTCATCATAAGCTTTGATAGTTATTTTTCTTCTAGAGTCAATGGTATATTCTGAAAGACCCAGTTTCTTGATTAGATTAAGGGTACAAATATTCAATCCTATGCCTCCATCTATCAATACACATCTAACATGAGATTTATGAATGAGGACTTCAATATGGAGGGGTTGATTATGTGGATGGGTCAATGATTTATCATCCTCTTCAAAAAAAGGAGAGGTAATGTGGCACTGAGATGTGATTTACCATCGCTTGTAATTTATCTATATCAAGGTCCTTTGGGACATTTGTAGCATGTAGGGCTTGTTCCAAGATTTCCCTATGCACTGTGGAAATTTTAAGCAACTCAAAAATGGAAATTTTAGCAGAGGTTCGTTGCAATTGGTCCACCAAGTCATAATTTGTTGTAGGAATAGTAACCATGTGTTTTTCCACTGGTTTGGGGATAGTAACAATAGGAACCTTGGATGTTGATGTTGGTTTTGGGGAGGAATGGGGTCCTTTGATCATGACTTGTGCTTGGCTTCGAGTCACTGTATTTGATTGTAAAGAAACACCTTTGATTATGACCACATTAATTGATTCAGTTTTAATGTCTAGCATATTGATCACATTATCATTATTGGAGTAGGTGTAGTTTACTTCATTACCTTTTTCTTTAGATGCTTCCCCTTTCTTGTAATTAGGGAACGGTTTGTTGAATGTTGTATGATCTTCATTGGTAGTGTGTCCCTCCACTTTGATTTTTCCTCCTTCAATGAGGTCTTGGATAACATGTTTGAGCTTAAGAAAGTTGTTAGCCTTGTGTCCTTTGTTCTTATGAAAGACATAGTAAGAATTATCATCCCACCACCTTGGTTTGACCACTCATTCCCATGGTTTGGGATCTAGGATCATAAGAACTTTTTTGTCTAATAGTGTCTTCAAAATAGTTTCAAGAGGCTCTCCCAAAGGAGTGAATTTTCTTTGAGGTTTTGAATTCCATGGTCGACCCTTGCTATTATCATGGTTTTCTTTGGGTATGGGGGTTGTTACTTTGGCATCTTTGCTTTCTTGTATGATGTTATTCAGATTGAATACCTCAGGTTTAGGACCAACATTGGAGGCGTCTACTATCATTGAGAACATTTTGTTTTGCTTCCACCATTTAGGTTTGGAGTTGGAGTTGTTAGATTTATTCTCACTTTGAAGAGTGATCTCCCCCTTTTTAACCATGACTTCTTTGATATGAAGGTTGTTCTTGATCATCCTGTCGAAGCTAGGGGAGTCTTGAATTTTTAATGCATAGTTCAACTCAGGTACCAAGTTATTGACAAAGATTCACATTTTCTCAGATTCAGGAATACCTCTTGAATACCGTGCAAAGATTTTCCTCCACCTTTGTAGAAACTGGGTAAACGATTCGCCAGTCTTTTGTTTAGTGTTGCGTAGATCCATCATAGTCATATCATGCTGGATATTATAGGAGTAATGTTGGATAAATTGTTGAATTAACTCATCAAAAGTTTTGACCTTAGGTGTGAGCTTTGAGAACCACTCCATGGCGTTGCCTCCTAGACTTATAGGAAAAATTTGCATGAGGTAAGTAGTTTCATGCATGTACTCTATGCTAAAAGCACAAAATTCTCTAACATGATCATGTGGATTGGTCTCTCCCGTATACTTTTCATATTTTGGCCTTGCCACGTTGGGAGGGAATGGAACCATAGTGTTACTCTTGTCAAAAGGAAATGGACAAATGGAGTCCATAGAGTATTTTGTCTTGGGTTTAGCCTTCTCCTGTTTGAGAGTCGTAAGCTCCATTTGCATCAAGGTGAGTTGTTTGGTGAGAATAGATATAGGAGTCGGTACTTCCTTTTCTTTTATTTGTTCCACATCATAATCCTTGGGTAACTTTACGCCAATGGATGCTAGATGGAGAAAGTATTTCTCTTTATCTTCATCAATCATCTTTTCCCGTATCTTGTGGAACATCTTGCTCAGTTTGAGTTTATCATATTCTTCTTTAGTGATGTCTTCCTCACTACCCAATTCAAATAGAGGAATTTCAAATGTGGGTTCTTCTTCTTCATCGATATCTTCATGGTTTTGGTTTTTTCTATTGGCATATTCATCAAAAACCTCACTCCATCCATGAGTGGACCTATCCATTTGTGGAGAGTCTAGATCAAGTAGGGAACTGTGAGATGTTTCTCCTTGAAAGTGTGGTGATTTAGGAGGTACTTTTAATCCTTTAGATGTGTACTTTTTGCATCTTGTGTTAACCATGTATCTGTATCTCAACTTCATCAAAGTTTCCCGATAGTGTCAGGTAGTATATCGAATCATTCAAGTGAGTGTGTCTAGGTGGAAGTATCATTTGTATTTTGGTGGAAGTAAATGATTCTAGCGTCAGAGGGTTAGAATGCCCTGATAGTGAGATGGAATCAAGTTGTTGTAAAAAGATGATAGACCACATGTATTGAGATGGATTGCAAGAAAATGACATGACATGCAAGGTAGACGTCTAAAAAATTATTTTGACACAGCAATGGGGAGACCAGAAAAGACAACAGGAACATACTAAAGAGCCAAAAGGGTATCCAAATCAACTGAGTTTTCCTAAGAAATTATTCTACAAGTGCCCACTATCCTAGATGTGAGCTCCTAGATGCAAGCCATGAAATATAGTATATGAGCTACTAATGACCCTAGATGCAAGCTTGAACCCTAGATGTGAGAATGTGTTTAATAGATATGAGCTAGGATACTAGATGCAAACTAGGATACTAAATACGAGCCAAGAAATCTGGTATGTGATTTTCTGATGTCTCTATAAGATTCTGCGAGTTTTGAAAAATTAGTCTTGAAAGTGCGTTAAGTTTGTCTGATTATAGATTGTGTTCTGAGACCTGTTAGTGGGTAAAAAAACACATGCGTAGACCAAGGATTGAATTTTGTTGCTTGTTTTGAAGTATTTTATCTTGTTAGTGATCTTTCAGATACATAAAGTAGATTTGCATTGTTAGGGGAACAAACACATCCTTATGCCCTATTTTCTAGGTAGATGATGAAAATCCTTGTTTGTTGACTTAGGTACACACTCAAATGCTAATCAGAATACAACCATCACCAAGCACGCAATGGCTCCAGTCATGATGCTATATTAGTTGACTCCAAATACAAGTGAGGGCATGATATGATGAGTGTCTTGGGGCAATTAATTTTTGCTTTGCACAAGAATTATCACCCTTTCATGGATGAATCAGGTAGTTTGTCTATGAAGTTCATTCTTTATGATGGGGCAATCCATTTGAAACCATCTCCCATAGAATTGCACAAGGAAAAATTGAGGCATAGAGCCCTATGAGTACTCAAATATGTTTAGTCTTGCAAGAAAGATCCAAGCGGCTCCGCTCTACACATACCCAAGAATGTTCAAGGAATGATATCAAAATTTTGAGAACAAAACCGGCTCCATCTTTCGAGGCTTTGGCCTACAAGGAAGAAATTATTTATAGTGAGTTGGAAGGGTTGGCATAAAACCTGTCTTCACTTGGGTCATTCCCAAGAGATTTTTTCCTCAACCGGTAGGCCCTCTACTGTTAAATAAGCATACAAAGGATTGGCGAGCATAGGATGCCTATATTTATGATTCTTCAAAAGAAGAAGAGCATACTCTCCTAATCCATGCCATTTTCTCCTAAAACACACAAATCAAATGTTCTTTCCCTCAAGCTATGTTGAGCCTAATTTAAATGTTACTACATTAATGGAAAATAGAATACGTGAAAGCAATTTTGTGTTGTTCAATTATCCGCAATATTAAGTGATTTGCTTGTTCAATTTCAGATCCCAAATTTAAACAATGAATTTCATTTATCCCACAAAATTTAGGTGACTTGTGTTGTTCATTTACTGATTCTAAAAATGAATCATACGATGAGTTTGCTTTGTTAATTTACCCCAAATTCCTTTCAAATCCTAAATCAATGTTTGATTTTCTTATTTTCCTCTAAAGTAAAAGAGCATACTTCTCTAATCGATTTAATAAATGAGAAGAAAGTGTTTTTAGTTTGAAAGATAGAAATAAAATAGAGGTCAAGATAAAGGGGATGGTAATTTGGAAAATAGCAAGTTAGTATTCTTTTTTCCGACTTTTTCAGCCATGATGACAACCTGCAAACATTAATTAAGCTGTCCAAAAGATCAAAAACCAAACTGGTTAAAATATTAGAGGTTAGGAAATGAAGTACACAAAATTTTTAACCTGATGTGATCCTAGAAATACAATATATGATGCAGTTTACCTGATACGATCCTCTACTACCAGATGCGAGCCTATACTAAAAATGACCCAGAAAATCCCGTATGCCAGCCTTGACTTTTGTGGTGTGACAACGTATCCCGGATGTGAGCTTCTGCTACCAGAAATGACTCTAGACCTGAAAACTCAAAAGAGAGATTAGTGAAAATGGAGTTAAAATGAGGCAAAATCCAAAAACATGCCCCGCGGTGGGCGCCATAAATGTGTGTGTGAAATAGTGCACCTGTTACCTATGACACAACACTTCAATAGATCATTACATTAGTGAAAATGGGGTTAGTAAAGCAGGGGAATCCACTAAAATTGATCTATTGCTTTCTAACTAGGAAGAGTGTGAAAAACAACATAATTGCCCTCAGATTATGCCTTTTCTAGTGACATATATAACCTAGCATGAAAGATTCTATTAAAAACAAGAAAGATATCTAAATAACATGCATTCTAGTTCTAGAAATGAAGATAATAACAATGCATAAACATGGAAACTAAATGTTACATGAATCTATATAAATCCAAACAGCATAACAATACCTTTTCGATCTAAAATGAAGGCTTATTTGTGCTCAAAAACTCCTATTTATAGAAGAAATGAGAAGAGAGAGAGGGGACAATGGTCATTAATGGAGTTATAAAACCCATTAATGAGGTGTAAGAGGCTTTAAATGCCAAAGGCATTAAAGAAGCATGGTGGAATGCATATGCATTAAATGCAAGCATTTAAGAGGCATGGTGAGGGTGTAAGAGGCAAGATTGAGAAGGTGGACTTAGAGAGATTCAAGCTTGAGAAAGTTGACTTTCTCAAGTGGGTTGAGTTCTTAATCACATTTTTAGGAATGTGACATCATTAGGAGGTGGGTTATAATAGGATTAAGATTAGGATTAGATTTAGCATGGGGTGAATAGGTTGGGATGGGTTTAAACCCAGGGTCAAGGTGGTTGAGGTAGGTTAGGTTAGGAGTTTAGGGAAATATTAATGAAATGAATTATATTAAATATATTCATTCAAAAATAGGAATATTAATTATTTGAGATTTTTATTGCTTTAGATAATTAATTAGGGCTATAGCCAATTAATTAGATTAATTTAGGCTAGAAGATAGGCTTTTTGCAAGTGATTTGATATAATATGGATTTATTTAATTCCTCTTAAATTAATTACCTTAGCCAAGTTTGATTTGAAATAATTTCAATTAAATTGATTTGATTTGATTGGCTTAGGTGATTAATAAAATTTAGTGATTGAATCACTTAGGAGATTAAATATGATTTGAATGAATTTTGTCAGTCGATTGAAGAGTTGTCTGAACATAATTGGGGGTATGATCACACTTAGAGAAAATAAGGTCTATAGTCAGAGTAGAACAAATCTAGGTGGTTACACACGCCACCTTTTAGGGATCCATTTTTAGTAAGTTTGTAAGAGGTTGGGAAGAACAACATATGGGAACTCAAATCCTTCCCAAGGGAGTTGGAAAGTGTGTGAGAAGCCTTTTAGAAGAATGTTAGAGAAAATTTGGGTTGTTCGCCCACTCTCCAACTTGGGAGAACAATTTTTTTAAGGGAAAATTTGGCTAAAGGAGTAGGATTTAGGACTTGGGAGTGATGAACTGTAACTGATTGAATGTTTGAATATGTTAAGTTGATGATCACAGTGACATAAGAAAGTTAATGCAAGACATTAAATAAGTAAATGTATTATATTTTCATTGATGTCAACTTGATATAATCTATATGGTCATGGACATATTGCCAAAGACTTCAAAGAACCAATGAATCAAAGGCTATGCTATTAGTAATGCATATAAGTCAAGTATTCACAGAGTGACTATATACACTAATAGAGTGCACACTTATAGTCAGAGTAAATCAACAAGAGCAAAGTCACAGTGTTACCCGATGAGAAAATGTGCAACATTACCAACGAGAAAAGTCATAGTGTTTCCTGACGAGAAAAGCACAGTGTCACCTGACATAAAAAATTACAGTGTTTCCCGACGGACGGAGATCTTGAAGACAAATGAAGTCACACCAATGGAATAGTCAGTTATCACCGATGACTAACTGAAGTATTTACTGACATAACAGAGAGTTTAGAAATGACAAAATGCTTAGCTGTTAAGAGCTAAAAATAGACTTAACTGATACTTATCATTGTTTTAATCAACAAGAAAAAGTCGGAGATAAGTAAAGGATTTAAAGCTACTTTGTCCAGTTGGAAATAAGATCTCTATGAGATAAAAATGGCATTTTTCTTTAAATCTAATTGGCAAGAATTATGGATCATGCCAAGATAAAGAAAGAGAATAAATGGTGAATAATGTCTATAAAGAGACAACCTAATTCATTACAACGGTGGTGAAGGGGAGTGACAAGAGAATAGATGCTGAAGAGATTCTAAAGGAGAAGAAAGTCTTCATTCAGACCTGATCAAAAGTTGAGGAAAGAGGTAAATTCTGTAGACACCTACAAATAGTGATACAACATCACAGAGAAGAAGAGTGTGGAGCAAAGGTATTGAATTGATAATATTGATAAAAAAGGTAATACACTTACAATAGATCTAAAAATCTGCAATTCAAGTTGTATATGTGAACAGATCAATTTACTGTTTCAGCTTAACCATTGAAGCATCAAGTCTCTTAACTGAGCAGGACTTAAAAGTATTTTGTAATTGAGATACATCCTAAGGAGTATCAAAAAAGTTTGATCATAGAAAGTAGCATTAGATATGCCCGATACCTATTGACAGGCCAAGTGAGTGTTTGATCAAGGATGGTAGCATTAGATGCTAGATACTAAGTGACAAACTATCTTTTAAATCCTCTAACAACGTCACACCTAATAGTGTGTTTGTAACCTTTAACAAGGTTGTCTCTTAACTGAGCTCACTTTAGAAAAGTGAAAATTTGGTGTACCGGTCCCAGTGGTTTTTCCCTTAACATGGTTTCCACGTTAAAAATCCATGTGTTATATGTCGATGAGTCATTACTTTATTATTTTACATTTCACTTAAGTAAATCTGGATTGATCGATATACGCTAGTTATTTACTATGTTTCAGTAAATAGTAAGACTGCTTATCGGTAAACATACAGAACAAGGTTTTACAAAGCATTCCAACAAGTAGAAATTTGTTATAAATATTTCAAGGCATTCATCTTATAGGACTAAAGATAACTAGAGGTATAATTTGTGGAACTAAGTTTGAAGGGATGATTTAAGGATTAATTTTTAAGGCCACTGATTCACCCCCCCTCTCACTTATTACTAACAATTGGTATCAGAGCTTGTGTGCTTAGAAAGGGAGTTTAACAGCTTAAGCTAAAGATCAAAAGATGAATAGATGAGATGTGCCCAAGTTGAACAAAGACAACTTTGCTTCATGGAAAAGCAAAATAAGACTCCACTTATTAGGTATTGGAAATGATGTTACTCAATACTTAGATACTAAATATGTGTTTCCCAGAGGAGCACCCCTAGTTGAACAAATGAGAGAGAAGCATGAGCACAACTCCATGATGATAGAAATTTCTTCCTCACTCTCCGATTCTGAATTTGAAGATGTCAAAACATGCACAATTGCAAAGAAGATGTGGGAAAAATTGAACCTTGTACATGGTGGTGATAAAAATGTTCTGAGAGCCAAGGTAGAAAGCCTTAGAGGAAATTTTGATGATCTCAGAATGAAAGAAGGTGAAAACATCACACAGTACAACACAAGAATCAAAGAGGTAGTCAATGCAATCCAAGGAGTTGGAGGTGTACTAGATGAAGATACAGTGGTAAGTAAAATTTTAAGAACCTTACTACATACTTATGCTATTAGAGTATCCGTCATACAAGAAATGAGAGCAGTAGAAAATAGAAATGTTACTCTAGACAGTTTGATTAGAAGACTGATTTCATTTGAGACAAATAATTTTGATAATAGTGTCTTACCAAACATAGAGTCTGTATTCAAATCTTCTTTGAGAATAAGTAAATCAAGTCATAAACATACTATGAGAAAAGATAGTGATAGTGAAAGTGAAGAAGAAGATCTTGATAAAATTGAAGCACTTATGGCTAGAATAATGTAGAGAGGCAAAGGTAAATACAAAGTTAAATTACCACTTGTTTGTTTTAATTGTAAAGAGATTGGACACTTTGCTACAAGATGTCCTAACAAAAGAAAAGATGGCAGAAGTAATGACAGGTCATTTGAAAAGAAGTATGATAGAGGTGATTACAAAAGCAACTGACAATCAAAAAGAAGAGATACCTGAGACTACATAGACAAAGGAAAGAAGGCCATTTACCTAGCTAAATGAAAAGATAAAGATACTGACACCGAATCTAATGAAGACATTGAGATGATTTTTGTGGCAGTAAAATATGATTCAGATGATGATGAAGAAAGGTATGTAGAAACTGCACTCATATCTAAAGTTAGAAAAAATGATGTTTAGATCATAGATAGTGGCTACACTCACCATATGGCCAGTGAAAAACAAAAGTTTGAGACTTTTGAATACTATAATGGTGGTTTAGTAAGAATGGGTAATGACACACCTTGTCTAGTTGAAGGTAAAGGAACTATAATGTTGAATAACTTGATAAAATGTGAAAATGCTTATTGGGTGAAATGATTGAATTATAATCTATTGAGTGTTTCTCAATTGAATAATTCAGGTCACAGAGTAGAATTTGAAAATAATAAGGCAAAGATCTTCAATAAATCAGGAAGTTTGATTGGTACCAGTGAGCAGACAAAAGGTAACTTATTCTATCTAAATGATACTGACACCACTTGCTTAATGGCTAGAAATGAGGACATATGCTTGTGGCAAAAAATATTGTGTCATGTAAACTTTGACAACATGATAAAAATAAGTAGAAAGAGAAATGTAAGAGGCTTACCAACGATGATTAAGCCCGACAATATCATGTGCAAAAATTTGTTAGAGTAATCTTTAGTAATTACTCTTTAGTGCTTAAGTTAGACTTAGGAAAGTTTCATTTTCTGAGTTAGTTTCCCTTTTAGGGTTTCGGTATCCTTTATAAGGATTGACCGGCTTTCATTTCATAAGTAGATTGTATTTTTTTCATCATTGTGTTAATAGAAGATAATTTCTTTCACAATGGGTTTGCAGTCTCTGGCCTATCGGTCGCCATAGCTTTCTGGATCCTTCTCTCTTCTGTCTGTTTCATTCTGTTTGTAATAGCTTTGCATGTAGGGTTTCTTGGGTAGATTGATGTTCATCAATCTTAACATGGTATCAGAGCCATCTTGCTACCGGTTGTTTGTAGTTTATTGAAGCTTCGAGGGTTTGAGGGTTTCAGAAGCTTTTTCAGCTTCTCTTAGTGATTCTAGGGGGTCTCTATTTTTGGAGGCACTTTGGGCCCAAACGGACACTGCCATTACGTCCAGAAGGCCCAAAAACCCCAGAAACCATATAAGGTTTGTCCATTTTGGACACCGGGGCTCTGGGAAAATTTTCTAGCCTACCCGAGGGCCGTACGGATGTGAAAAATAAAATAAAAAATAAAAAAAACTATTGTTTTAATAGTTTTTTTGGGTTATTTTTTGCGCAGACAGTTTGTTTTCGGGCACGCCGTCCGCGCTCCGCCCAGGGGCCACCGCGCCGCCCCTGCGGCCACCGCGCCTCCTAGCGGTCACTCTGCCGCCTGCAACTGCTCAGCGGCTCCACCCCGGTCCAGCGGCTCCGCCGCCTCTATTTCAGCGGCCCCGCCCCGGTCCAGCGGCTCCACCGCCTTTGTTTCAGCGGCCCGTGCCGCCTGGCTTTCCCCGCCCTCCGGCCGCCGTGGCTTCCCCGCCGCCCCGCTCAGCCAGGTTCCGCTCCGCTCCTCCCGGGTGGCGCCCTTCTGCAGGCCCCCGCGATCTTATATGCTCGGCGGACGGTCACATAACCGACTGAGGGCTCTGGTTAAGCCCCCGGCGCGTTCCATGCGCCCGGGGGCCTATTTTTTTAGCCCCTGGGGGCATTTTTGGTCCTTTTGGAGCTTTTTTGGGGGTACCTGGACGTTTCTCGCTCTATAGGGAGCATCCTGGGGTATTTTTGCGACTTCCATATACCGTCGGAAAGCTCTTTCTAAGCTCTTTCTAATGGTGGAGGTTGAAATTTTGGGTTCCACCGTTTCAATAGTGATTTTTGCTGTTGAAGTCCGATGTCTTATTTTGCCTTCCGGGAGTCATATCTGGCTCATCCAGACTCCTTTTTTGGCAAACGAGATATCGTCGAAAAGCTGATTCTGTGTACTATTTAGTGGCAGAGGTATTTCTTCTAGATTCTGCTCCAGGTTTTCACTCCTCTGAGTTATGCAGTTTATGCCCTCTGGTGGTGTGCTTGGTTCTACAGGTCCGGGGATCTCTTCCTCTGAGTTCATAGTTCACTCTTCTTTCTGACTTCTGAGCTTGCATGCTCTTTCTGTTGCATCATTGTTCTGTAAATGCACTGAGATAAAGTGCCTTCTTCTGCTTTCTTGGGATCTTGCACACCTGGTCCGGTTTTTGTACCCGCACTATGTTATAAAGTGCCATGGGGGATTATGATGCATATGCCTTAGGCGCATCCACTCTTGTCAAGTGAGCGTACCTTCCATGACATTAGCCCATGTAGAATGTGTCTGTGACACCGCCCTTTATCCTCTGTGTGTGCTTCTGTTGCACTGTTGGTGTTCCTGATTCTTCTTCTGCAGTTGTTTCTGGTACTGCATTTCAGTGTTCCTGTCACCTCTCCCAGTTCAGCATTATGGGGGGGTTCACCTGTTGGTTCT
>MU223619.1:708272-721103 GCA_018584345.1 Thuja plicata | reverse complement strand
TTCTTGAATCCAATCTTGGTAAGATAACTATCAAGTCTCTCATACCAAGCTCTTGGGGCCTGTTTAAGACCATAGAGTGCTTTCTTCAATCTGCATACCATGTCTGGTTTATCTGAAAGATTAAATCCTTCAGGTTGTTCTATGTAGACTTCTTTCTTTAAGTCACCATTCAGAAAAGATGACTTTACATCCATTTGATAAAATTTAAAGTCTTTGAATGTTGCATAGGCCAAGAACAATTTAATGGCTTCCAGTCTGCTCATAGGGGAAAAGGTATCAGTGTAGTCTATTCCTTCTCTATGTGCATATCCTTTACATACCAATCTTTCTTTCTTTCTGATTACTATTCCATCTTCATTCATCTTGTTTCTGAAGATCCACTTTGTTCTAATTACATTTATGTCACTAGGTCTAGGAACCAATTCCCATGTCTCACTCTTAATTATCTGATCTAATTCCTCTTTCATTGCATTCTTCCAATCAGAATCATTACAATCATCTTCAACACTTAAGGGTTCAATCTGTGAAAGTAAACATACCTCTTCATCCATTGATAGACTTTTTTCTTTTGATCTGGTCAAAACACTACTGCTCTAATCTCTAATGATATCATCTTTAGAGTGGTATCTAGATGTGAATTTAGGAACCTTAGGTGTTACTTCTTTTTCTATAATCTGTGATTCTTCTCTGCTTGATTCAGGGTCATTGCATGAGACATCAATGCAATCAAACATTTCCTCAATAACAGTATCTTTGCTGCTAGGCCTGGGTTCATCTTCAATCATAGGTGCATATTCATAGTACCTCTCTTGAACCATAAAATTTTCATCAATTTTTACGTGAGTACTTTCAATTATCTTTTTCAATCTCAAATTGAAACATCTGTATGCTTTGATTTTTGTAGAGTAGCCAAGGAAAATACCTTCATCACTTCTAGCATCAAACTTACCAACACCATCATCTCTCTTGATGTAGCATTTGCTGCCAAATTTTTTGAAATAATCTACTATAGGTACATTACCAAACCAAATTTTATAGGGTGTCTTATTTGTGCCTGGCCTCAATTAAATTTTGTTGATAGTATAGACTATTGTATTTACTACATCTCTCCAATATGTGTGCATGACTTTTCCTTCAATCATCATAGTGCATGCTGTATCAAGTATAATCTTGTTCCTCCTTTCTACAATCCCATTCTTTTGAGGGGTTCTAGGAGCACTCAACTATATTTTTATTCCATTTTCTTCACAGTACTCATAAAATTGATCAGAGGTGAACTCTACTCCTCTATCTGATCTCAGGAATTTCAATTTTAATCCAGATTCATTCTCAACCTTAGCTTTGAATATTTTTAACTTCTCAAAGGCTTCAGACTTCTCTTTTAAGAACAAAACCCACATCATCCTTGAAAAATCATCAACAAACAAAATGAAATACCTTTCTCCATAGTATGATCTTGTTTGGGTAGGACCACATAAATCTGTATGCACTAGGTCCAGTTTGTTTTCAGCTGAGTTTTGCTTGCTTTTGAAAGAACTCCTTACATGCTTTGCCATAACACATTCCCTGCACATTGTGTCAATTGGTCTTGCAATACTTGGAAGGTCTCTAACTGCCTTGACATTACTTATCTTTACTATGTTATCAAAAATGATATGACAGAGTCTCTTGTGCCATAACCAACTGTCGTCAACTTTTGCAACAAAACAACTTACATCTGAATTGAGCTGAAAAAACATTACCTTTTGTTTTGGAGCCCGATGCAATCATGTCTCCATCCTTGATGTTAATGATGCACTTTTTGTCTTTTAACTCCAAATGATAACCTTTTTCAAGTAGCTATCCAACACTTAGTAAGTTATGATGTAATCCATCAACATACAAAACATCATATGTCTTATTCTTTCCATCCAAGGTGATAGAACCTCTGCCTATGATAGGTTTAGGAGTGTTATCTCCAAATGTAACCATACCACCTTTGTATTTATCTAAATGAAAAAATTTGTCTTTGTTACCTATCACATGGTGAGAGCATCCACTATCAATGATCCAATCAGTTCTGATGTCTGCTTTGGAAATTAGGGCTAACTCTTGTTCTTCCTTTTCATCTGCAATGTCCATTTCCTCAAGAAACATTTCCATGTCTCTAAGGGAAACGAATCCAATTTCATCATCTCTTGAATCTTCATCAATTACACCTTCTTCAACATGGTAACATTCCTTCTTATATTTAGTTTTGTAATCAGATCTAAACCTCTTGACTCTTGTGGGACACTTAGATGCAAAGTGACCAATCTTGTTGCATGAAAAACATTTGAATGGAAGCTATCCTTCATATTTTCCTTTTCCTTTATTTTCTCTTTTAGAAATCATAGAAATGATATCTTCTAGTTCTTCATCAACTTATTCTTTCTCATTTTGGATAGAGATGTGTAAGGATTTCTTACCATGGACTGAGGCTTTGAAAGCTGATTCACTTTTAGGTTTAGTCTTCAATATTGATATCTCAAATGCAGAGATTTTACTGATCAAATTCTCTCTCTTGAAGTCTTGTGAGAATTTCATGGTTTCTTGTAGAATACTTATCTTGTTTTCATAGTCTGATGTTAAGGTAGTTAACAGCTTGTCCATTATATCTTCTTTTGATATTTCTCCACCATTGTTTCTAATTCCAGAGACTGCTTCATTTATCCTTTGATTGTAGGCTCTAATGTTCTCTTCAGGTAACATCTCAAGTCTGTTGTATTTATTTTTCCATGTCTTTCTATGTGCATTCTTTTCTTGAATATCTCTTTCAAACATATCTTCTAAATACTTCCATATGGTGTATGATCTCTCAATTTTATTGATCTCAGAAAATTCACTGTCAGATAGGGCACTGATTAGGGCTTCTTTAGCAATTGCATTATTGGTAAATGTATCCTTTTGTCTACTAGTAGCATCATCCTTTGCAAGGTCTTTCAGAGATGGAATAACAAATTCTTGTGTAGCTATCTCAAAGATCTCAAAGCCAACACACTGTAGATGTATTATCATTTTATTTTTCCAATCCAGATAATTTTATCCATCAAACATAGGGCTCTCTTTTATGAAGTAAGACATATGATCTACCTTAAGTTGTTAGGCTTCTTCTCCAAGGCACGTGGCTCTGATACCAATTGTTAGAATAGTCCCAAATGATAATTGAGAGGGGGGGTGAATCAGTTATCAATAACTTAATTATTTTCCCTTATTAACTTCAGAATACAATAAAGTAAATACTCATTCAGATAACATAGTACACAACACACAATTTGATTATGGGGAAACCAAATGATAAAAACCCCGGTGGGAATTAGTACCCACAATGAACTATACTTGTTTGTAGTAATCCATATTAGAAGATATTTCAACCCTATTAGGAGTTGTACTTTACAATGCAATAAGTATAGTGACCTGGTTAAGGGTCTGACCCTATTAGGTGTCTTTTACAAATAACCCTGTTAGGGGTGAGGACTCACTGTCCAAAATCTCACTACTTCAATGGTGAAGGCTACAACCTTCTGTAGAACTGATAAGCACTACATCTGATGATGAACTATAGGGTAGACCTATTGTCTTGATCAGTTCCAATATATTTTAATCTTTCACTTCTTCACATAGATCCTTGATGAATGAACCACAACTGATAGTCTGCTCTGTATATTTTCTGTCTCTTTTTGTATCATTCACACTTAGCGTATCACAAATGACTTGCTATAAGTATCTTTCTCAAATTATGAGATCATGGGACATGTAAGACAACTCTTCATAATATCCTTGTCAGCTTTACTAAGCACGCAAACAATATTAAGTATGTGCAACAAAAACTGAACAGATGCGATGCTTCACTAAGTCAGCCTCACAAAATTAACTCTAACTTTGCAATCTTCTTGAAACACGTTAGGATCCTTTAGATAACTATCATAAACTCATAACTAATCATGAATATACACACACATATCCTGAAGATAGGAACAACTCAAGAAACACTTTAAATATGTCGGCTCTAAATAGATACTCTTCCAGAACTGTAACTGCCAATAACAGAATTACACAACTTGATTGAAACATCATATCTGAGTTTGCGTGTATGAACATAACATACTAAGCATGTCTAAAATATAAATATATCCATGCAAGGCTTGATATCATCATTTTGATAAGTACATATAGAATCACTACCATATATTATATGTTGTCATCAATGACAAACATACAATCAATCAACTGCACAGAAACAAATCTCCAACATGCAAATCATTTGCAAATGAAATGAGAAAAGAGTTTGAGATGTCTATGTTTGGAGAGATCAAGTTCTTTCTTGGTCTACAAATCATGCAACAAGATGAAGGTATTTTCATTACTCAATCCAAATACATCAAGGAAGTGCTAAAAATATTCAAGATGGAAGATTCCAAACCAGTTGGAACACCGATGGAAATTGGATGTAAGCTAACAAAGGAGGACAAGTCATCAGAGGTAAATCAAATTTTGTACAAATCAATGATTGAAAAACTCATTTACGTTGTACATACTAGACTAGATATTGCACATGCAGTAGGAATAGTTGCAATATTTTTTGCTAATCCCAGGGAATCACATATGATTGCTATGAAAAGAATCCTAAGATATCTGATAAATACTGAGGAATATGGATTATGGTATAGAAGAGAAGAAAAATTTGAACTTAAGGTCTTTACCGACGCTGATTGGGCTAGAAATATTGATGACCGAAAGAGCACAACTGGAGGAGAGTTCTTTATGGGTGACAGATGTGTCACATAGATCAGCAAGAAGCAAGGATGCATCTCTCAGTCTACTATAGAAGAAGAATATGTTGTTGCTGTTGCAAAATACTCAAATATTGCATGGATCAAAAAATTACTTGAAGGTATGCATATGATAATTCTTGAACTAGTAATTATATATTGTGACAATACAAGTGCAATAAACATTTCCAAGAATCCAGTCATGCATACTAAGACAAAGCATATTGCCATCAAGTATCATTATTTGAGAGAACAAGTTCAAGAAAATGAGGTGATACTTGAGTATGTACAATCAAAGGAATAATTAGCCAATATCTTCACCAAGACACTGCCCAAGGATGCATTTAAGTACTTGAGAAAGAGACTAGGGGTCAGACCCTTGTCTACTAGTCAGTAAAATGACTAGAAGGCTCCATCAGCCTACATATTATCATAATATCATTCATGTTGATGCAAGAAAAGAGATGGACTTCAAAGATAAATCTATAAAAAATAAGGTATTTATCTACTCCGAGCACCAAAGTTATTGTATTGCTAATGGATTGGAAAATTCAAGGAGTATATTACGGATAGGAAGGATTGTTCGGCATTACTGTCAAAATATTCATTTGGCATTGCTGTCAAAGGGAGAGATTATACCCATTACCACCTCAGGGAGAGATTATATCAGGAGAGATTATATCCATCACATTATCCAAAGGGAGAGATGTAACCAGAAAGGGAGAGTACATACAAAGGGAGAGAATTTCTGACAAGAGACATCAAAAGAAAAGAATAGTCAAAGGGAGAGAGTTTGAAATAGAAGAAGAACACATCACATAAGAATAAGAAATATTCTACATCTATCCAGTAAAGGGATTGAAGATAGAAAGAAAGCTGCAAGAATCAAATCTAAGCTATAAGAGCTTATCAAGGACCAAATATTTGTATCGGTTATAGTACATAAGATTGGTAGTTTGATTAACTTCAACTATTATATTTCATATTGTATTAGAAGTAATATAGTGTGATAATATAGTGTGTTTCCATCAATGCCAAAGGGAGAGAATGATGAACTATAATTGATTAAATGTTTGAAGATGTCAAGTTGATGATCATAGTGACATAAGCAAGTTAATGCGAGACATTAAATCGATTAATGTATTGTATTTTCATTGATATCAACTTGATATAATCTGTATAGTCATGGACATATTTCCAAAGACTTCAAAGAACCAATGAATCAAAGGCTATCTATCTGTAATGCATATAAGTCAAGTATTCACAAAGTGACTATATACACTGACAGAGTGCACACCAACGGTTAGAGTAAATCAATGAGAGCAAATTCATAGTGTTACCCGATGAGAAAATGTGCAACATTATCGACGAAAAAAGTCACAGTGTTTCCCAACTAGCAAAGCATAGTGTAACCCGATGGAAGAAATTACAGTGTTGCCCAACAAATGGAGATCCTGAAGACAAATGAAGTCACACTGATGGAACAGTCAGTTATCACCAATGACTAACTGAAGTATTGAGCAACAGGACAGAGAGTTCAAAAATGAAAAAAATGCTTAGTTGTCAAGAGCTAAAAATAGACTTAACTGATACTTATCATTGTTTTAATAGATAAGATAAATTCAGATATAAGTAAAGGATTTAAAGTTGCTTTGTCCAGTTTGCAAGAAGATCTATACGAGATAAAACTGGAGTTTTTCTTTAAATGTAATTGGCAAGAATTGTGGATCACGCCAAGATCAAGAAAGACAAGAAATAGTGAATCATGTCTATAAAGAGACAACCTAATTCATTTTGATGGTGGTGAAGGGGAGTGACAAGAGAATAGATGTTGAAGAGATTCTGAAGGAGAAGAAAGTATTCATTTAGACCTGATCAAACAAGCTGAGGAAAGAGCTAAAGTCTGCAGACATCGATGAACAATGATACAACATCATAGAGAAGAACAGTGTGGAGCAAAGGTATTGAATTGATAATATTGATCAGAAAGGTAATGCACTTACATAGATCTGAAAATATGTAATTCAAGTTGTATATGTGAACAAATCAATTTATTGTTTCCGTTTAACCATTGAAGCATCAAGTCTCTTAACCGAGCAGGACTTAAAAGTCTTTTGTGATTGAGATACATCCCAAAGAGTATCAAAAAGTTTGATCATAGAAAGTAGCATTGGATATGCCCGATACCTATTAACAGGCCAAGTGAGTGTTTGATCAAGGATGGTAGCATTAGATGCCAGATACTAAGTGACAAACCATCTTTTAAATCCTCTGACAAGGTCACACCTAACAATGTGTTTGTAACCTTTAACATGGTTGGCTCTTAATCGAGCTCACTTTAGAAGAGTGAAAATTTGGGGCACCGGTCCCAATGGTTTTTCCCTTAATAGGGTTTCCATGTTGAAAATCCATGTGTTATGTGTCTATAAGTCATTACTTTATTATTTTGCATTTCACTTAAGTAAATCTGGATTGATTGGTATACATTAGTTATTTACTATGTTTCGGTAAATAGTAAGACTGCTTATCGGTAAACATACAGAAGAAGGTTTTACAAAGCATTCTGATAAGTAGAAATTTGTTATAAATATCTCAAGGCATTCATCTTATAGTACTAAATATAGCTAGAGGTATAATTTTTGGTACTAAGTTTGAAGGGTTGATTTAATGATTAATTTTTGAGGCCAATAATTCACCCTCCCTCTCAGTTATTACTAATAGGGAGATCTTCTACAACTTTCACTTTTCCATAGCTAGAGTAGAGGTTGGTTCAAATCCACCCATGTAGAGAAATGGTTGCATTTCATGTGTTGAAAAGGCTAAGTGTTGTATGAGCATTGTGATTTTGTTTATGTGATTGAAATGACATTTTGTTCTTTATTGTTGTTGTGGTTACTTATTTGGATATTTTGTATTGTATCCTCATGGGATTCCAAGGCCAAACTCACCTTTGGGAGGGAAGAGTAGCCCTGGGAGGGAAGGGAATTTTGGGATGAACCATAGAGTGTAGAGTCTCTCTTCTTTTAAGAGAGGGAAAATCATGGATTATGGGGTCTATGTAGCTGTTATTTTATTTGTGAATGGGGTTCATAAGGGGATTTTTAGATTGTAGCCATTGGGGGTAATAAGGGTAGTTATGGGGTTGAGAAAGATACAAAATAAAGCTTATGTGTAGGCATTATGAAGGCATTTGCTATTATGTATTTTCATCTTTCTCCTCTTGGGTACTTGGTCCATCTTCACACCTATGTTTTAAGTCACTTAATGACTTTGTGCAAGCCTTGGGTTGGGATTTTGATGTTACATGCATTCTTGTAAAATGCTATTTTTTTTACATGTGTATTGTGTTTGAGTGTCACCTGCTTGGTCTTTAGTTCTCCTAGCTTAGGGGTGGACTCTTGTAGGCCTATGGTTAGGAGGTGAGCCTCCATGGTCATGACATTACATTCATTTGTAGGTCTGCATTATTTCTAAGGGATGGAAAAAAAAGATAGTGGAAATAAAAGATTGTGCATTTTCCTACATTGTTACTTTTGATTCAAATTCCTTCATATATATGGATATTTCAAATAGTATGAAAAAGAGTTAATCTTACTTGTAAAAGTTGTATACATAAGGAATAGAAAAAGAAAAGAAACATGTCTTGTGAATTTGTGAAATTGTTGTAATCGTGTAAATTACCCTCTTGAGTTATTAATGCTATTAGTTGAATAAAATTTGAAGTTGTAAATATAATTTTCTGTGAATGAATTTTATATTGAGGACATGGGATAAAGTAGAGATAGTATTACCAAACGCAAATAGGCATTTATGAAGTAAGTTTTGTATACCCTACTTTTCTATTTGGAAATAGTTCCTCCAAAATGTATGTAGATATTAGTTTAAGTTAAAATCTGAATATTTTATTTTGCTACTAGATGCTAGAGGATAAACTAAGGAATACAAAATATTATTCTTTTGGTTTTAAACCCTTTGTTTAGCTCATATATAACTGTTAGATAACTGAGAGGGAGGGGGGGTGAATCAAATAGTTATCAATTATCATACAGTCCCAAATTCTTCTAGTTGTATATAAAAACAATTTCAAACATATAACTCAACTCAGTGAAATGTATACTATGATCTCAAACTTTTGGTCCTATAGTTTTTTATCGAGTAGCAATAAATTAATACTATGATTACCGATCAAACTAGATAAATTAATGTGTAAATAAAAATAAAAAATCCACAATATTCATACACATTGACATAGATTTTAACGTGGAAACCCTGCTAAGGGAAAAACCACCTGGGACCGGTAACCCAAAATATTTCACTCTTCTGAAGTGAGCTTGGTTAAGAGCCAACCCTGTTAAAGGTTACAATACACACTATGAAATGTGACCTAGTTAGATAATTTAAAACTAATAATTCTCTCTTGACCAATCATTCACTATGGGGTCAACAAGAAAATAGTCAACATTCATTAGAATGTCATAATAAAGACTTTCACATCTACTTGGTTAAGAGATTTATCTGTAACAATGGTTAAAATAATACAGTAAGGATCTGATTCAAATACAACTCTGTTTGCATATTTTTAGATCTATGCTAAGTACATAATACCTCTAATCAATTTGTTCACTTCAGTTCATCTAATTCTTCATACTCTGTTCTGCTTGGTTAATGCTCTTTCCTCTATCACTCGGTAATGTCTGCAGAAAATTCTTGGTTATGTCTGTAACCAGTTTGATCAGTCATGCATGAAATTTGCATGTTTCCTCATCAGGTGTTAGTCATAATGAATCTCTTGTCTCTTATATAGACATCATAACTCATTAAATTTCCATCCTTTAGATTTTTCCTCTTAATCTCCATCGTTGGTTTTGCCACTTGAACCTTCCTCAACAGTTGTGTAAATAAAATGTTTCAATCTTCTTCGTATGATCCTCCTTGAATTTTCATAACCATTTATCATCATAACATATATTATTATTTACCTAAGAATCATTAATTTATAGATCATCATTCTAGTTGGCCTTGGTTTGATTAAATTGCTTGGTCAATACCATGTTGTGTTAGTGATCCCTAGCTCAGTTATCACTGTGCTCGATATATACTATATTTACTCGGTGTTCACTGTCTCTCGATGTATATAGAAATCTTCAATTACCGACCACTAAACTTTGTTTGTTCGAGATCTTCAATCCATAATAGATTTTTTTTACCATAATGATACTCAAATAAGTTTACATCAATGACAATACATTAACTGATTAATGTAAATCATCATATGTGTAACTCGGTTGATTATCAAAAAAATGACTTCAAACATACAATTAGTTGTAGTTCATCAATCTCTCCCTTTGGTATTGATGAAAACACAATATGAAGTATGAAATATGAAAGTGCCATGGAATACTAAACTTATGTTCTACAACTGCAAAATGTTGTAGCTCTCCCTATCTTGAATATATAAAATGTGTCAGCATTAAAAAACTCACCATGTAGACTCTCCCTGCGTGTTTGACTCTTCCATTCATGAATCTCTCTATAGATAGATATGTCATTTCCCCCTTTATCATTCTCTCCCTTTTATGGATAGATATTTCATTAAATCTCTCTCCCTTTGACAACAATGCAAAAAATAAAATATATAGCTCTCCATTAGCTAAAAAATATCTCTGGTGTTCGGTGTAGTTAAAATAAGTACCTTGTAGTGTACTAATATGTCTCTGTCAGTCAAGTTTAGCTTTGCATCAACATGATTGATATTTTGATTCCATGTAGGTTGATGCAACCTCCTAGTCAGCTTAGTGACCGATAGATAAGGGACAAACCCCTAGTCTACTCCTCAAGTACTCAAATGTATCCTTCGATAAGGGTTTAGTGAATATGTCTGCAAGTTGTTCTTTTAATTGTACATATTCTCATATAACTTGTTTATCTTGTACTTGTTCCCTCAAGTAGTGATATTTGATAGATATATGCTTTGTCTTTGCATGCATCATAGGGCTCTTTGAAATATTTATTGCACTAGTATTATCACAATAAATTATCACTGGGTCAATGATCTCTTCATTCATACCTTTCAAAAAAAAATTTATCCATGCAATGTTCAAAATGTTTACAATAGTAGAAACATATTCTGCTTCTATAGTTGACTAAGATACACATCCTTTCTTTTTACTTATCCAAGTAACTAATCTTTCTCCTATAAAGAATGCTCCACCAGTAGTGCTCTTTCTATCATCAATGTTCCCATCCCAATCAGCATCAATGTAAACTTTTAGTTCAAACTTGCCTTCCCTTTTGTACCACAATACATAGTCTTCAATGTTCTTCAGATATCTAAAAATTCTCTTTAAAAAAGTCATATGAGATACTCTGGGATTAGCATAAAATCTTGCAACAATTCCAACTACGTGTGCTATGTCTAGTCTATCTAGTGTGTACAACATACATCAAATTTCCAATCATAGATCTGTATAATGTTTTATTTACCTCAGGTGTCTTATCTTCTTTTGTAAATTTGCATCGTGTCACCATAAGTGTTTCGACTAGTTTTGATTCTTCCATTCTGAATGTCTTTAGTACTTCCTTGATGTATTTTGATTGAGTAATGTAGGTACCTTTAGTCTGTTGTAAAATTGCAAGCCAAGAAAAAATTTGATCTCTTCAAACATTGAAATTTCAAATTCTTTCCTCATTTCATCAAGAAATGATGTGCATAAGTTATCATTTCCTCCAAATATAATATCATCAAATTTTTTTTATAGTAATAAGAGTTTTATCATCGTTTCCTCCTTTCAAATACAAATTATTGTTATCACTTATTTTGATAAATCCAATACTAATAAGATAGGAATGTAGTCTTTCATACCATGCTCTCAGTGCTTATTTCAAACCATAAAATGACTTGTGTAACTTACATACCATGTTTGTCTGATTAGGATCAACAAATCCTTTAGGTTGTTCAATGTATACCTCTTCTTCTAGTATTCCATTCAAAGATGCAGATTTAACATCCATCTGATATACTTTGAATCCTTTATATTGTCATGCCAAAAACTAGGGCAAAACACAGACAAATTTTTTTTAAAATTACACAAGTACATACAACTAACACTGGATGTGTTGAGGAAAGGTGATAACATGGTGAGTTTAGTCTTCGAGTTGCAAGGTATACTCATAGATTGAATTAGGGCCACACCGCATACGGATGTAGAGTTGGAGCATCAACTTGATGTACGGGTTACATGACCTCTTAGGTCAGATTGAACTAACTATAGTTTAATGTTTATCCATGTGTAATATCGTGATGGTAATTTAGTTGATAGGATCATGTGTTGAATTAGGTTGACCTAGTATTCACTTTGATTTCTTAACCTTGATTACACTAATCCATTTAAATCTAATACTAATTCTCTTTCAATATTAACTACTAACATCTATAAACAACCCCGATATAACTATTTCACAGACACATTAGTTAACTAATAAAAGAGAACTAACTTAATCTCAAAAATTAATATGTATAACCTTTGTTAACTACCCTTGAACCCACTTAACATATATATTAAAATATCCACTAATATAAGGACTAATTAAATTCTATCCCCTTTTAAACAGACATACATGAAACATTTACCCCTTGACATAATTAAAATCTAATAACAATTTCACTATATCAATTAAACTATTAATTAAAATCTAATAATCATAATCTAATCTACTTTCCTAACTTACTAATATCAATTCTAATTCATTAATCCCCTAACAAAACTTAAATTATCCTTTAAATAAAAGAAACATTAAATTACCTCTAGTAGGAAATCAATTTAGCCTCTAAAAATAATTAAATTAACAACTAACTATGCAATTCACATAAAAAAAACTAAAGATATAAATCTAGTAATTAACTACATCATTAACTAACAAATATACCCATAAAATGAACTACACAATTTTTAAAATAAAACAATAAAAAAATATACATCTATTTACTAACTTAAACTATCTTTGCTAAGTAATTTACCATAGGCTAAAACAAACTATAGTT
>MU223619.1:680582-693548 GCA_018584345.1 Thuja plicata | reverse complement strand
TTGAATACACTTTCAATAAAGAAAGAAAGTCTCTCTAGTGCTCTAACTAATCCTAAGGAAGACTCCAACATATTAGAACTTAGTAAACCACCAATGGTTGTCAAATATTTGCACTCAATTGGACTCACTAAACCATCTATTTGACCTAGAAGTGATCGAACGTAGGAGATTTAAGAAACCCTTGTATTAAGCGTTTAAAAGTGCTAAATTTGGAGATTTTGGGGTTCTCGGTGAACTTATCCCTATTCCTTTAAGGTTTGTTCATTTTTAGACATTATTAAAAATTGATGAAGGTTTGGAGTCTTTGGAGTGCAAGGATTCTATGGTTTCTTTTTTATTTGTGGTCTTTTTAAGCACTTTTGAAGCCATAGTGTGTATACAGTCACACCTAGTCTAAAAGAGTCCATAGAAAATCGAATATAGAAAGTTGACTGCCCTAGTTTTAATGTTAAAAACATGCCAGCAAATACCAAATACATGATGTCCTACCATATTTCTCACGGGCCCTAAGTAGGTAACCAATAAAACAATGCAAAAAAAATGCAGAGTAAGGAAATCCTTACATGCGGTCCTCCTTTTACACCAAATCACAGTGGCAATAGATCGCAAGTAGGCGGTCCTCCTTTTACACAAAACCACAATGGAAACCCTCATAGGTAGGTATTCCTCCTTTTACTCTCACCAAATAAAACTTCAGACAATCGCAGGCTCCAGCTCCTTCGCGCTCCCAACTTAAAACCATACAATGAAATGAGATGCTAAATCTTTTTTCTTTTTAAAGTTATGCCCATGTTGGTCAAAATTTTGACCTACATGGTATTGGTCAAAATTTCAACTAACACGGGCATGGATTAAAAAAAAAGAAGTTTTCCTTCTATAATCTGACCAACCTAAATCTTTTTAATTGATGGTCAAAATTTTTGGTAGAAAAATGAGGTCAAATGTAGTAGTGCTACTTTAGATACTGAAGCACTTCAAAAGTCTGGAGTGATGTGTCAGAGAAAAGAAATTAAAGAGAAAATGAAAAAGGCACATAGGGAAGCCCAAGCACTTGATAAAGAAAGGGCTATTCTACATCAACTTGTTTCAGATGTCAAAATTGAAGATAGCATATCTATCATGGAACAAATAGCAATTCTTACTGACGCCATCACAAATCAAAATATTGATAAGAACAGGAAGAGATGAAGTATCAACACAAACTAGTTGAGAAGATCAGCCAAGAAGTGGCAGAGAACAAGGTAAATCTCTCTGAACTAGAAATTCAATTAGAACCTATGATTGTTGAAGTTGTTACCTTAGTTCATAAATTGTGCACATTAGAAAATTTCACTAAAGAAAATAGTGAAAAGATGTCACAACTAGATTCAAATCTAACAACTAGTGTACTAAGTTTAACCTCTAATGCAAACACAATAAAGTTGCATCATGAAAAGATCACAGAGGTCAACATATTGAGACAAGAAATATGGGATGCAGAGACTCAATTTAGAAATGAGGTTATAGAGCTGCAAGCTCACATATTTCCAAACCTCAACACTCTGCAACAACACATTACAGATGCAAGAAATTTGATCTCAACCCCAAAATGTCTGTGGTAGACAAGATATATGACATGCATGTGAGGATATCACTTGAGCATATGGCACTTGAGAATTTAAAAGAGAAATGGGAGAAAATGATGGAGGAAATCAAAGCCTCACACTCTCACATTTTTGAAAAGTTGTAAGTACCTTTGCCCTCATTATCAAAAAAGGAGGAATGTATACACATGTACAAAATACTTTAGTAGAAAAAGGAGGAATGTATACATATGTACAAAATAATATATGACTAAGGAAAGATAGATATGTACATAAACTTACACTTACCAGAATATGCATAGGGGGAGTCATTTCATGACTAAGGAAGAAGTATACACAGGTGTACATACTAATACATCTAAGTATGTTGCACATATCCGTTTTTGATACTAATGTCAAAGGGGGAGATTGATGTCATTAAGTTTTTCCATTAGTATACTTAAAGGGAGAAACATGATAAAGGTCATTGGTATAGACATACTCGACAGACAAAAAGCATACCTGATGAGATAAAAATGTCTATCATGAAAATAGTAAGTATAGAAATGCCCAACGAACATTGAAAATAGTCAAACCGACGACAAGCATAACCGATGATACAGTTTTGAGAACATCTCCGACAAAAGAAGAAAAGGCATACCCAATGAATAGTTCAATTAAGGGACACTGATGGAGTACAAAACTGACATAACTGATAGAGCAACCCAACCATCAGAACTGACAGTCAGTTATAAAACCCACAAAAAGTGGATCTGACTTTACATGTCAGATAAAATAGTGTAATTCTATTTATAGAGTTTTTACTTGTTTTAAATATTTACTTGAGGGACAAGCAAGCATATTGTAAATGTTTTAAAGCATCCTAATGGATCTAAAACATATCTAACTAAAGATCAAGGTCAAGTTGTAAACCTTGGATCTAGAGTTAAATTGTAAAGCGTGAATCAAGAATAGAGCTAGAAACTAGTATAAATAGATGTTCAATCATTTGTAATAATAGAGACTTTTAATCAGTTGAAAAATGATAGTAGCCATGGAGAGCATCTAAGAAGTATAATAGAATTCATGCAAAGTACAGAAATAGATCAAATCATTTATCAAGAACACGGAAAGGCTACCGACGAGAAGAGACAATGTATCACTCAACCACTCAAGGTGATTACATTTACATTGTAAGCTATACAGGATCTGTTATCAGAAAGTAGAGATCATACTCACTATCAAATCAACATTTATATTGTAGTTGCATTCTAACAAGTGCATCACAATAGAAATCCTTTAGTAGAAGGTGAACTTAACAGTTCTTTGATAAATCTCTTAACAGAGTGCACACTTAACAATGTTGCAAAAGCTTCAAACGAAGTAGATCCTAATAGGTCTCCACTCTAATACTCTTAATAGGGTAGATCATCAGAAGTGATCAATTGTAAGCCTTTACCAGCTCCCTTCTTATCTGCAAATAGTGAAGTTTTGTGGGTAGACATCCCCACCACAGTTTTTACTTCCTGACAGGAGTTTTCTACGATATCATATCATGTGTTATGTGTTATTTGTTTTCATGAATGTTTCTTGAATTTTTACACATGTAAAGAACTTATATTATGATTTCACATACATATAGAAAGATGAACAGATAGATAGGTATATACAAATATGATGACACAAAGGTTAATGGGCCAACCACATAAAAAGTTTTAGAGGTACTGATTCACCCCTCCCCTCTTAGTACATCATTCCAATAATTCCAACAAGGTCGCCACACATCCTTCTTCATATCATTATCTTTGATCATTCTGATTCATTCGTACAATGTTTGTACACTTCTATCAGTCATCATACAATAGTAATAACCAATCTATTCACTCTATAGAAACACATGTTGACATCAGTGAAAAAACATGAATATCAACAACATTAGTAGTACCCAAATATGATATCATGTAACAATATTCCCCTTTGGCATTGATGGAAACATATGGGAAAATCCATCAACCCAAAAATACTCTCTCTCAATACAATCTTCTCAATATTCTCAACACAAGTCTCCCTAAAGAAGTAGGGATTTTAACATAGAATCTCTCCCCCTTTAGAAACAATGGAAAAGGGTGCCATAAATCTTCTATAATATTTTGTAAGGTGTATCTTTTTCAAATCTTCATGTCTAACAGCCAGGTGCAAAATCACCCAAATGTGCTCTGTAGTGTTCCTGTGATCACCCCCCTGAGGAGTATATCCATACATCAAGTCCAGAAAAATGATATAGCTCTGAAATCCACAAGGCTAATGCATGCCTACAATAATTAATTACCACTAGGAGGGGATCTCACCCCAAGAATGCTTCTAAGATATTCAAAAGAATCTTTTGGAAATAGTTTTGTAAACATATCTTCTATCTATTCCTTTGTGCTAATATACTCCAGCCTAATCTCTTTCCCTGAAACCTTGTCCCTCAAGAAATGATACTTAATAGAAATATTTTTAGTCTTTGAATGCTTTATAGGATTCTTCAACATATTTACTATGCTAGTGTTATCATAATGCATAACTACTGGCACTTCAAAAAAAATTCCAATATCCTTCAACATTTGTTTCATCCAAACAGCTTGTGTAAAATTTATAGCAGCAAAAACATACTCTGATTCAATAGTAGACTGGGCAATACAATCCCGCTTCTTACTTAACCAAGAAACCAGCCTTTTCCCACGAAAAATTCTCCACCACTTGTACTCTTTCTATCATCCACATTGCCTGCCCAATCAACATCAATGTAAGCCTGTAAAATAAAGTCATCTAATTTTTTATACCACAATCCATATTCTATTGTTCCTTTCAAGTATCTAAAAATTAATGTCAACGGCAAGGTGTGTCTCTTTAGGATCTTCTTGATATCTTGCAACAATTCTAACTACATTGGAGATATCTAGTCTGGTGTGAGTTAGATACGGTAGACCACCAATCATTGATCTGTACTTTGTCTAAAAAACACTTTGAGTCTCATCATTACTAGTCATTTTGTATCCAGTCACCATGGGTTTCCCAATAGGTTTACAATCTTCCATTCCAAAATTCTTCAAAATTTCCTTAAGATACTTGGTCTGAGATATAAAAATACCATTCTTACTCTGATTAATTTGCAAACCAAGAAAGAATTTCATCTCACCAATCATTGACATTTCAAATTCATTTTCCATTTCTTTATAGAATTTTTTTACTCATTTTATCATTGCCTACAAAAATGATATTATCAACAAAAACTTCTATGATTAAGATTCCATCTTCACCAGTTCTTAAATATAAATTGTTGTTTGCATTACCTTTTTTGAAACCAAGACAAAGTACATACTTATCTAGTCTTGCATATCATGCTCTCGGTGCTTGCTTCAGTCCATACAATGCTTTCTTCAACTTACAAACCATGTATTCATCTTCTATCAAAGGAAATCCATAAGGTTGCTCTATGTATACTTCTTCTTCTAAATCTCCATTCAAGAATGTTGATTTCACATCCATCTGATATACTTTAAAGTCTTTATTTGCAACATAAGAAAGAAATAATCTCACAGCTTCTAGCCTAGCAACAAGAGATAATGTTTCTTCAAAGTCTATGCCTTCTTGTTGCAAGTAGCCTTTACAAACCATTCTAGCCTTATTTCTTACCACTCTTCCTTCCTCATCCATTTTGTTTCTAAAAATCCATTTAGTTCCTATCACATTTTTTTGTTTTTAGGTCTTGGAACCAATTCCCAAGTATTATTTTCTTTATCTGTTCTAGTTCTTCTTGCATAGATTTAGTCCAAGATTCATCTCTACATGCTTCATCAGTAGTTTTTGGTTCAACTTGAGAAATCAAAAAAATTGCATCTCTTACTTTAGATCTAGTCACCATTCCTTTACATGCATTACCAATGATTTGATCTTTAGGATAGTTCTTCTTAACATATCTTGGAGTCTTAGGAGTCTCAATAAGCTCAATTGATTTATCTTCAATCTCATCATCAACCATCAAAGTTTCTACAGGCTCAACATGGACCTCTTTTATGTCTACAATATGTCCACAGTCATACATTCTTTCCTAAATCTGAAACTTTTCATCTATCCTTACATTAGCACTTTGAATCAACTTCCTCAATCTCAGATTAAAAAATTTATATGCTTTTCTCTTAGTAGAATAATCAAGGAAGATACCTTCATCACTCTAGCATCAAACTTCCCTATCTCATCATCTCTTTTGATATAGCATTTACTTCCAAATATTCTGAAATATTTTAATGTAGGAGTATGACCAAACCATAATTCATAAGGAGTCTTACTTGTACCTTCTCTGATCTGAATTATGTTCAAGGTGTACACAGCAGTACCAACAACCTCTCTCCAATGAACATGTGATACATTTCCTTCCAATAACATAGTTCTGGCAACATATAATATCGTTTTGTTTCTTCACTATGCTATCCCATTCTATTGTGGTGTCCTAGGTCCAGATGTGTGTCTGAATATTCCATGCTCTTCACAGTTGGTATTAAATAATTTTGATGTAAACTCACCACCTCTATCTGATCTAAAAAATTTTATCTTTAAACCAGATTCATTCTCAAATTTTTCTTTGAATAACTTGAATTTGTCAAATGCCTCATAGTTCTCTCTCAAATATGTAACCCACATCATTCTAGAAAATTCATCAACAAAAAGTATAAAGTACCTTTCACCATAATAAGATCTTGCTCTTGTAGGACCAAATAGATCTGTATGTACCAGATCCAAGTTCCCTTTTGCTGAATAAGATTTTCTTTTAAAATTGCTTCTAGTATGCTTCCCCATAACACACTCTCTACACTTAGTGTTAGATGGTTTCACAATATTAGGTAGATCTCTTACAACATTTTTCATACTAGCCTTCACAATGTTATCAATGTTAACATGACAAAATCTTCTATGCCATAACCAACTGTCATCAACCTTCGCAATAAAGCAAGAAGCTTCAAATATATTTAGTTCAAATACATTACCTCTAGATTTAGTACCAAGTGTGATCAAGTATTCTGATTTTATTCTGATAGAAATTTTCCCATCAATGAATTTTAAATGATAACCTCTGTCCACTAGCTATCCAACACTTAACATATTATGCTTAAGTCCATCAACAAGTAGTGCATTATCAGTATTAGTCTTTCCATCCAGAGAATAGATCCAACTCCAATGATCAGCTTAGGAGTATTGTCACCAAATCTAACAACACCACCATCATATATTTTCAGACTAACAAACTTGTTTTTATCTCTAGTCATATGATGTGAACAACCACTATCTATAATCCACTCAAATTTCTTTTCAACATGAGATACCAAGGCTTTTTCTTCATGTATAGATTCATCATCCTTAATAGAAATAAATCCAATTTCATCATAATCAACATCATCATCAGAGATGCCTTCACTAGCATAATAAAATTCCTTGTCTTTTGAATACTTTGATTTGTAAAACTTAGGTTTATGTTTTGGAACCCTTGTAGGACATCAAGATGCAAAATGACCAATCTTGTTGTATGAAAAATATTTCAAAGGTAATTTGACTACAAATTTACCCTTACCTCTATGTTCTCTTCTATAAATCAGGGCTACCACTTCATCTAGCTTTATTTCTTCCTCCTATATCTGTTCCCATTCACCAACATAGTCTCCAAGTTCTTCTCTCAAGTCACTATTGCTGGTGCTCGCAATTCCAGATAATGTATTTTTGTTTCTATGCATAGTCACCTTGAATGTTGACTAAGATTTAGGTAAAGAATCTCCTAGTTCTGTGGCCTCAAAAGTAGTTATATTTCCAATCAAAATATCTCTATTTAAGTTTGGATTCAAAGGTATAATCTCATATATAGCTTGTACTTTAGTTTTGTATGAAGGTGTCAGAGATCTGAGTATCTTCCCAATCACTTCTTCTTCACTATAAGTACCTCCAAAGTTTCTAATGAAAATATCCACTTTAGTAATTATTTTTGCATATGCCCTAATGTTCTCATCATCTTTTATTTTCAATGATTCAATCTTTGTCTTCCACTTTTGTATTTTTGCTTTCTTTGTAAACTTATTTCCTACATATAGTGCTTCCAATCTTGTCTAAATCTCATGTGCAAAATCCAAGTCTTTTACTTCTATGAATTCAACTTCAAAAAGTGCATTGATCAATGATTCCCTTGCAACCATATTACATGAAAATAAATTCTTTTCATCTTCGACAGCTTTAGCCAATTCCTCCTCAGTCTTTATCTTTTCATTTCTTTTCATGATCATCCAATAGTCATTTCCCAAACATAGCAAATATGTTCTCATCTTGTTCTTCCAACTGTCAAAGTTTTCAGGATCAAAGTTTGGGCTATCTAGCCTATAGTAAGACATCTTCAAGATCACCTCAAGCTATTAAGATTTCTCTCTAAGGACTAGTAGCTCTGATACATATTGTTAAGAATAACAGTCCACACGCACAACTGAGAGGGGGGTGAATCATTTATGATATACATTATTAAAATTTAAACTTTATAAACCAAATCCACAATACAAATGATAACATAAAAAATTCCAACACAATAAAACAATCCTTTGTTGTCAAGGAAACCTGTTAAAGGTGAAACCTCGGTGGGAGTTAGCACCCACAAATGATGTACTAAGAGTGTAATATCCCTGTTAAAAGATTTAGCCCTGTTAGGAGATTATTAAAACATTATAGTACATAGTACCTATTAAAGGAAATACCCTATTAGGAGTCAAGAGTAACAGTGGGCTCACTTCCCAAACAAGGTTAAATCCACCCTTAAGGATTAACAATCCGAACATGTGTATATCAAAAATATATAATCTAGTGAACTGTCTTATAGCAACTATCTTTGCTTGGTCACTTTCAATGAAGTAATCTAATCATAAATTCTTCTCTACATCCAATAGCCAATCAAGTTTCATAGCTTCCACACTTCTCTATCTTTCAATTACCTTCTCATCATTCTACTATCACATCTTTTCAAAAGAAAATATCTCTCATATCTACCCTATTACAATAATTGATTAGGTCAGCCAATTAAGCTTTCCTAATATATGGTGCAGGAGCACCTTAAGGTCTTAAAGAGATATTAAAAGAATTTTGGCTTTTAGGTTGGTTTGGCCAACCAAAAAAGGTAATAAGGAATAAATATGAAGTCCCAAGTTTGTTTTTGTGTATTTCTAGAGGCAGGAGTAATTAGGGTTTAGTGTTTGATGTGATCAAATAGGATCTAGGGGTTTAAGTCCTAGAAAGTTAACCAAAAGTTCAAAGGTTGACCAAAACTCCAAAATGGAGTGGCACCTATGATTATGATGTTCTTGAATGTTTTAAGGTCATATGAAGTGGTTTAGGATCAAATTGTACCATTGAAAGTATTAGTTTTTCATTTGAGTAAAAGATGTAAAAGTTGCAAATATTACTGGCTAGATTGAACCAGCCTAACAGAGAACAAAAAGGAAAGTTTGAACCTAATTGGCTGGGACCATATATTATCACTACTACTTTTGGGACTAGAGCTTATCAACTAGCTACACCTAAAGGAGACATTCTTCTAGATCCTATTAATACTCTACATTTGAAGCGGTTCTACGCTTGATGTTCAGCTAGTAGAGCCTGTACATCAAAAAGTTCTTGCAAAATACCAAAAACATTCAGAAAATTGATCCTGAAGAAATCCAAAAAATAGTAGAAAAATTCCTATAGAAAGGGTATCCTTGGTGAAAACTTGGCAAACAGGCACCTTGATGCTACAAAAATATTCAAAAAAGCAAAAATAGCACCTTGTAAAATAGGCATCTTGGTAGCAAAAAGAAAGAAAAGATCTTGCCAAGTGGTAAAAAAACCTGGTAATCAGGCATCACTTGTGTTTTGTGCTCCATCTATCAATGCATTACTAATACTAGGCCTTTGTAATTTTACCTGTGCTCATACACTAACTTCATTTTCCTAAATGGCTATCTTATACTTGCTTGGGATTTGTCTACATTTACGTCTTAGGAATAAGTCATTTTGCACTAGGGCATCTTTGCTAGCATGGTAGGTTGTGGTTGCTAGGTTGCTCTAGGATGGTTTTCCTCATGAACACAATATTTCTTGATACATGTAAAAAAATGTCACTTTTCACAACAAGGGTGTCTTTTCAAACACCCCATATCCAGACATGACATTTACAGTGACAGTGTTCCTACAAGGCTATATTGGATCACAAACATGAATGGATTATCCTATCAATCCACAGACATGGAACACCATATTGCTTATATTCCAATTTTCTAATTGATGAATCTTTACTGTGTTTGACATATGAATGAACAAGTACTACTTAAACACATAGTTTTTTATTAGTTTGATTATGATTCTTTCATGTCCTGATGATGTTTTCAACTAGGGGCATCTAAGTAATTATAAATTTTATTTGATTGATTCACCATTGATGATTTGTTATGTCTTCTTAGTTACTCAATAATGTCTGTGCAAAGACAAAGAGTCACAAGGATAGGGGGCATAATGTTTTCTTGTTTTTCTTCATATGGTGATTGTTCCAAATGATCCTATAAATTTCACCTAACTTGGATGTTTATGGTAAGAGCTGCCACTATGGGTGGATAGCTGCATATATCTCAATCTTCGTTATGTGTAAACTACGGTGAGGTTGAAACCATCTCCTTGTCTATTTTCTGGTCCAGGTTCTCACTAAGGTATATGAATCATAACGTACCCAAGGATATGAATTTTCAAGGTCATTGCGGGTCCAATATCTTGCCTTAATCAGAATCTGGTATATTAAAAGGAAGGTGACTATTTTGTTATCCTGGCTTCTATACCTGGATGCCTAAGTCTATTTCTGACATTTCAATTAAACATAGTATTCATACTTTCATAATAGCAGTGGGTATTAGTGATGGTTGTACTATCAGGTGGTTTCCATTCCAGAAGGTGCCAAATGATGATAAAGAGCTGTATATTTGCATACCAGTGATAAAGTCCTAAAATTCTGCATATAGTTGCATTTAGAGATTGCATGATACATTTATAAAGGCAGTAAACACATAAAGACTTTTTTTTTCTCAAAAAATGCTTTCTATCTTCTTCTAAAAATCAAGTTAATTACATCATCCATATTACTGATATATCTATCATTCCACATCCATAGCATACATTTTGCATTCATAAAAAGAAGAAATAGGAAAATACAAAAATAAAGCATCCATGTATTGCATTTTTACTTTTTCATCCTAAGTGCATCCATACATCTATATTGCATGAAAGGGAAAATCAAAAAGACACATACTATTGCATTTTCATATGAATATCATTTAAAACATATTTATATCATTAATCACATCAAATCAAAATGATGTCTAAATCTAACTCATCAAGAGACCAAGATATCATCGCATGTGCAAAGTACATCTATCACATCTATCAACGCAAAAGGAACTCATGAAACATGTTAGAATCAGGAAGCTGCATCAGATCTATATATCAAAATATGGTACAGATCAAAATATGGAACAGTATGCATAAAGAGTATTAGAGTACCAGTGAGGCCAAATAAATCAGATATACATGTATAAATGTCATATACAAAAGAGGATCTTAGGAGGATCTAGATATACAAATGTAAGGTAAAGATAT
This sequence comes from Thuja plicata, assembly GCA_018584345.1. NCBI lineage: Eukaryota > Viridiplantae > Streptophyta > Pinopsida > Cupressales > Cupressaceae > Thuja > Thuja plicata. The sequence goes on along the minus strand of MU223619.1, from coordinate 682,299 downwards.
ACATATAAATGGTACAAATATCAACTCTACCCCGCCCCCTCTCCCTCATCAGGAGGAGGAGGAGGAGGAGGAGGTGGTACAAAAGGAGTTGCTGGAGGTGGCATGGCCCCCTCTGACTGCTGAGTCACTTGAGAAAAGGAAGGTGCTCTCTGACCCTTAGGCACTGTTGCATGATATAGGGCATAGTAATATGTGGCCCTCTAACCCTGATGAACTGCTGTCCAGGCATGTGCATCTCTCTCAGCTCTGAGCATCTCACCCTACCTATCCCTCTCTACTCTCAGTCTCTCCAACTCTATATCCATGTCTACAAGTAAATAATCTACAGTAGTAACTCGGGCCTCCAACATTGTAATCCTATCTCAGAGCTGCTCTCGCTCCTACTCACATCTAGACAAAGGATCTCCATCTCTACCTGTATCCTACTCTTGGGACCTATCCTATCCTCTGTCTGGTGGCCTATCCTATGACCCCTTCCACCTCTGTCGCTGCTTCTCTCCTATAAGAAATGGACCAGTATCTCTTCGAGGAATGACAAATTTGAATCTCTAGCACCTACCCTACCCACTACCACTGGCTCCACCTATATTAATAGCCTCACCACCACCCCTCTATCATCTCCATCAAGACCATCATCAGGAGGAGTGTTGGTTCTCAAATCGACAGATTGGATTTCCTATGGACTTGCCAATCCAATGTTGGGAAACCCAAGTGATTTGGCTAACTAACAAGTCACAACCAAGGCAAGGTTGGAACTTCTGCAATTCTAGCTCTGCAAAACCAAGACTGGTAGGCCTATACCTTGACTTATCCTTCAAGTTACAAGGCTTTTTATAGCAGATAACCTGTATATGGAACTCAAACTTCCGTCTCTCAAAGTATGGCAAGGAACTTGAAATAAATATAACTGAAATCAATATATCATGAACTGTAAGCTAAAATAGTTTAAGTAATTGAAAGAATGTTTAGTAAATATGTATGTAATTTGAAATGAACAGATAGATAAGATATCACAAAACTATAAACAATGAATTGAATAACTATAATCCAAATAATGATTAGACCAGTGCCTTATTCTACCATGGGCAATAGACTCAAGATCATTCCAATCTTATGTTCAACCTCAGAGATAATTTTACAAGAAAACTTATCACTTCAAAGGTGTTATGGAATGTACATGCAACCTAAAACAAATTCAGAGATATTTCAAAAGGGGTAATACTTCTCAGATGACAGACCAATTGACTAAGGCCTCAATCAACTAATTTAACCATGCAAAATGAGAAAACCAATTGAAAATATAGAATATGAATCAAATCAGGAAGCATGCACATCAAACTATCACTTTGAAGAAGTTCTATTGGTTTATCCAAGGGACTAATTGTAAAATGATATGAAACTATTACACATGTGAAAGAAAAAAGGACTTATCTTTATTGATTTTGAAAAAATAGTACATCCAGGTCCATGTTATACTTGTTGATTAAAAACTATCCAAATATGTGAAATTGTATTATTATTTTCCTCTCTTTAAATTTTACATTATGTATATATATATGTGTGTTTGAGTGGCTTTCACACCTCTTTAGAGTGAAAAGACACAACTCTTATTACAAATTATTTTGAAAAAACAATAAACTAACTAAAAAATAACTACCTAACTTTCGGATTTGGCTTTGGTCAAAAATCCAAAACACCTTGTGAAAAGCTAATATTT
>MU223619.1:658325-669121 GCA_018584345.1 Thuja plicata | reverse complement strand
TATATATATATGATTGTGTGGGTGTGTATAAAGATATGAATATATGTATCATTTTTGTGATGTAATATTGGAATTGTGAAATAAAATTAAAATAAAATAAAAATATATTTATATATATATAAGATAACTAAATATTATTATGTCTAATTGGAAAAACTAGCTCTTCTAGGATATTTGAACCTTAGACCTCCTAGGAGTAAGGCTAGCTAGTTTACCATTGAGCTATGTGAGTTATTTGGTAAATCTTTTGCTTACTATCATATTTAATGACTTGGTAAGTTAATTAAGTTAATTTAAAACTAAAATTGTAACCATATGCTTCTGAGTAAATAAATGATGGTTAACACTAAATTAATTATTTATTAAATAATTCATACCTACCTTATAGTTGAACAATTGCTTCCCATAAAGCAACTTCTCCAACCATATGTCTATTATTTATTTGGAGAAGAAAATATTCCCGGGGGGAGAAAGAATTTGGGGGAGATTCTGAGAATATATTTTACAATTGGAAGATGCGGTTATTTCATCAAGGTTGAAGGAAGACAATAGTTTATTTTGTTCTGAGAAAATGGAGAAACAATTGTTGCAAAAAAATAAAATGTAGTCTTTATGCTGAGGCCATATCTCACTAACCAACCGTTGGATCGTGCTAATTTTTGGATATGTTGGTAAAGACCAAATTGTGTCAATTCTCACGGAGCGATCAAAAAAATAATATATGGGTCAAAAGTTATAGATCTTTGTATGTGGGGCTATTCAGGTAGACAGTAAGAAGGAAGTTGGAAAGCTTGGAGGTTTATGGAATTGCTTAATCACCAAGGGAATTATCTGGAGGACTCCAGGTAGAGTCTAAAACCAAAAATAATTTCCCATATCTATGTTATTATTGGAGTAATGTGTTTGTTATTGTGACTATTCTATTATTGATTATACCTATAGATAAGTAATCTAAAAACATTCGTAATAGAATATGGAAATAAGTATCAGTATCTAATGTGTAGGATTGATGAATTTTATCACTATCTATTATTGAGATTGTTTATGTCTTCACATGTGGTTTTAATTATATGTGATCTCTATGTTTGGATGGTTGTTTCATTCCTATCTAGTTTTTATTGAGTTTTAAAAGGTTTAGGATGTCATTTTATCACCCTTCCTTTTGATAGTTTATTTCATTTGGTAATATTTTTGTCTTTGTTCTATCTCTGATTTTGTGTATGAGAAAGTCTCAAATCATTGTCAAGGTGTCTTGTGAAGATCGTCTTTTGTTCCTTTTTGTATTCTACATATTTTTAGGTTTTGGACTCATCCTGAGGGTTTGATAACATAGGATGGTTTCCTAAACCTAGGGATTGGATGTTTTATAGTGATTAAAGTCCCCTTTGATGACATGTTTGATTAGGGAAAAAAAAGTTACCCTAGGTGGGTGGCTCACCATAGGTGCTAGGACCCAAAGTGGTTGCTAGGAGATCCTATGGGTGAGTTCTTAATCAAGTGATAACCATAAAAAAATGAACTTGGGCTTTGGGGGTTTACACATAATAAAAGATAAGTGATATTATAGTCCGCATAGACCTATTGGAGTACCGGTACTATGGATAACAGCCAGGGTGGATCCTTAAACTTTAAGAGGGGACCGGTGTTACATGGTTTCCAGGGAGGATCCCAATACACAGGTTGTGTGATGACACTCACCTAGTTGGCAATCTAGAGCCCTTACTCATATTTTTTGATGTTTGGATACTTGTTGGTATTTTTTATTTCTTGTTTATTTATTTATTTTGGATGGTTCTTTTGGGAAAGTATTCTTCTTGGCCTTAGATTGCCTTAGAGCTTGTGTGGACCTTGGTTCTATCTCCTAGCACGGGGGACTGGAACTTCATAGTTCAACATGGTTGGATGGTTAATATTATTGAGGTATTATTCATGGTTGCATGGATTTATTTACCTTTGGATTCATGCTTGGAAGCTATCAAGAATTCTACTTCTATATCATGTACCTCAATGTATTGTAATTATGACGTATTGATTTATTGAAATCCCTTGATGGGTATTGTAATATAATGTAATGTAGTTGAAAAGAGGAGCAATGTAATGGGAATGGGTATTTCTAGGTGAATGTAAGGGAAAAGTTATGCTCCAACTTATGTATATTATAAGGATTAAAGTGAGGTGGACCTTTTCAATTGTTTCCCTCTTATGATATCTTGTTATAAATTAAGTGATCTCTGCATGAAAAAATTATTCTTATTATTCTCTTGTGTTATGGATAAGGACCTAGTTTATATTGATGTGATAAGTAAGTTTTCTTTTATGACAGACTAAAAGAAATATTATGAAATATTTAATTAATAAATGAACATGTGGTTATGCTTTCAACAAAGTGAAATGTTATTGTTAGATAAAATGATCTTATTATAAGAGGAACTATAGGAAATAATAGAATAATAATAGAGTTGTAACTATTGAATAACTATATATTTAAGAAAGGAGATGACTAAATATTAAGGGAAGTTTATGGGAAATAAGTAAAAGACATTTCTAGTTCAGTGTAACTTAATAAATTGATTCACATATTGTTAACTTATGATTAATGTTAAGAATGAGTTAGGAACATTTTGGTTGTTGACTTAAAATATATCTAGTATAATGTACATCTAGGTGGTAGGGTATGTGATAATGAATGATAATCTTTACCCCAATGTCTATATGAAACTAATTTTATAAGATAGTTTACATATGTTATGAATTCCATTAGTTAGTTAGTAGGATGGATCGTGTTGGTAAATCTAGTTTTGGTGATTAGTCATTGAAACATGTTCATAAGATAGTAATCATTTATTTTGAAACCCTATAAGTATGTTAGACTTGTAAATCATTATGAAGCTCATAAGTGTAAATAGATTAGTCAATGTTTGTTTGAGTAGCGATGTTAGGGAACCTATGAGGACTTAGGAATCTTTAGTCATGTTGCATTCTTATTTTGTGAGTAAGTGTGTATCTATTCTTTAGATAATGTGCATTGTAATATTTAAAAAAAAAATTGACTGCATCTTTAGAGATTAGTTGTTATGTTCTCCTGGGTTCCCTGGCGGGCCGTTACACAAGAAGAAGATTGCTTATGTGAAAGAAGAGGACATGACTAAACAATCAAAGGTAAGCTTGGATTCAGAGAAGGGAGAAAGCTTGATGCTTAGGAGGATATTGATAAAAGAACCTACAAAGGATGAACACAAACAGAGAAGGGATCTTTTAGGGTCAAGTGAAAGCTTCTTGGTAAAGTATGTAGAGTCATAATAGACTCCAAATCTACTGATAATGTGATATCAAAGGAAGCAGTGTAGAATCTCAATCTGGTCAAGATAACTCATTTGTGCCCTTACAAAGTAACTTGGTTGAATAAGGGACATAATATACCGGTGAATGAGAAAGTGTGGGTTGAATTCACTATTGGAAATTATCAATACAAGATACTTTTTGATGTATTACCAATAGATGCATGCCATTTTTTGCTTGGTAGACCATGGCAATATGATAGGGAAGAAGTTCACCATGGCAAAGAGAATAAGTACTCATTCAAGAAGAATTGGGTAACTTATAAGATATAGTCTTTGATAGAGGAAACAATGGAGAAGATGGACTCCAATACCATTCTAATGAGTGGGAAGGAGTTCCTCAAGAAATGAAGGAGGAAGAAGGAATTTTCTATGCAATCTTGGTGAAGCCAAAAGAGGGAGAGACACCTAAATAGTCTCCTATGCCCGCAGAAGTGAAGCAATTGTTAGATAAGTTCCAAGACATCATTTGTGAAGGGACTCCAACTACATTACCTCCAAAGAGAGAAATCAGTCAACAAATTGACTTTATGCTAGGGGCATGATTTCCTAATAAGGCTACATACAAAATCACAGCAGAATAGAACAAAGAGATAGCAAGGAAAGTTCAAGAACTATTGGACCAAGGATTGATCAGAAATAGCATCAACCCATGTGTTGTCCCATTGGTGTTGGCTCCTAAAAATGGAGGTAAGTGGAGAATGTGTAATGACTCTAGGGAAATAAATATGATAACTATTAGATATAGATTTCTTATTCCTAGAATAGAAGATTTAATGGATTGCTTGGGGGGGTGCTAAGTATTTTTCAAAGATTGATTTAAAAAGTGGATACTATCAGATTAGGATGAAAGAGGGTGATGAATGGAAGTCAACCTTTTAAAACACAGAGGGGTTATATGAGTGGTTATTAATGCCATTTGGGATTACAAATGCACCTAGCACTTTTATGAGGGTCATGAATGAAGTCTTGAAAGATTGTATAGGGGTATTTGTAGTAGTCTACCTAGATGACATCCTCATTTTTAGTAAAACAAAGGAAGAGCATATGAAACACTTGGAACTTGTGTTGAAGAGGTTGCAGGAGGAGAAACTCACCATAAATCTTGAAAAGAGTGAGTTTATGAAACAAGAACTAGTCTACCTAGGATTTATAGTATCCCAAGGTGACTTGAAGATGGACAAGAGAAATGTGTAAGCCTTATTTAGTTGGCCTACTCCTAAGATAGGGACTGAAGTGAGAAGCTTCAATGGGTTAGCCCAATTCTATAGGAAGTTTATGAGGAGATTCAGTGAAATTTGTGCACCTGTCCTAGATACCATTAAGGGTGGAATCAAGACAAAGTTTGTGTGGACCAAGGAAGCCAATGAAGGATTTGAGAGTTTGAATAAAGAAGTAGCCACCTAACCAGTACTAGATTTACCAAGTTTTGATAAGTTATTTATAGTGGAATGTGATGCTAGTAACATAGAAGTGGGTACAATGCTAAGTTAGGAAGGAAGATCTATAGTCTTATTTAGTGAGAGGCTTAATGAAGAAAAATCTAGATACTCATCCTATGATCTAGAGCTTTATGCATTAGTGAAAGCTCTTAAGAAGTGGAGGAAATACTTTTTCCAAATGAATTTGTGGTGTACACTGATAAATAGGCCTTAAGATACATAAACACATAGGAGAATCTTAGTTTGAGACACATAAAATAGATGGAGTTTCTGCAATCATACACTTTTACTATCAAGCACAAAAATAGGGTAAATAACAAGGTAGAAGATGCCCTTAGTAGGAGATTTCTTACCATCCAGGAGATTCAATTGTAGAGTATAGGGATTGAAGGATTCAAAGACATTTATGAAGGAGATTCAAATCTCTCAGAGATCTATAAGGTGTGTACTGATTTTGAAAATCACTTTCATAGTGAGTTTGCAGACTATACCTTAAAGAATGGATTGTTGTTTAAAGGGAAGAAACTATGTGTTCCAAGGGGTTCTATGAGGGAGAACCTCATCCAAGAGAAGCACAATAAAAGTTTGAGTGTACACTTTGGGTTAAACAAGACCCTATACTTAGTGGAGAGATAATAATGGTGGCCTAAGATGCAGAAAGATGTAAGAAGGTATGTTGAGCAGTGTGGAGTATGTCAGAAGGCAAAGGGGACATCATCAAATGCAGGTCTTTACAAGCCATTTCCCATCCCAAATAGACCATGGGAATGCATAAGTATGGATTTCATAGTGGGGCTACCTAGGACACCAACTAGTTTGGATAGTGTGTTTGTGGTAGTGGATAGATTCAGTGAGATGAGTCATTTCATCCCATGTAAAAAAACACATGATGCCAGTCACATTGCCCATCTTTTCTTCAAGGAGATAGTAAGGATACATGGCTTTCCAATTAGTATAGTTGTAGACAGAGATTTGAAGTTTATGGGGCACTTTTGGAAGGCCCTATGGAAAAGAATAGGAACTAATTTGTCTTATAGTTCTTCATATCATCCTCAAATGGATGGTCAGACATAGGTAATAAACAGGGTTCTTGGAAACTTGCTAAGATGTTTGAAAAAAGATTATGGGCAAGGATGGGAGAAAGTCATCCCACAGGTAGAATTTTACTACAATGATAGCACAAACAAGACTACTGGTAAGAGTCAATTTGAGATTGTATATGGTATACATCCAAGGGGTGTACTGGAGCTCAGAGACTTAAAAGGATATGAAGGAATCAGTGGACATGTAGATGACTTTGCACAGTCAATGAGAAACTCTAGTGGAGGCCAATCAGAAGTTGACAGATAAGAAAGATGAAGGAAGGAGAGACCTACAATTTTAGGTAGGAGACTTGGAGATGGTATATTTGAACAAGGCTAGACTATAGAAGGGGATACCAAGAAAGCTATAGATGAAGAGGATTGGAACTTGTAATGTTTTGGCTAAATATGGTCCCAATGCCTACAAGATAGATCTATCGAAAGATATGTCCATTTCTCCCATTTTCAATGTGAAGGATTTTATTCCATACAAAGGACCAGATATAGATGAGGAAGAGTATAGTACAAAGGTAACTAAGGATGTGGAAGAACTCAGAGTACCTATTCAAGCTAAGACACAAGTGGAAAGGGTACTGGATTCAAGAGTGAAGAAGAAGACAAGAAAGAAAGTCTACATGGAACACTTGGTGAAATGGGAACACCAACCCAAGTTAGAGGCTACATTGATAGAAAAAGGAGACTTCAAGAAGCATGGAATAAGAATGGACTTCATCACACCTAATATACCTTGGTTTTCTTGTTGCAAGGGGAGGATGGTGTAGGAGCACCTTAAGGTCTTGTAGAGATCTTTAAAGAATTCTAGCTCGTAGGTTGGCTTGGCCAAACACCAAAGGTAATAAGGAATAAATATGAAGTCCCAAGTTTTTTTTTGTGTGTGTGTGTTTAGAGGTAGGAGTGATTAGGGTTTAGTGTTTGATGTAATCAAATAGAATTTAGGGGTTTAAGTCCTAGAAAGTCAACCAAAAGGTCAAAGGTTGACCAAAACTCTAAAATGGAGTGGGACCTATGATTATGATGTTCTTGAATGTTTTAAGGTCATATGAAGTGGTTTAGGATCAAATTGGACCATCGGAAGTAGTAGTTTGTCATTTGAGTAACATATGTAAAAGTTGCTCATGACAACTTTGCAACTTTGCAAAGTTTTCATGACAACATTTCCTAAAACCTAGGAAAGGGCTTTAATGGTTCCCAAATCTTGACATCAGGGTCCAAACATGTGGTAATAGGATATATAAGGTCTAAGAAACCCTAATCTGATAGTTGGAGGTGGCATTGTACGAATTGTGAATTGAGAAGCAAGTTTTTGACTATGTTTTTGTAACAGAGCCTTGATCTAGCCACTTAATGGATTGAATGACATGAATGAATGCATTGATACATTGTTTTATTCATTTAGAAGTTCTTTTTGGAGTTATTTTTCTAGATTGTTACTTTCTTTGCACATTTTGTAAATTCTTTGAGTTTTACTGTTTCGGTGGTCTGTTCAGGGCCAGTCTTGTAAATATGTGTCCCTCTTGAGTTCCCGTGGTTGGAAAACTATGGCCACTTTGAATAAAGTAGGATAAAATGTAGATATTATAAATATGTGTTTTGGGGTCTATGGATTCAGGAGAGCTATTTTTTCCAACAAGCCCTAGGTGAGTGCAGTGGCATTCTGGTTAATGGCTTGTGTAGAATAGTAGCATGGAAAGAAGCTAAATGGATTGGATTGAACCAATAAATGGTGGGAGAATGTGGAGTAGTGTTTCCTTGATAATTTTATGCAAGGATAATATTGGTGGAGTTTTTTAGAGCAACCATTGAAGACAAAGAAACCAGACTCGTGAACATGCTCCTAAAACCCTTAAAAATAGGGGTTTGGTGAAAGTCTAGGGTACGAACAGGGTGCGGGTCTGAAACCTAGAAAATCATAGAGCCTAGGTTGGACCTAAAAATAATCCATAGTTTATTTAGAGGGTTGTTAAGGGGATTTGAGAAGAAATCCAAGAAAACTAGTTTCTAGGAGGCCTAATTGACCAAAAAGGCTAGAAGGCCTCAAAATAAGAACACTAAGAAACTGATTGAAACCTAATGGAGGGATCCATAAAAGTGGATAAAAACCAATTTAAAGTGACCTAGTAAGGGTCAGGAATCCCATTTATATTTCCAAGGTCAGATTGGAGAGAAATTGGTTGAAATAAACCTATGGGTGCATAGTTGAATGGAGGACTTGAAGGGAGTTTGAAGTTGGTGGAGAGTTCTAAAGGAGATAGGGGATCACATAGTTTTCCTCTAGATAGGGTAGGGAAAAATACCCTAGGAATACCAAAGAAAGGGTCTTAGTTAGAGAAATAAATCTCTCAGAAGTTAGAGCTCCCCATCAATATAAAAATACTTATTTAACCCCTTATTAAGATACACAAGGTACCTAAAACAAGTAAACATCATTTAAAATACATAGATATACTCCAAGATCCACAATCCATGCTCACAATTCATAATACACTCTAGATCATTGAAGTCATCCTACAAATAGGTCTTCTAAAAAATACATGTCACAATTAACGTTACTAACAATCTCACAACTATCGATCAACAAAGAAAATTCCTCAATGTTTCTGCTATCATCCCTTAAGCTTGCATACTCTGAATCATCTTCACCTGTAAGATATACCCAAAATGTAGAGACCTTCTCTGTCAAGCATCACTATCACAGTCCAAAAACCAGTCTTCACTAAAACATCTATAATATCACTAATATGAAATATTAAGCCAAGAGACCTTAGGAATAAGGTCATCACACATCCTTCTTCATATCCTTATCTTCGATCATTCTGATTCATCTGTACAGTGACCGTACACTTCTATCAATCATCATATAATTTTAATAATCAGTCTGTTCACTCCATAGAAACATAAGTTGACATCAGTGACAAAGCATGAATATCAACAACATGAGTAGTACCCAAATATGATATCATACAACATTTACAACCTCTTTGAGTTAGGTATTGTACTGTGTTATGTTCTCTCCTTCTTTCATTCTCATGTCATCAAATTTTCCTTGGAGACTTTCAGCTTTAGCTCTTAGTACATTTTCATCTCCTCCATAAAAATGTGTAAGCTTGTCCCACATCTACTTGGCTGATGTACATGTCTTGACATCTTCAAATTCAGCATCAGTAAGTGAAGATGCAATTTCTACCATCATAGTATTGTGTTCATGTTTCTCTTTCATCTGATTAACACTCAAAGGTCTAGTAGGTAGGATGAATTCATTGTCCATGTATAGTGTTATTTCATCTCCAATCCCTATCAGGTATAGTCTTATTCTACTTTTCCATGTTTAAAATTTCTCCTTGTTCAACTTTGATGCGTCTCTCTTATACATCTTGATCTTTTGCTTAATTTCTTTAAAACTTTCCTTCTAAGATCTCTATGCTCTGATACCAATTATTAGATAACTGAGTGGGGGGTGAATCATTTAGTTCTCAATTATCCTATAGTTCCAAATTATCCCAGATGTATATAACAACAGTTTGAAACATATAACTCAACTGAGTGAAATGTATACTGTGATCTCAAACTTTTAGTCCTATAGTTGTTTACTGAGTAGTAGTAAATTAATACTGTGATTACCGATAAAAGTAGATAAAGTAATGTGTAAATAAAAATAAAAATCCACAACAATCATACACATTGACACGTAGATTTTTAATGTAGAAACCCTTCTAAGGGAAAAACCACTTGCGACAAGTAACCCAAAATATTTTACTCTTCTAAAGTGAGCTCGATTAAGAGACGACCCTATTAATGTTTACAATGTACACTATTAAATGTGACCTAGTCAAAGGATTTATAACTAATAGTTCTCTCCTAACCAATCATTCACTATGGGGTCAACAAGAAAATACTCAACATTCATTAGAATGTCATAATAAAGACTTTCACGTCCTACTCAGTTAAGACATTTATCTATACTAATAGTTAAACTGATACAGTAATGATCTGATTCAAATACAAATCTATTTTTATATTTTCATATCTATGCTAAGTACATAATACCTGTGATCAATTTTCTCACTTAAGTTCATCTGATTCTTCATACTCTATTCTACTTGGTTAATTCTCTTCCTCTATCACTCAGTAATGCCTGCAGAAAATGCCAGATTTTGTCTGTAACCAGTTTGATCATTAATGCATGAAATTTGCATGTGTGTGCATCATGTTTTATTCATAATGAATCTCTTATCTCTCATATAGACATCATAACTTATTTAATTTTCATCCTTTATATTTTTCCTCTTAAACCTTCCTCGGCAGTTGTGTAAAAAACATGTTTCAATCTTCTTCGTCTGATCTTCCTTGAATTTTCATAACCATTTGATCATCATAACATATCTTATCATTTACCTCGGAATCATCAATTGCCAACTCAGCATTCTAGTCGACCTCAGTTTGATTAAATTTTTGGGTCAATACTGTGTTGTGTCAGTGATCCCTAGCTCGGTTATCACTGTGCTCAGTATACACTATGTTTACTCTGTACTCACTGTCTCTTAGTGTATACAAAACTCTTCAATTACTGATGACATAAACTTTGTTTATTTCAGATATTCAATCCATAATAGATGTTTGTTACCATAATGATACTCAAATAAGTTGACATCAATGACAATACATTAAGTGATTAATGTCAATCATCATATGTGTAACTCAGTTGATTATCAACAAAATGACTTCAAACATACAATCAGTTGTAGTTCATCAATATACATATACATATATACATACATACATATAATATATATATTTTATAAATAAATAATAAAAAAATTTGCAAACCCCGCGGGGTGGGGCTACGGCGGTTCCCACGTCGTCGTCGCCTCTCCTCCCATTGCCCACAAAACGCATGATTTTCTGCAAATGTTTAA
>MU223619.1:623682-658062 GCA_018584345.1 Thuja plicata | reverse complement strand
ATATATATCAAGAACATCATATCCTTGCATCCTCCATTAAACTTGCATCGAGAAGCATGAGGAACCAAAAAATAGAGAGATTCATTCTAGATTAAAAAAAAAAACCCTATTTAACTTGCAACAAAAAAATTAACCATTCCTCTGAAAAAAAACCAAGTATGCATGCATAAACAAAATGAAAAGAAAACTCTATGCAAACCCTAATTTTGAGTTAGGGTTAGGGTTTGAGAGAGAGTTGAGCGAAAGAGGAAAATGTAGAGGAGAAAATGAAATAAAGTTTTCAAAATGAGATAATAATGTCATAAGGAAGACTTAGAAACCCTGACCAGGGTTAGACTTGGAAGTAAAAAAATAATGCTTTTTATTTTAAATCTTTTGTGCGAGCCCTTTTGGGAATTTCAATTTGGTTTATTTAAACTTTAAAAGAAATTAGTTGTCTTTTTTTACTTTTTAAAAGCATTTTTATTTTAATTAGCAAGTGTAGATTTTTTTGGGGGGAAATTAGGATTTTATTGAGAGATCTTATAAAGTAGAAATAAAGTGATTTACATGTTCAATTTGAAATAAAATGTTTTAAATAGATTGATTTAAAACATCTTGATATAATAAGATTTAAAAATATGGTTATAATATAATGCTCCATTATAATTAATACTATATGTGACATTAATGATTTAAAATAACATGTTGTAATAAGAATTAAAACAACGTTATAATATAATAATTCTAATAATTGAATATAATATAATAGTTTAAATATAATGACTTAAAAGTATATATTACAAAAAGATTTAAACAATATTGTAATGTAATGAATTAATTCAAATAATTTTTAGGTGTGACGATTATAACATTTATAATAAAAGATTATAGAAAAAGATTTAAAAATTTGACACATTATTTGAACTAATAAAGTATGAATATAGAAATTGATTTAATTAACATATAATGATTGTTCACATTAGAATTGTAATATGAGGGTTGTAAATAACATATTTGCATTAGGTTTATAATAAAGGAAACTTATATTAATATTTTTAATGTGTCATTTTGATTTTATAAAAGTGGCAATTTAATAAATGTGATAAATAACACAGTAATTATGCATTTTCAATAATGAATCTATTGGAACATTCCTAGGATAAAGGTGAAGTCGTTGAAGGGTGACATTTAAATATTATTAATTAAAAGTATAATCGCAAGGGGCTTATTAAAATTTCACCTTATTAAAATGTAAATTATAAACCTAATTAAGGGTAGTCATCCTAGTTGAACCTCAATTGCTAAACCCTATCGAGGGATGTTGACAAGACAACCTTGGATGGGGAGTTACCCACATGGTCACTACTTGTCATGATTCCCCTGAACTTCAATTGTTATTATCCAGATTACCCCTTTGTGATTAAGTTAGTTTGACTATGTTGTAATATCTTTAGCGAACCTAGTAAACACATGAACTTCATCATATTGCAAACATTAGCTAATTTAATAGGTTTAGAGAAAAATAAAATAATACAAAAATTTGGGAGTGTTTTTACTCATTAATTTGGGCATGTAATTTTGGTATTAGAGCTTTGTTTCAACACTAGGAGCCTTAAACCATTACATTTCACTTAAAACTTATTATTGAACATGTAGAATACCTCTAGTTATGCAACAATCTTGCAGACATGGAAAAGGCCCTAGATGTGCTCGCTTGGCATGAGAGGATCCTAAGAAGGAATCTAAGGTTCCATGAGGGGATCAAGGATACCCTCATGAACAACCACCAAACCCAAACTAGGACATTTTGAATGCACTAAAGAACCTTATAGAATTAATTTAGGATAGGCTACCACCAATGGATCAATAGATAGAATACCAAGGTTTTGAGGGGCATAGGTCACTAGCTAGAGAGCGGACTAGGAGCCTTGCTCCTAGCCATGTTGAGGGTCAAGATGAACATGAGGAAGAGTCAGTTCATTTACCAGAGCCACCACCAATTATAGTTCCAGGGGTGGTAGAGAGAAAACCCTATGATCCAGGGGATTAGATTAGAGAGCTACTCCACCTACAACCACATGGGATGGAAGCCGAGTCATGGATTTTGAGTTGAGAGTGGTGCTTTGTATTGTGTCCATATGAGAGGAATCTAAAGGCATGCTATTCTATTCATCTTCTAAGATGGTCTACCTCTACATGGTAGAGACAAGAAGAAGACAAGAGTAATTTAGTTATTGACACTCTCTCTTGGGACACCTTCTTGGAGATATTAAGAGACAAATATTTGTTAGAGAATTGTAGACAACACCACATTGATGATTTCTATGATCTTCAGCAGAGGGGACTCACCATATTACTATTCGAGAGAAAATTCCTTGAGATTCTACCTTATGTGGATTACATGAAGGATGAGAAGTTCTAAAGTTAACCGCTTTGTCAAGGGATGAAATGTTGTGATATCAAGGTTGGTATGCATGGAAGTTCCAAGAAGCCTTTAGGATTTCATGGAGAAGGATTTAATAACATAGGATATTTAGGGTAAATCACAGTATACATAGGATCGGTTCCAGAATTGTAACCCTGCACAACAGACATCCAAGTTTTAGAAACCCCACTAGAAGGGAAATCATAGACATTCCTAAGGATCATATAATCCCCCTCAACCTTAATAGAAGTCTCAGTAGAATTAGAGGTAGAGGCTATCATAGGTACATTAGGGCTCTAATCCCAAGAAGTGGTAGACACAGGGTCCTAAGAGAGATTAGCGACCATAGGTTTTGTTTACACCTCCAACTTGGACTTAGTAGTCCATAGAGGGTGGTTTCAGTGGGTCTAGTAGGACTAGAGGACATCAGTATTATACTCCATGAGGAGTTTGTCAACCATGTTATACTTGTGATGTCATGGGACACATAGATAGAGATTGTCTATAGGGTCAGATGGCAGGGAGTCAACATATGGTAGCATCAAAGCCTACAGTTGGGGACATGGATAAGTCCCACAAGGTATTGGCAGTGATTGATAACCACTAGGAAGAGCATCATGCTACAATGATAGAGGCTAGAGGTATGGTCAAAGGTAATAATGTTACCATCCTATTTGATTCAAGAGCTAGTGAATATTTTATTTCTCAATTAGTTGTGGAGCATTGCGGGCTAGTGGAAACTAGGAAGGATGTCAGTTGGGAGATTGAGTTAGCATTTAAGAGCTAGAGTGTCAGTTAAATCAATGGTTAAGGATTGTCATATTCATATTGGTGATATGACCGCAATGGAAGACCTTCATATAATACCTGTAGGATCTTATGAAAATGTTCTTGGCATGGATTGGCTTTATGCGCATAGAGACAAGATAGATTTTCATAAAAAATATTGAGTGTGGAGATGATCATGATAATTCTATAGTGATTTTAGGGATTCAAAGAACTATATCCCTTTTTTTTTATCTCCATTATCCACCTTAAGCATATCATGTGAAAATAGTGTCAGTTATTTTCCATCACTATCAATGATATGAAAGAAGAAGAGGAGATGGAACCTTCACTTGATGATCATCCTATTCTTCATGAATTTTTAGATGTGTTACCTTCCAAGCTGCTCGGTATGCCACCCCGTAGGGAGGTTAATTTTAAGATAGATATTATGCTAGAAACCAAACTAGTATCAACAACACCATATAGGATTATCACTGATGAGCTTAATGAGCTCAAGATTTAGTTAGAGGAGATTTTATAGAAAGGGCACATCTATCCTAGCATCTCCCCTTAGTGCACACTAGTTATCTTTGTTAAGAAGAAGGATGGATCTCTACAATTATGCATGGATTACCGATAGTTGAACAAAGTAACTATTAAGAACTGGTATCTTCTCCCCAGGATCAATGAATTATTTGATCATCTACATGGTGCCAAAGTATTCTCAAAGATAGATCTAAAGTTATGATACTACAAATTGAGGATTTTGGAGAGTGATATTCACAAACCCATTTTTCATACTAGATATCCCCACTATGAGTTCACAGTAGTTCCATTTGGTCTTACAAATGATCTAGCTATATTCATTAGTCTCATGAATGGATTATTCTATACATTCCTTTACCAATTTGTGGTTGTGTTCCTTGATCATATTTTTATATATTCTCCAGATGAGAAGGAGCACGAGGAGCACTTGAGATAGGTATTGAAATGCTTAAGAGATAATCAGTTGTATGGTAGTTTTTCAAAGTGTGCATTCTTTAGATTAGAGTTATGATACCTAGGATATGTTATTTCAGGTGATGGAATCTTAGTTGACCCATCAAAGATTAGAGCCGTCATCGATTGGCCATCGCCAACCACTATGACCAATGTCAAATGTTTCATAGGACTAGCAGGATACTACAAACACTATGACCAATGTCAGAAGTTTCATAGGACTAGCAGGATATAAAAATATTAAGGGATTCTCTAGAGTGGAACACCCTATTACATCCTTTCAGTGAAATGGGAAGAAATTTGAGTGGATAGAGAAGTGCAAGAGGGCCTTTCAGGAACACACGAAAGAAATTACCAATGCACCTATCCTTGTTGTATTGAATCATTCAAATTATTTTCTGGTATGCATAGATGCTTCCTAGGATGGTTTGGGAGTACTTAGGCAAGGTTCCCAAGCCATTTCATATGAGTCTAGAAAAATTAAGACTCAAGAGCTTAACTACCCTACCCACGACCTTGAGCTTGCGATAGTGGTACACACACTAGTGAGATGGAGACACTTCCTTTTAGGACATCGATTTGAGTGACATGTAGATGATCAGAGTTTGTAGTACATATTAACTCAACTGAAATTTAATGCTTGTCATAGGATACAGATGGATTTCCTTAATGAGTAGGAATTTGATGTACATTAAGTCAAAGGGAAGGAGAACATAGTCGCGGATGCATTAAGTAGGAGACCTCATGAGATATATTATGTCTGTAGGTATATATTTGAGAGACCACATACTGCATCACTAGCATGAGGATAAGTAGTATGCAGAGGTTTGTTAGGAGATTCAATCACACAAAACCATAGAAGGGAAGTATGTTAATTATTCATTGGAGTCTGATGGAATATTACATCATAGAGTATGCATCTATGTACCTTATTTTGGGTAACTACAAGATTTAATTATGTTAGAGTCTAATAGAGCACCTTATGCATCACATCTTGGGGTCAAGAAGACACATCCAGATTTGAGATAGTTGTATCTTTGGTCGAGCATGAGGCAACACAATACAAAGATAGTAGCTCAATTCCTTGAGTGTCAGAGAGTTAAGGTGGAACACCACCATCCAGGTGTATTTCTTTAGCTTCATAAGATACTTGAGTGGAAGTGGGACACTATTTCCATGTATTTTTTCATTGGTTTACCTATGTCATCTTGCTTCCATGATGTCATCATGGTGACAGTTGACAAGTTGACTAAAGTAGCTCACTTCTCACCCATCTAGACTACATTCATAGCACCAGTAGTGGCATAGGTGTTCTTGTAGGATATTTTTAGATTTCATGGCATTCCCCTCAAGATTATTTATGGTAGGGATTCCCTCTTTACATACTCCTTTTGGAGGGAATTATAGGTAGCTTTGGGCACCAGGCTCAACTTTAGCATATATTACCATACATGAGCAGATGGGAAGACATAGATGGTTAATAGGTGTTAGAGGAAATTAACTGAAGACATTATATTTTTGCATTAGTATATGCAAGGAAAAATATGATAAAAACCATTAGTTTATACTACACTGACAGACAGGGCACAACACTACTCGATGCCAAGGTTACTGATACAGCCAAGTACAAAGTATCCTAACAAACACTATTTAGTGTTACCTGATGACTAAAAGGACAAAGGAACCCAACAAGTAACCAATAGTGCAACCTGATGACACAATCAAGAGTGGAACCCGACAAATAAAGGGAACCCGACAATAAGTTAAATGAAGGAACACCAACAGACTTTCAGTTCACACCGACGATCAAGAACTGACAGTCAGTTACATCCCGCAAAAAGTGGATCTGACTTTCCACATCAGATAAATCACTGAAGTTTTATATTTAGATTCTTGATTTTTTTTAAATACATTACGTGAGGTGAAAGAAATGTAATTATTATTATTTTTATTAGTTTAACTATTTTAAAAATATACAAACTAAAGGATCAAGGTCAAGTTGTATACCTTGGATCTAGAGTTAACATTGTAATGCATGATTCAAAAATAGGTCAAATACTTGTATAAATAGATGCTCAATCAATTGTGAACATGCTTTTTGATGATGATTGTAGCCACTAAGAGCATCTAAGGACCAGAAAAGAGAATTCATGTAATAGTACATACAAAGATCAAATCAATTGTCAAGAACAAAAAAAAGGCTACCGACGAGCAGGAAAAGGTATTAATCAATCACTATAGGTGATATTCATATACTGTGAGCTTTAATGGATATGTAATCAGAAATTATAGATTGCATATAGTCAGGTCAAACATATTGTACACATTCTAACAAGTGGGGTACACTTAAGAAATCATTTCAAGGAAGGTGGACTTAATAGTCCTATTGTAAATCTCTTAACCGAGTGCACACTTCATCAGTGTTTCTAAAGATCTTAACAGAGTAGGTCCTAATAGGTCTCCACATTAATACTCCTAATAGGGTAGATCATTATAAGTGATCAAATTGTAAGCCTTTAATGGCTCCCTTCCATCCTGTAGATAGTGAAGTTTTGTGGGTGCCATCCCCACTGCAATTTTTACTTCCTAACATGAGTTTTCTATGATATCATATCTTGTGTTATGTGTCTATTACTTTCATGAATGTTTCTATGAATGTTGCATAAAATTAATTTTATGAATTAATACTACATGCATAAGACAGAATATCAGATATGGATGGTAATACAATAGTGATTGATTACTAAAGATGAAAGGTGAAAAGTGTTAAAAAATTTTGAGGTACTAATTCACCCCCTCTCAGTACAACTTCCCATTAATTCCAAAAATTGGTATTAGAGCTGAGTCTCTTCTTGGAAAGATTAAAGGCTTAAAAGAAAAGATCATACAATGGAGAAGTACAAACTTGATAAAAAATATTGAGAATAAAAATCTTGAAATTCAGATGTTCTATGAATATTATAAAGAAGCTAGAATCAGTATGATACAACTAATGGATGAAAGAAAGAATATGGCATCTTGCTATAATGAGACAAATTATCTTGAGGAAGAGAATCCATATTTATTTGAGTCTTCAGGATCAACTACAAGAAAGGCATCAAATACATCAGAAGAAAGAATCACAAGCCTGACTAAATCAAATCTACATCTAGCTGGACAAGTCAAATCTCTGCAAATCGGTCAAGAGACACAGATGGTAAGAATGATTGATGTGATGAACAATGCAAGGCAAGCTGAACAAGAAAGAAATCTAGCTATTGATGATAGAAGAAAGATCATAGAAAAGCTACAAGAAATGGAGTCTGAAATACAAAGACTTACTGAGCATCACCATGAGGTAACTACTCAGATTATTCTTATGAGTCAAGAAGAAAATAGAATGAATGTGGAACTCATTGAAAGAATACAGATTATCGGTGAACTAAGAGAAGAGAATGAAAAACTAAAGCATGAGGCTAGAATTCAACAACAACATAATGACATGATTGAGAAAGCTGAAGAGAGTACAAAAGGATGGATGAATTCTTAAATGCACAAAGAAGACCCAACACCAATACTGGACTAGGGTACATGGAGCATGGAGAGTCATCAAATGAAGCTGATCCAAAAGATGCCTACACCAATCCTAGACCAAGGAAGATGAAATGAAATCACTATGGAAAGCAAGGCCACACCTCAAATGTCTGTAGGAGCAAAGAAAAAGGTATTCCTAAATCCAAATTTACATTCAATGGACATTGTTATAATTGCAGCAAGAAAGGACAATATAAAGCACATGAATGTAAATCAAAGGTGAAAAAACCAAAGAAGGAAACCTACATGGAAAAGTATTGTACCACCTGCAAAATGCATGGGCACACATCTCTTGAATGCAAGAAGAAGAAAATTTGAAGCATGGACACCCAAAAATGAAGAAAATGCATATAAACAGAGAAGAGTCGGTAATTCATATGTTTGGGACTATAATACATGGATAAACTGCACAACATGTGGTAGATATGGTCACATAGCTGCAAACTGCATGAGAACATGGACCAAAAGGTCTAGAGACTAGACCAACCCGAGAATGGCATGTTTGCATTGTCATAAGGTTGGACATTTAAAGAAGGACTGCAAAGAACAAATAACAGAAACCACCACTTTTACAAATGGTAACACCATTGAAGACATCAAGAAAATGAGAAAGCAAATGCGGAGGAAAGCTTCAACTAATGAGGAAGCCGGACCAAGAAATGTAGTAGGTGACACCTCATCCCATGGATTTGGTGACATTAGCACCCCCACCTAAAAGTTGAACAAGTAAGTATGGAACTGCACTACACCAAGTCATATTTTTCATCAGTTCCATTATACAAATTGATAGATAATCAAAATCTGCATGAATAAAGATGCATATTATGATACTTGTTACAATTATGAGAAAAAAATGGTGAATATAAAGGATGACCTATCTACACTTGCTGAGAGTTGTCGGTCAACACATGAAAAGGCTAAGTCTCTAATGTAACCCGACACCTGTCGATAAGGAAGCAAAGTCACAAAGTTGTCTTGACACTCCACCGAGATCTGTCGGTGAAAGAAACAATCCTAACAGCTATCCCGAGCATCCTGTCAACACTAAGAATGTTATTTGAGAGTCATATCGATGAAATCTATCTTCATGATGCGATGAGTTGTTGAGAATTTATGACAGACTTAGGGAAAAAGTCTATAAATACTCGACAGAAGCACCTTATTCTGCACACGCGATTTGAGAAGAAAGAGCATAGAAAAAATAGAGTGAAAAGAAAACATTTAGCAGAGCGACCTTAACTCGATCCAACACACTCCAAACCATTCACTCACAAGCTACACAGATCAAAGCAAGTACCGAGTGTACTGAAGAACTCTGTTATTATTTTCAAAGAAGCCCTAAATTTGAAATATAATGGAAACCACTTCAAGAATAGTAAAGTTGAAGAGCGATAAGAAGAATGTTGTTAAGTTGATAAAGAAAGACACTTGTGTGGAACCTAAATACAAGATATGCTCAGAGATTGCATCGCAACCTGATGATTTTGGCACATTTTTGAAAATTCCACCTAGGGTTCTGTTGATAGAATACGTAAGGTCCTACATTCACTGCAAGATTGCTGAGATAGGTGATCTAGAGATAGATCAAGCTTACAAGAAGCTGTGTGATGAACAAGGGAACCTGAAAGAAGAACACAAACACCTACAGGTAAAAGGGATAAAAAAACGCCCTATATTTCCTAAGGGTTTTCAAATCTAACTGGACTAGGTTAGTTCTGAGCAAAAGTTATGGTTGGATGAACCTAAGAAAATCACAAAGGATGTGTTACATGTTGTAACTGGTTACCCCATAACCAAAAAACCTAAGGCACACAAGCATCCCTCTCGACCAAAAGTTGAAAAACTCACCAATGTTGTATGGGATAATAGAGGACTTAAGGTGAACACCATCACCGATGAGGAACTGAGGTTCGATTCATGTGTGATAGGTTACAAAATATTCCAAGCTAGTAGGCTAAACAACATAGCATCAACATCAGTAAGCACAACATACAAGATAGTAACGAAGGGAATACAGATGGATCTATGTGAGATCCTGTTGAAGCAACTTGATGAAAATATGACAACAATCAGGTCTGCAAAGACAAACACATCTAAGTTCAGTTCACTTATAATGTGCATATTCTTTTATTTTCAAGAACACTTTCCTTCAGTTGACAAAGTGAAGTGGGACACTACCAAGCTAGTCGCATTACAGATTAGTGATCTTATCAAGTCACTAGGTGACAACTTTGATTCAGTGATGACTGAATACTTCCTTGACTTCAAGAAAAAGATGATGGAAAGAGTGAGGATCCCTGAATAGTTGATTGAAAAGCATATGGATAAAATATGTTTCATGATGGATTCAGATTTCACTCACATTAAACCAGTTGTTCCAAGGACAACCTGGTTAGCACCACTTGACTATGAGATTAACATAGATCAAGCAACAAATGCAATTGATGCATTGTTGAATGAACCACTTGAAAGTAAGAAACCAAGATTTGGGACATATGAAGAGGCCAAGTCCAAGATAAAAATAGGCCTAGTAATCAAGAAGACTATCAACAAGAAAACAAGATGGTGAAGAATCTTGAAAAGTTGTTGTCTGTAAATGAGGAGGAGAAAGAACAAACAGAGGAAACTAAGGAACATGGTACCATCAGTGAAGAGCAAGATGAGAAAGAATCAGATTTTGAGGCCACTAAGTCTGATGCACCTCCACCTCCTACCAAGAAACCAAGGACCACAACAGCTTAGAGGAAAAGAAGCCAAACTAAAAAATCTAATACACCTCTCAAGAAAGGTCAAGTAAGGACCTATAAGAGGAAGCAGCAAACAGAGAAGCAAACAGAGAAACAAACACCTACCAAAAAGAGGAAAAGACTGGTTAGGACCAATGATGACATAGAATATTTAAAAGAGGATGAGCCTGATGTCGATAAGAAAAGCTCAGGCCCTAGGACAATGGATGAAATTGCTGATTCAATTGCTACAACCGGTACCATGATCGATAGAAAAATTAGACAATGGGCAAAGTTGGAGCCAGAAGACCAACATAAAATACAAGATGCAATAATTAGGGCTATGGTCAAGTACAAATATGTACCAGTTGAATTTTTTCACAAAATACCCAAAGAACTGGGTGACAGAATTTCACAACAATGGTCTTATGCTTTGCACACAGAAAAGGAAGCAAGGGAGAGGGTACTTGTCACACTCATGCCTCCTGAATAAAAAAATGGAAGAGATCAAATAATTAATGAAGAAGCATTCAACTAAATTTATGGCAAAGATTAGAGCTTACAAAGTGCTACATGATAAATTTATAGAGCTAGACAACATGACAGATGCTAAATATTGGAGACAAATCCTAGATCACCCTGCAGAATCAAAAACTTGTGAGAATCAATTACTTCTCACCCACACACCTCATGTAGAGGAACAGAAAGATAAAGCAAGTCCTAAGCACATTGCTTTGGATAATGTGGATACTAATGAGCCCATTGACTTAGATAAAGTCATGGATGATCTTGACATTCAAGACATAACTCATTATTATTCAGATAAAGATCCACAGAAAGAAGATGATGTCATTTTCATATCTCTTAAGGATCAAACCAAGAAACAAGAATTGGAGACACAAGGAAATAAGAATATAGATGTTGCTGATGAGATATGGCCAAAAACTTCCATTATTGACATCATAGGACTGGACCCTGCAGATCAAACACAAAAAGATGAAGATCTCACTTCTCAACAAGATCAAACTGATGAGCATGACACGACTCTAGATGTAGAACAGGCTAGCACACATAATAATATGCTACTATTGATGAAGGAAATAAATCTACTAGAAGGAAATGAAGAATCTATAGTAGATACAAGCATACACAAAGACAAGGGTGATGCTGAAACAAAAGACACACCAGATGAACCAAAAGATACAACTACAGATCAAGCTGCAATCGACGATCAGCAAGACAAGTCTACTTATCAGAATAAAGAAGAAGAATAAAAAGTAGAAGAGGACAAGTAGAAGGAAAAGAGTGAAGAATCAAAGATAGATGAACATCAAAATAAAACTGAAGAGAAAACTGCTGAAACACCCAAGGTTGATGAAGAGACATCTTCACCTAACGGACAGGTGAACCCCAAGCAAAAGGCACAAGAGGTTTCATCTTCAAATCCCTCACCGAGCACCTTAGAGAAAACAAATGAACTTGCAATGGTAGTTCATACATCTGCATCTACTCAAATCTCAAGGAAGAAGAAGAGAAAGAACAAGAATCTAGTTACTCTAGATGAAATAATTGAGATTCCAGTATGTGATCCTAGAATATTGGATCCTAGGGTAAAAGTACAAACCTGTGCCACACTTTAACAAAGTAAGAGGACCACGACATGCAAAACTGTTAAACTTTAACGACATAAAAGTGACATTTGTGTTTAGAATTTGAAAATGATGTAAACTAATGAAATGTGTAAAATTGGATGTAGTTTATGCCTATAATTTTTTTTTAAAATTTTGAATAAGCATTGACCTAGTTTATTTAATTTTTGAAGTCTATTTTTTAATTGCTCAAAAAATGTTGAAAATGTAAGGTCTAGTTCCCTCCAACTTAATATATGCAAATAATCTTTTTTTCTTTTGATTTCTGAATATGTTTTAGATGACATGTACGGCTAGTGCATAAAAAAAGAAAGATTGGTTTTAGGTATATATTTTGTCTGTTATAACTATTCAAAGTCAGAATTACCCGAAATTAATAGTTTTTTTCTCCCTCCACATTTGCCCTAGAAAATCTAAACCAAATACAAAAAAAATTACATATTCTTGAAGAGGACTCTCTCCTCTAGTGTTAAATATAAGTTGCAAATTTTTCTGACATGATTTGCAATTTTTTTTTACTTTTTCGAACGAGCGTGTTCTTGAATGTTAAAATACCTACTTGGAGTTTTTTCAACTTACAATATAGTATATGTAAATAAAACACCATAAAAATTATATGACCATAATCTAGACTCTGAGCTCTACAAAAGGGTATCTTTATATTTTTAAACAAGTTGAATTGTGATGTGGCAAAAATCCTCCAAACACACATTTTTTGTAAAATCCCATTTTTTGCTTGTGTTGCTGCCACATGGGATGCCACATAGATGCTTTCGGCCGGACCTGTTTTGGTCAGACCTGGTTCGGCTGAAACTAAGGCCGACCAAACATGGTCACCATGCGACCATGACCCTTTATGTCATATATTAAAGCAGTTTTTTTTTAAATAAAAAATATATAATTTTCTAAATTGCGAATTAAAATAAAGTTTTTTGAAAGAAAATCATTTTTTGAATAGTTTTAAAGCGTATTTTTTGGCATTAAATGACAACTATGAATTAAAATTATCAAGTAGGTTTGTATTTTTTATAATTTTAGTTTTTATTTTTATTTTTTTGATTTCTTTGCTTTTAATTAAAGCATTATTCAATATTAATTTATGAACAAGTATCAATATCATTTTTAATTTTTTTTATCAAGAGTATATTGTTTTGTGTATGTAGGTGAATTGTAGCTCTCAATTTGAACAATTTGTGCAATAGGGAATAAAAGAAATAGATTAAAAAAAATTGATTGAAAAAGGGATGACAATATGAAAGGTTATACAAAACTTAATCAAGATGACCCTGTTGAAGTTCAAGAAGATGCAATTCAAGTAGAGGAACAAATTGGTGGAAATATACCTTTTGAGATGGGCAATTTGATGGAGATGAATGAGGAATCATTTTTTAGTCAATTTTCATTTGATGAATTGGTACCTCAAAGCACAATAAAAAAACAATGCAAACAGATTTGGGATGAATATTTTCAAAGTAAAAGTCTGATTGGAAAAGCACAATTATTTGTTAGGTTATTCAGGAAAAAAGAAATGACTCCTGTTTTGGAGTTGTTAGGTGTTGATAACAAGAAAAACTCAGGAGACAATGTAAATCAAACAATAGTTGAAAATTTACAAGATGCATTGAACGACATTAACAACTCAAGTCGAGGAGCTGATTTAAGTGCTGCACACAGAGCATTAATGACTACTTTATCTAGTAGGAGGTTGACACAGAGAAAACAAGTACATGAAATTTTTGATTTACTGAATGTATCTAGAAGAACTATTCAAAGATATATCAGGAAGAGAAATATGTTATATGAAAATATTCAAAAGAATTGGGTTAATATTTGTAGACTTCCTCGAAAAGACAAGATTTATGAAGATGTAAAAAGACAAGTCATTGAATATTGGACCACTCACTCTCATCTTTCTTCTAATAGAAGGGATACTATACAGATGAAGGATGAAGAGACCAGTATGAAAACTACACACCCAAAACATTTTATAGATACAACACAAAGTGAATTGTTTGAATCATTCAAGCAAGAATTTTTAGATGTGAAAATATGTCAAAGAATGTTCAAGAGATTGCGTCCTTGCTTTGTACGCATAAATAAGGTACATGAAACTTGTTGTTGCTGAAATCATGTTGAGTTTCATCTATATTTGCAATCCTATAAAAAGGTTATGGTAGTACTTAATCCAGATATGGTCATCTTTGGAAGTACGACACAATTTGTGAAGTCTATTTTATGTGAGAAATTAGAAGATTCAGATGAGTTCAAAGTACAATGTATAAAGAGTGCATGCAGTGATTGTGGATATTTACATAAATTTCCATTGTAAATTGAGAATATTAATCTTGCAACACTAGTTTTGTGGAAGAGATTTGAATATGAGACATACTGAACTAAGTCGAGAGATGAATCCAAAAAAATTGTATTCAAGGAGAGTGAATTTCCCTACCTTGAGTTTATAACTAGGTTTTGTACTATAATTTATCCACATATCAAGCAGTGTCATGGTGCACGATGGCAAGCTAAACAATTTCGTGATTTCAAAAATTGTTTTCCACCTGGTTGTATTCTTTCAGTTGTAGATTTTGCGGAGAACTATACATTCTCTCCTCAAAAAGAGCTTCAAAGTCAATATTATCATTCTGATCAAGTTGCAATATTTGTCCATGTGACCTATAGACATGCACAATTTGAGTAGTGATACTTGATAGATATGTGTATGGTCTTTGAGTGTGTTACTATATTCTTTGATATGTTTATTGCACTTGCATTGTCACAATAAATAGTGACTAGATTGGTGACCTCTTCTTGCATACCTTCAAGTAACTGTTTGATCCAATATTTGCACAATTCATAGCTACAACAACATACATAACCTCAATAGTAGACTGTGATATACAACTTTTTTTCTTTCTTAGCCATGTAACTAGTCTTTCTCCTAAAAAGAATGCTCCTCCACTTATACTCTTTCTGTCATCAATGTTTCCATCCCAATGAACATAAGTATAGAATTTCAAGTTAAAGTCTCCTCCTTTATTTTATAGTAGGCCAAAATCTTCAGTGCCTTTCAGATATCTAAAAATTATCTTAACTGCAGACATATGTGTTTCCTTCGGATCAGAAAAAAACCTTGTAAAAATTCCTACTGTATTAGCAATATCAGGTGTGTTGTGCACTACATATGGAAAATTACCAATCATGGATAGGTAGAGTGTTTATTGACTTCTTGTGACTCACCCTCTTTAGATAACTTGCAGCCAGTGACCATCGGTGTTCCAACCGGTTTTGAGTCATCCATACCAAAGGTCTTTAGGATCTCCTTGATATATTTTTCTTGTGTAATATAGATCTCATCCTTTACCTATTGAATTTGAAGTCCAAGAAATAACTTAATCTCTCCAATCATATATATTTTAAACTCCTTTCTTATGTCCTCAACAAAGATCTACACAATGTGTCATTGCCTCCAAAGATAGTGTCATCAACAAATATTTCAGCAATTAAAACCTTGTTATTACTATCAAATTTTAGATACACATTGTTGTTGTCACTAGCTCTTTGAAATTTTATTCTGATTAGATATGAATGCAGTCTCTCATACCATGCTCAAGGTGCTTGTTTCAATCCATACAGTGCTTTGTGTAATTTTTATACCATGTCTTGGTTAGTATTTTTAGTAAATCCTTCAGCTTGTTCAATAAATACTTCCTCTTCAAGAATACTTTTGATAAATGCAGACTTAACACCTATTTGATAAACTTTGAATCCTTTGTAAGCTGCATATGCTAGTAGAATCCTTACTCCTTCCATTCTGGAAACAGGGGTAACTAGACACAATAACCGAGCCAAAATAACCCTAGACACAATAACCCCGCCATAATAACCCAGCCAAAATAACCCTAGACACAATAACCCCACCATAATAACCCAAGGACACAATATCCCAGGGTCACAATAACCCATGGACAAAATAACCCACGGAAAAAATAACCCACGGTCATTTTAGATCAAGTTAGTATGCTAAAAAAGGGATTGTGAGGCACCATAGAGGATATTTAGGTCATTTTTAGACCATATATCCATTATATACCCCTAAAACAGCCTTAAAACATCTTTAATATGCTTAAATAACTTATAAAATGGTAAATAATTATAGAAATAAAGAAAAATTCATGGGAATAAGCTAAATAAGAATTATTGTGAAAAAATATAAGTCAAAAGGCATTATGAAAACGCATTAAGAGTATATATAAAGTGGTAGAATTAAGAGAAGTAAAGGAAGGAAGAAGGGGAGAAGAATTAAGAGTGTGTAGAGTGATAAGAAAAAGAGAAATCAAAATTCATAAAAAAATATTTTTAATATAATTTATTAAGATATAGCATGCTTGACTCAAGACTCTACAAGAAATATCATTTCTACTACATGTTATAATATTTCATTACTGGTAGCAGGAGCAATACCATCAACCAATGCATTATCCAAAATGATTTGAAGGAAAAAAAAAAAAAAAAGATTTGAAGCACCACCACCAAATCCTCAGACATCGAGAGATCTTATCTTACCAATTGAATGTACAATTACCAAAAGATTAGAAGATAAAGCTAAACCGAGCCCAAAACATGAGGAGAATTTGCAACCTATAATATAGAACATCTACTTATTATATAGAACATGAAGATAATTTGTAACCGATAATTGATTATTTTGAAGACACGTGGATTGGAAGACTAACTAGAAGAGGCAACAGATGGTCACCCAAGTTTCCAATCACAATGTGGAACTGCTATTCATCTATTCAAGATGATCTTCCCAAAATCAATAATTCTATTGAGGGATGGCATAGAGGATTTAGTGAATTGCTTCAATCATTGCATAGATCAATCTGGATATTCATGAAAGCAGTGAAAAAAGATTAGGGTCTCCAAGAGAATAAAATAGAGAAATATATGGCTCAACACACTACACAACCAAGCAGGAAAAAATATCACAAACTCAAAGAAAGACCAAATAGACTTGTTGATGGTTATGACAATAATAATATTTTAGATTATATAATAGGCATTGCTCATAATTTGACACTTTAATTGAAAATTTGAATAAAAAAGTTTTTTAGAAATATAGTTGTAATTTAGAAATTTTGTTTTCCTTTCTCTATAATCTTATGGGGTTATTTTGTCCATGGGTTATTTTCACTATGGGTTATTTTGGAAGGGGTTATTATGACCCTGGGTTACTTTGTCCTTGGGTTATTGTGGTCGGGTTATTTTGTCCAGGGTTATTTTGGTCGGGTTATTATGTCCTGTAATCGGAAACACGTGCAAAAGTTTCACCATAGTCAATTCATTGTTCTTGTGAATACCCCTTTCAAACTAATCTTGCCTTATTTATGATTACATTACCATGCTCGTTCAACTTATTTCTAAAAATCCACTTAGTACCGATTACATTCTTGTCTTATTTTCTCGATACCAAAGTCCATGTATTATTCTTTTGAATTTGATCTATCTCTTCCTTCATTGCTTTCTTCCAATCTTCACTTTCTAAAGCATCTTTTACTTTTCTCAGTTCAAGTTCAGATATTAGACATGTATTTTCTCTTACCTTGATTCTTGTTTGAACTCTAACAATCTTATCTCCAATGATTTTTCTCGGTGAGTGGTGTCTCTTTACATACTTTTCCAATACGGGCTCAGTAGTTGTTGGTATCTCTTCATTTCCATGATTCAGTGGAAGCTTTCTCTGCTCATCTTCTTCCTCATTTGTTTCTTTTGGTAGGGTTTTAGGAATCTCAGTTTGTACATTAAAAAATCTCTGATAATCCTTGGGTTCCTTCTTGTTGTCTTCATCATTCTTCTCAAAAAATTCATCAATCCTCACATTTTCACTTTCTAAAATTTTGTTTGTACTATTATTCAAACATTTGTAGGCTTTGCTTTAAGTAGAATATCCCAAAAATATTCCTTCATCTCCTTTAGATTCAAAATTTCCATCTCTTGCATCTTTAATAATATAACACCTACTTCAAAATACTTTTAAGTAACTTACATTCAGTTTGTGTCCATACCAGATCTCATAAGGTGTTTTTTTTGTTCCCTTCTTCAGTTGGACTCGGTTAAGTGTATAAGCTGCAGTGTTGACTTCTTCTCTCCTGAAGGTTTGAGAAATATCATTCTCAATCATCAATGTTCTTGCACAATCCAAAATGGATATGTTCCTCCTTTCAGTTATATCGTTATGTTGTGGTGTTCTCGATGCAGACATCTGCCTCTTAATACCATGTTCATTGTATAAGAGTGTAAATTCATTAGGTGTAAACTCTCCACCTCTGTGAGATATCAGAGATTTAATCTCTCTCCCTATTTCTTTTTCAACTCTAGCCTTGTACCACTTAAAAATTTGAAATGCATCATATTTTTCTTTTAAAAAGATAACCGACATAATTCTAGAATAATCATCAACAAACAATATGAAGTATCTATCTCCATAGTATCTTTGTGTTCTCATGGGACCACATAGGTCAATGTGTACCGATTCCAATATACCTTGTGTAGCATAGGTTTTTCTTGTAAAGAATGATTTAGTAATCTTACCGACTTGACATCTTTTACACATTACATTCTCAAGTTTGTCTAGACTCGGTATACCTCTTACTCTGTTCTTTTTACTTACTTTGATTAAGTTGTCAAAATTAACATGACATATCCTTTTGTGCCATAGCCATAAACCTTCAATCTCAGCAAACAAAAAACCCTTTATGGATGTATCAAGGTAGAATAAGTTACCTTTAGATTGATCTCCAGTAGCAATCTGACTTCCCTTCTGATCAAATACTTTAACCTTCTTATTTTAAAATTCTAGTTGGTGAATAGTATTGTTTAACTGTGCCACACTCAACAAATTGTATTTCAGGCCTTCAACCCAATAGAAATCATCATACTTAGTATTTTTTAGTATAATTATATAACCTTTTCTTTTTACAAGATATGGGACATCATTTCCAAATCTAACATTGCCACCATTATGTTCTTTTAGAGTAATAAACTTGTCAGTATCACCAGTCATGTGGTGTGAGAAACCGTTGTCTATAATACACGTATCATTTTTACTTGTGATATTAGGGCCTTTTCTTCAATGTACCTATCTTCATCAGATTCATCTTTAATAGCAACATAAACAACTTCTTCTTCATCATCATCGGTGTCATGATTAGATGAACCTCCTTAAAAAATGTAGCATGCTTTCTTTCCTTTGTTCTTGAAATCTCTAAATCTTCTAATTTTTTTCTCAGTCTTCTTCTTGTCTTTGTTATCTCTTTTCTCATTATTGTCAGGACAATTAGAAGCTATGTGACTAATCTTGTTTCATGAAAACCATTTCAAAGGTAGATTACCTCTGTACTTCCCTTTACCTCTCAGTAGTCTCCTAGCCAACACTGCTTCAAATTCAGCTTCATTCTTTTCATCTTCAACATATAGATCTTCAAGCTCACTCTTACAACTATGAAACCTTTCACTAGTACTACTTGCATATCCATCACTAGATCTAGAATCTCTATACTTCCCAATAGTCAAGGATGATGTGAATGTAGATTCAATCTTAGAAGTAGTAGGTAAACTATTATCAAAATTATTTATCTCAAAAGAAGTTAACTTACCGATTGTGGCATCCAAAGTAATAACCATCTGTGGAATGGATCTCAGCTTTTGAATAGATGACACACGGATGGCATAGAGAGGTAGCAGTGTTCTAAGAATTTTTATTGTAAAATATTCTTCATTAATGGTTCTACTAGCACCTCTAATTGCAATAACAATCTCCTTTAGTCTTGTTCTATATGTAGTAATATTTTCTCCTTCTTTCATTTTCATTGACTCAAACTTTCCTCTTAAGCTTTCAACCTTCTCTTTCTGAACTTGTTGATCTCTGCCAAATAATAGTGTAATCCTATCCCACATTTGAAGACACATTTTTCCATTAGTATGCAAAGGGAAAATAGTTCTTGAACCATCATTAACACCTACACTGAAAGATAGATTTTCAGTACAAATTGAAAGTACATATAACAAAGGTCACCAAAAGTGTTAAGCTCAAGAGAAACCCAACGACACAATTTTACAATGTAAACCAAAAATGCTGAAGATGAAACCGATAGAGGAAACTAATAGAGGAACTCGAAGAGAAGATTACAAATTAAAACAAAAGAGCAGACAAGAGAGGAACCTGACAGAGCAAGGGAACCTGAAAGATAGTTTACAGAAGGAACACTGACATAATTTTAGAGAAACCCAAGCATCAGTCACCGAAAGTTAGTTATATCCTGAGAAATGTGGATCTAACTTCCATGTCAGATAAAACACTTATGTTTTATATTTAGCATTTTGATTTGATTTCAAACCATTTCTTGATGGACAAGCAATGTAATTGTAATCATTTTGATCAGTCTAACTGATTAGAAATATGCAAACTAGGAGATCAAGGTCAAGTTGTAAACCTTTGATCATAGAGTTATCTTTGTTTTACATGAAACTGAATTAGGTCAATCTATTGTTTAAATAGATGTGTATTATTCAATTGAGAAAAATGAGAGTATGATAGTAGCCAAGGAGCACATCTATGGATTAGACTAAGACTTTAAAGTAGAAGAACAACAAAAGATGAATTAGGTTATCAAGAACCAGATTCAAGGCTACTGAGAAACAAAGGTATTAATCAATCACATTAGGTGATACTTTGTTACATGTGAATTTAATGGATCTGTAATAATAAATTGTAGATTGTAGACACTCAGGTCAATGATTATTTTTGTCTACATTCTAACAAGTGTAGAAAATAGAAGAAATCCTTTCAAGAAAGGTGGATTTAACAATCCTCTGTAAATATCTTAATCGAGTGCACACTAAACAGTGTTGCTAAAACTATTAATAGAGTAGACCTTAACCAGTCTCCACATAATACTCCTAATATGGTAGATAATCAGAAGTGATCAAAGTATAAGCCTTAACCAACCCCTTCCAATCTGTATATAGTGAAGTTTTTGTGGGTACCATCCTCGCCACTTTTTTCACCTTCTACCAAGGGTTTTCTGCATTACCATATCGTGTGTCATGTTTCATTACATTTCATGAATGCTTCTATGAATGTTTACATGCTTATTAAATTTATGAATTGATATAACTTACACAAAGATATGATAGAACAGATGGTTGATAATACAATTGATTAATAAAAGGATTAAGGTTAAAGAGATAAAAGTTTTAGAGGTACTGATTCACCCCTCCCCTCTCAGTACATACTTCCCATTGTTTCCAAAAATTGGTATCAGATCTAGATCTCTTAATTGGAAAAGTTTAAAAGACTTGAGAGAAAAGATCATACAATGGAGAGGTACAAGTTAGACAAGAGTATTGAGAAACATAAGTTAGAGATACAGATATTCTATGAACAATATAAAGAAGCTAGAATCAATATGATACAGTTGCTGGATGAAAGAAATATTATGACATATCGCTATAATGAAACAAACTACCATGAAGAGGAGATACCTAATCTATTTGAGTCATCACAATCTGCATCTAGAAAAGCATGAGACACATCTGAAGAAATCATCACAAGTCTGAATGAAATCAATAAATCTGACTGGACAAGTGAAATCTTTGAAAAATCGGTCAAGAGACACAGATGGTAAGAATGATTGATGTCATGAACAATGTTAGACAAGCTGAGAAAGAAAAAACACTAGCTATTGATGACAGGAGGAAGATTACTGAAAACCTACAAGAGAAAGAGTCAAAATGTGGAGGAAAACTACAAACACTAATGAAGCTGGACCGAGCAATGAGAACACCATTGAACACATCAGAAAGATGAGAAACAAAATGTGGAGGAAAGCTACAAAACTGATAAAGATGGACCGAGAAATGAAAATGGTGACACCTTGTCCAATGGATCTAGTGACATCACCATCCCCACCTAAGAAGAACAAGTAATTATGGAACTACATTATACCAAGTTATATTTTTCCTCGGTTCCACTATACATTGATGAAATACCAAACTAGCATGATTAAAGATGCACTATGGTATTACTTGTTCTGATTCTATGAATTCAATCTCATCGGTCAATGCTTACCGAAAATCATCAGTATACATTCAAAGCTAAGTTGTCTATACTTACTGAGAATCATTGGTTAACATATAAAAATTGAGTTACAAGTGTAAACTGAGACTCATTGGTAATCATGTAAACAGACAATGTTGTCTTCGCCATATGCCGAGATCTGTTGGTAAAATAGTCAAATAAGTTGACACCTAGCCCGAGCATTGCTCTCTCACTGAGAATAAAGTGTGTATTCTACCAGATGTTTCCGTCTTCAAACCTTGATAAGTGGGTGAGAATTTATGATACGACTTAAGGAAAAAAGTGTATAAATAGTAGACGAAACAACTCATTATTCACAAAGTGACTTGAGCAAATAAGCAGAGAAAAACCAGAGAATAAAATAACCAAATTGTAGAGAAACTTCAACCCTATTCATAGAACTCTGAAAGATTCTAAGTAACAACAATCACCGAGAACTATTTTTTCTTTTATGGAAAAGTCATAATTTCTGAAACGATGGCAACTACTTCATGAACCTCTAAGATCAATAATTCAAAGGATAAAAAGGTAAATCTAATCAATAATACCAATTGTGAAGAACCTCATTACAATATTTGTCCTGAGGTTGCTTCACAACCTGACAACGCTGGTGCATTCTCTAGTATACTAGCTAGGGTTTTTCTCATTGAGAATGTTTGAGTGTATATTCAATGCATGTTGAAAAGTGATCTATTTTGTATGATGTGATTCAATTTTTGGCTTTCATTTATGGAAAAACATCTGGCATACTGATCAATTCCTCTAAAGTTAAGTTTTGGTGACTCTAAAATTGGCTAAGTACAGAAGCACACATACAGAGGTATTTTGAGTATCAAAGATCGAGATTGATGATTTAAGTCAAGAGACCTTAGGCGAAGATACTATGGGGTATGTGTGACATCCACCTAAGATTGATTTTTTTTCAGTGATGTTTATAGTGGGTTAAATATATTTGAAGACAGACAGACAACAACAGAGCAGTGATACAGAGCAGTTGGACAGAAGCAATGATTAAGGGAGTATGACATGGACTCCTGGCAATTAGAGTTGGATTATGATTGTTGATAACCTATATTTTGATTATGTAAGAGCACTAACTATGCATATGAAATTTACTTTATTAAATTTATTTTTTATTAAGAGCCAACTATGTAATATTTGTATTTGAGAGCCGATTTGGTAAAGAAGAAAGATATATATGTAAGATCTTTTTTTTGAGAAAAGAGAGAGTTGTGTGAACAGAGTTTTGGATATGATGTGTGAATGGAAGAGTAGAGGATGATATATATCATTGAAGTACTATGACTGGAACTATCTAAGCATTAGAGATTCTTGTTTTGTTCATCACTGAGAACATTTTGTAACAAAACTATATTGTAAGAGTTTTATGCTCAGTTGGCCCCTAATAGGGTGTTGTATACCTTTAACAGGGTTGTTATTCCTTTAATAAGGAAATGTACTATGTAATATTCAGCTCCCAATAGGGCTAGGTCTCCTAATAGGGACACTATACTTTAGTGCATGCTTGTGGGTACCATCCTCACTAGGGTTTTACCTTGGCTAGGGTTTCCTCGACAACAAATAATCGTGTTATAAGTACTGTGTTATTTTCTTATGTTCTTTTCATTTCTGCAAGATTATGGATTATTTATAATTGGTTGAAAAGTTCAATTAAGTGTTGTAATACTGATTCACCACCCTCTCAGTATTACCTAATCCTAACAATTGGTATCAGAGTATTTGGCCCTTGGAGAGAAAGTCTAACAACTTAAGGGAGATCAGAATGTGTT
This sequence comes from Thuja plicata, assembly GCA_018584345.1. Taxonomy (NCBI): domain Eukaryota; kingdom Viridiplantae; phylum Streptophyta; class Pinopsida; order Cupressales; family Cupressaceae; genus Thuja; species Thuja plicata. Next base: position 634,012 of record MU223619.1, on the reverse strand, counting down.
TAGATAGTTCGCAAGAAAACTTTGATGTTGTACTTGAAGACCTTGATAAAGAAAAAGAAAAGAATGAAGAATTAAGATTCAACATGCACGGAGATGAGAAATTTATAAAGAAACTTAGAGACCAGCTTGAATTTTCTAGAAGTCAGAGACAAGATCTTATGGTTCAGATAAAAGAAGATTCAGACAAAGACAATTCAGATCAGATAAAACAACTTGAAGAATAAAATGAAACCTTAAAACTTGAGAATGAAGCCATGACTAAAGAGATTCAATTACAAAAGGATGCTAAGAAGAAGATTGAAGATGCTTTGAATAGTGCAAATTTTTTGATGGAACAAATGAAGAATGAGGCTAACAACTACAAGAACAAGTATCTAGAACTGGAGAAATACAATCAAATCATAAAAGGTGAACTTGTTGAGGCAAAGAAACACATTGAGAAACTTCACACTAGCAGTGATTTGATTGATGAACAAAGAGATATATAGAAACATAAAGGTGATATAACTAGTGTTGGATTCAACGAAGCTAAATGTTCGAAGAAACAAGAAGAGAAATCTGATGCAAAGATTGATGTTGAAAAACCTACTATTGAAGAACCTAGAGAGAAGATCAGACCCTTCAACGGTAGATGCTTTGGTTGTAACAATTTTGGACACATGAAAAGAGATTGCAGAGGTAATTACCCTTCTAAGATATTTTATGGTTACTATTTTAATTGTAAAGGATATGGGCACAAGAAAGAAGAATGCATGAAACCTAATCAATCAGGATATAGACAAGACAATGGAAGAGAACCTACAATGAAAACTACATGCTAAAAATGTAATAATCTTGGACAAATTGCAAAGTATTGTAAGCTGCAAGTAAATCAAGAAAGAAGACCTCCTATATGTTACAAATGCAATAATCTAGGTCATATAGAAAAATTTTTCAGGTATGATGGAGTAAACAACAAAAGAGTACCACCTCCTATAAATACATAGAAGAATGGAAATGATATTGGTAAGAGTGTTTCAGATTTAAAGAATGATTTTGACAATTGTTTTAAGAAAGCCAAGGATAACAACAGTGGTAATATATGGAAGATCAAATAGACAACTGAGACATTGGTTCAAAGAGAGACAATAGATGCTACTGGATCTTCATCTGATGGTAACAAAGTAGAATCGACCTAATTAGCCAATCACCACCTTAGGGGGAGCATTGGATGAAGATATCAGAATATATCTAGCCCCTGATTTTGTGGATTGAGCTCTAGCAAGCTTAGGTATGATTGTGGCCGACATCATGGAGTATATATTTAAGAGTGCGACATTGGACGATGCTTATTGTGTGATCACAAGATTTATAGCTGACTGGATAGTATTGGGTAAAGTGAACTCTTAATGATTTAACATTGTATAAAGCACCATATGATTATCTACATTCTTACCATTTGAAGAGTAGAAACCTAAGGAAATCAGAGAGCAGAGAGATTCATTCTATCTTACAATTTCCATGCATGATCGATTGAAGTGAAAACTTAGAATTCAGCATGTAAGAGGTATTTACATCATCTCGCTACGGATGCGCTTGTTATTTATGATGTTGTAGATCGACCTAGATATAAATTCAAGAAAAATCATTTCAAGTCTTGTGAAGAAGACCTTGAAGGAGAATTTTCTCAAACACCATATGGAGTTTTAAATGTAGAAGACATTAGGGCATAAATTCATTGTAAGTATGATATACTAGGTATTGATGAAATTTCTACTGAAATGGAGTATATGAATGACAAAGGAATTATGAGAGATGAATACAAAAATGTTGATAAACTGAGAATTATGAAAATTCTAGACTTATATGAATTTGATGAAGAAGAATGATTTAAAATATTGTTGAGCAGAGTACATGATCATGTCATTTGGATAGGCAAGAAACCTGTGAAGATTTATAGTGAATTGATTCATGAGATTACTAGATCTGATAATACTGGAGTCATTCTTGTAGAAGAGAAAAATGTGAAGAAGCATGTTGAAACCCTAACACACTTGAAATGGGACAAGCAAGCTATGTCAGTAAGAAACATTGTGCAACAAGATGTAAAGGTTATTGCTATGATACTTGGCTACAAATTCTACTATAGTAGTAGACCTAATTCAGTATCTGCAGGAGTTATCATGATGGAATATAGAATTGTGAAAGAAAATACTAAATACAATCTATGCAAAGTGTTACCACAACAATTTCTGGAGAATGTGAAACTGATAAAGAAAGATAGATCAAAGACCTTCATATTTGGTTCATTATTTATGCATATGTACTTACACATTGAGCACAAATTTCTAGGCATGCACCCTAGTGGATGGAGAAAATGGATACCTAATGGTATATAGATTTCTGACAGTTATAGAAGACAGAACAACACATGGGTTGATGGTGAGTTATTAGGTATGATTAAGATTCTTTAGAGGTAGATGAAGGGAAGATACATAATACCTAAAGAGTTAGTTGAGAATTACAAGGATACAATATGTTTAATGGTTGAAATTGATTGTGTATGCTTTGAGGTAGTTATACCAAGAAATAAATGGTGTTATCCTATGGGATATGAGGTAAGTTCTGAGGTACTAACTATGCAAATTGAGCATGTCCTTGCATTTGAGATAGATACATCTAAGGAGAGATGGGGAACCTATGAGGAAAAATAAGCTAAGGTAAGAGAGGAACAAATTAGAGGTTTGAGGAAGAGAAAATTAGACAACATTGTGCATGAATGTGGTATTAAGGCAGGATTCATAGAGGAAGAGCTGAAGGAAGTTAAGAAGAAGTTAGCAGAGTGATCTAAATGATTGACAAGTACTACTACTGCAGCTCTTACACCTCCTGAAGTAGTTATGGTAGACAATCCACCTCCTACAGTTATTGATGTAACCTCCCCTCCTCCACAATAGACCTCACATGCAAAAAATATTACTCCTAGATTGAGTACCAGATCCAACAGGCAGATTTCACCACCTAAAGAACAAAATACTATGAGAAAAGAATAAAACTGAAAGTGAGAAACATATATCAAAACCTAACTTAAAGATGATTGAGAAGAGAGCCATTAAGCAAGGGAAGTTAGTTTCTATTAACAAATACTATAACAAGTATGAGGAAACTGATAAAATTTGGATTGAGGATGTTGTAGTTAATCACTTACTTTTTTTCAACAATAATCTATTGGAGATAGAGGGCAGTATACCTGAGGAGTTATATGGTAGATTGGAAACTAGGAAAAAACTAGCACAGATAGAGGATGAAGCTATTAGAAATCAAGAAATTGATAATATGTTGCCAGTAGTTTCTATGCAAGAAAGAGACAGAATATTTAAAGCACAGAAACCTTTATTGAGAACTAAGACCAGACTAGTGAAGATTATGGAAAGAAAATATGATGAAGTTACTGAAGATAATTAGAAAACACTGGACCAGATATTAATGAACACTATTCCTGAGAATAACCCACTTCCTACAACTACTTTGTCTACACCCTTAGGAATGGGAGAGAGTTCAAAGATAGCTGAGGCAAGTGTTGAGAAGAGCAAAGTTGATAAGTAACTAGATTTCTATGTTTCTGGTGTGCCTATGACTCTTGACACTTCACATGATGAGAAGGACCCATTTGAAGAAAATAATGACAATACAGTAACTGAGGAAGAAGGACAGAAAAAATTGGAGTAGAAAGAAGAAACGACAAATGTTGAAGTCAAGAATGAAGTTGACACCTCTTCTACCTTATTGTTGTCAAGTAAAGACAAAAATATTGATATGGATGTTGATTACATGGATGAGGATGAGTTGGTAAAATTAGATTTTACTGCACTTACAAAATAAAATGAGAGATCTGACAAGAAAAGTGACAAGAAGACCAAGGTGATGCCTAGAGAAATTGATACTCTGAATAAATTACTCCTAGCACCTATTGTTTTTCAGAACATAGATGATGTAGAAAACCTTAATTTGGCACTTGATGCGTTTGATGGACAGTATGAGAACTTGATGAAAATTGCAAAAGGAAAGGTAGAAAAGAATTATTCAAAGAAGATGATACTTGATGTTTTCCAGTCTATCTCATGGGACTTGGGCATTCTGAGAACCAGCACTACAAATGCAGAGAGTTGTATTGCACATGGCAGGAAACTATTTAGTTATTGCATGAATCCTATCAAACATATTCAGAACATTGAAGACATTATTGCCAAGGATAGGGAAACCTTGAACAACATGATGGACAGTTGTGAGATCTCTTCACAATCTATAATGAAATTGGACAAGAAAGTAACAAGAATTTTGGCTAAACTGAATGTATTGGATATTGAGAAAGGGAGAGTTTTGACAAGGTTTGGTTTGCTGAAGAGCAGCAACCTAAGGAAATCAGACATGGAGAAAACTGCAAAATCATTGGCTAACTCTATGCCAATAGAGTTGAAGGAAGTAGAGACAACTTCATTTGCATTAAATGGACTAATTTGGTTAAGTCATGGAGTATAGAAGTGAAGATCTTGGAGGATTCCTTTCAGGATATTTTGAAATTAGTAAGCAAGCCCTAATTTTATTACTTTTTATGCACCTTTGTCATTGTTGTCAAAGGGGGAGAAGAGAGAAGAAAAAAATATGAATAGGGGAGAAGAGAAAATACAAATGAATAGAGGAGAAGAGAAGAAGATAATGTATAAGGAAAGATAGTTTTGTTTTGTTGGAACACTTAGTCATTTTTTTCGTTAAGTGTTGCCATCAATGCCAAATGGAGAGATTATTGGCAAGTGATCAATTTTGTATGATGTTATCCACTTTTTTTTTTTCATTTATCACAACACATCTAGCATACTAATCGATTCCTCTAAAGTTAAGTTTTGGTGACTCTAAAATTGGCTAAGTAGAGAAGCAGAAATATAGAGGTATTTTGAGTATCAAAGATCAAGATCGATGAGTTAAGGAAAGAAATATTAGATGAAGATAGTATGGGGTATGTGTGACATCCACCTAAGATTTATTTTGTTTTGGTGATGTTTATAGTGAGTTAGAGAGATTTGAGGACATGCATACAACAACAAGACAATGATACAAAGCAGCTGGACAGAAGCTATGATTCAGGGAGTATGACATGGACTCCTGGAAATCAGAGTTGGATTATGATTGTTGATAACCTATATTTTGATCATGTAAGAGCATAGACTATGCATTTGATATTTACTTTTTTAAATTTATTTGTATTAAGAGCCAACTATGTAATATTTGTATTTGAGAGCCGACTTGGTAAAGAAGAAAGATATATATGTAAGATCTTTTTGTTGAGCAAAGATAGAGTTGTGTGAATAGAGTTTTGGATATGATATGTGAATGGCAGAGTAGAGGATGAAAAAGATCATTGAAGTACTATAACTATAAATATCTAAGCATTAGAGATGCTTGTTTTGTTCATTACTGAGAACATTTTGTAACAGAACTATATTGTAAGGGTTGTATGCTCAGTTGGCCCCTAACAGGGTGTTGTATATCTTTAATAGGGTTGTTATTCCTTTAACAAGAAAATGTACTATGTAATATTCATCTCCTAATAGGGCTAGGTCTCCTAACAAGGACACTATACTTTAGTGCATGCTTGTGGGTACCATCCCCACAGGGGTTTTCCCTTGGCCAAGGTTTCCTTAACAAAAAATAATGGTGTTATGAGTACTATGTTATTTTCTTATGTTCTTTTCACTTTTGCAAGCTTATGGATTATTTATAATGGGTTGAAAAGTTTAATTAAGTGTTATAATAGTGATTTAGCCCCCTCTCAGTATTACCTAATCCTAACACTGCAAGATCGCAAAAATCAAAGATCTTGAGGTTGAGCAAGGTTACAAAAAGCTTTGCAAAGATAATGGAATAATCAAAGAAGAACATAAGCACATTAAAGTGAAAGGGATAAAAAATGCCCTATTATTCTTGAAGGAATTCAAAACTGAATGGATTTAGTTAGTGCTAAGTAGACTGCATGACTGAAATATGTGGTTGAATGAGCCAAAACCAATAACCAGGGATGTTATACACGTTGTGACCTGTTATCCTATAATCAAGAAACCCAAGGCACGTAAAGACCCTCCTCACCTTGACATTGAGAAGAACACAGGAGCTGCATGGGATGGAAGAGGATTAAAGGTATCCACCATCACCAATGATGAAATGAAATTTGGAGCATGTGTCTTAGGATACAAATTCTTTCAAGCTAGCAAGATGAATAATATTGCATATGGAGCAGTGGATACAACACACAAAATTGTTAAGAAGGGACTGCAGTTATATCTATCAAAACTTCTACTAAGGCAATTAGATGAGAACATGAGGACAATAAAGATTGCAAAGCCTAACTCATGTAAGTTTGGTTCACTCATTATGTGTATATTTTTTCTATTTCCAAGAATCCTTCCCATCTATCGGTTATGTCAAATGGGACACTACCTAACCAGTAACTATACAAAGTAGTGAGTTCATCAAATCACTAGGAGATAATTTTGAATCATTTATGGATGAATACTTTGCTGGATTAAAAGAAAGAATGTAGAAAAGAATGAGGATTCCATAGAAATTAGTAGAAAAGTACAAGACTGACATTTGTTTTACGGTGGACACTGATTACACCTATATCAAGCCAGTTATACCAAGGATAGCATGGCTGGCACCACTTGACTATGAGGTTAACATAGATTAAGCAACCAATGCCATTGAAGCATTGATAAATGAACCATTGGACAAGAAACAACCTAAGTTTGGAACTTATGAGGAAGCCAAAGAAAGGATAAAAACCAGCTTAGTTTTGAAGAAAATTGATAGAAAGAAAGAGAAAATGGTTAAGACTTTGAAGAAAAATTTATCGGTAAATCAAGAAGAAACCAAGGGTCAGATCTGTCGGTGAAATAGAAAAGATAGAAGAAACCAAGGGCCAGTTGCCTATTGGTGAAACTGAGAAGGTGAGTGACTCAAAATCCACAGAGTTTGATGCACCACCACTACCACCTCCATATAAATCAAAGACCACAGCTGCATCGAGGACAAGAAGTCAAACTGCCAAGACAGACTCGCAACCTGTCAAGAAAGGTCAAGTAAGGACATATAAAAGAAAGCCTCCTACCGGGAAAAAGGAAAAAACAAAGAGAATGAGACTGATAAGAAATAAGGAAGACATAGAGGACACTGAACAAGATGAACAACCTATTAAGAATAAGTTTCCTACCACCATTTTTGATGTATGTGCATCAATTATTAAGTCAGATTCAATCACATATCATAAGATTAAAAAACTAGCTAACTCTGGACACCGAGGACAAGAATAAGTTAGAGGAGGCAATTATCACAATGATTAGCATATTCAAATATGTTCCAATATAGTTTGTAGATAAAATTCCTAAAGAACTTATGAATAGATTGTCAGCAAGATGGACATATTCCCTCAAGGAAGATAAACAAATAAGGGAAAGTGCCCTAGTTTCAGCCATGCCACCTGAATCTAAGATGGAAGAGATTGAAGAAATGGTGAAGAAACATTACAAAAGGTTCTCACCAAAGTTAAGAGCCTTCAAAGTGATTCAAGGACATCTAATTGAGCTAGAAAGAAAAAGTGAGGAAGAATGGAGAAAGATACTTGATATACCTAAAAATGATACAAGTCCCGAACCAAAAATAGCACTCACTAATAGGCCACTCAAAGAAGGAGATCAGGCTAAACTGAGCCCTGAACATATTCTTATTACTGATGAGGATGATAATGAAGAATCATTGAACACAAAAGCTAACAAGGATATGGACATTGCAGATGAAACATGGTCCAATAATACTATCATTGATATTACTGGAGCAGATCCTACATATGAGATACAAAAAGATTAAGATGTCACTATTGTCCCAAACCTAGCCGATGAACAAGAAACAACTATCGATGTTGCACAAGTAGACATACCAGGTCAAAGCCCATTATTGATATAAGATATCAATATAATCTTGGAAAAGGAGAAGTTGCCTGACAAGGATGCAAGCATACTAGAGGATGAAGGGGAAGAAGAAAAGAAAGATTCAATCGATAAACATACAGTCATCGGTGGAGAACATAATGTTACAAATGTAGATAACACACAAAAAGATGGAGATCACACTGAAAAAGATGCACTAATGAAAGATATAGATGAAGTGAAAAAAGAGAAAGGTGAAGAAGATAAGTGAGTTGATACCACTCCTAAGGACACCGAAGGAGATGATGTAGATACACTGAAGATTGATATGGAGACATCCACACACAACTGATAGGAAAACCCTGAGCAGAAAGAAAAAGGTACAACACCACCAAAGCCTTCATCCAGCACATCAGACCAAGCAAAAAAACTTTCTTTGGTACTACATACAGGTGCATCTCACAAGAAGAAAAACAAGAAGACCAAGAAGAGAAAACTGCAGGTAACAATTGATGAAATTATTGAGATTCCAAAGTGTGATCCTTCCACACTAGATTATTAATCTCTCCAAGAATATTGAGAAATATGTCAAAGAAAAGCTTTACAAGAAAAGCTTAGGAAAGATCATAGAGACTCTTTAGTAATGGAAACTACAAGAGATATCTTAAACCAGATAGTTCCCAACATAGATTTTGATCATAATGTACCAATTTTGGATCAACTTCTTGTTCTAACCGAGGCCATCACATGTCAGAATGTAGATACAAAGAAAGCCATAGAAGAACAATCAGAACAAAAATAGCAATACAGTTTGACAAAATAGATCAGCTAAGAAGTGGCTGAAAACAAGGTAAAGCTCTTAGAACTTGCAAATGAAGTATATCCAATCATTACCTAAGCCACTAAAAAATTTGGCATCGATTTGCGACAGCTATGTGTCGCAATTGTGACAGCCATGTGTTGCAATTGCGACAGTAATAGACGTCGTTGTTTTTTAGTCGCAAAATACAACGTCTTTCCATTTCCATCGCAACTATGACTTCAATCCATCGCTATGAAGCCCCTTCAATCTGACATCAACCCCGTTACAATTCCTTATATTAGCGTCGCAATGGCGACGAACACCCGCACAACTGTGATGGCTTGTCGCATGGTCGCATGTGCTTGGGAAGCCGCATGCGATCATGCGATAACTATCACGATGAATACCCGTGCAACTACGACGGCTTGTCACATGGTCGCATACGCTTGGGAAGACGCATGCGATCATGCGATAACCGTCGCAAGTGCGACGAATACCCGCGCAACTGCGACGGCTTGTCGCATGGTCGCATGCGCTTGGGAAGCCACATGCAATCATGCAATAACCATCGCAAGTGTGATGAACACCTGAAGCAAATGCAACGGGAGTGGGCATCGCCTATACAGTGCCCCCTTAGCAATTCGCTGTGTTTGCGTCGCAATTGCGACGAATACAAAATAAAATGAAAAAAAATTTCTGGGACAAATTACCCTATTCTGGGTACAAATTACCCCCGTCGCAATTTGCCTATGATTAAAGAATCTAGTGGAAAGACCGAGTGTTAGTTCTCTTTGACTATGAAGAAAGTCTGTGAAGTTGGAGTTTAGTTGAGAACCTTGTTCTCGAAGAACACTCTGTCTGGTATATGAAATATGACAAAGTGATTTTTTTGAAGAGCCTTTGGAACACTTGAATCTCTATGCTAGGTATATACCAAGATTGGTGAGTGACTGGTTTGTCATAGGAATAGATTTAAAATTGGGAAGGACTGGAACAAACTAGAAAGTTTGACAAGTGATGAAACTGTCAAAGAACATACAGAAAATAAACTGGCACAGTTGGTGGGAAAGGAGGTACACAAGGTATACAAGAACCTGTCATCACTGACAGAACAACAGACTATGAATAAAATTGTGAGGAGTTACAGGTAAATAATGTGTTGAATGTTTACAAAAGACTTGTTCATTCAATAGTGTAGAGCTTTGGTAAGGAGTGCCCTAGCATAAGCAAGGGTAGGAGAGTTTGAATTCTCACACAAAGTTTAGTTGAAAACACTATTTTTCACTGTGGATACCAAGGATCTACATCACATATATCAGATATAAATGGCACAAGAATTAGGGGCTAACCTGCCATGTAGATGGTGATGACCGGCTATCTTTTGCTGGACTTTCCAGACCAACAACAGCCTTCAGATAATTTTCACTCTGAGTGGAGATATAGAATAGAAGTTCACCTAAGGCTGCCATAGCAAGTCCAATAAAGGTTAAAAATAAAATAAAATACAACATTTTAATTTTTTTTAATAGGTTATATTGTAATCATGATCATCTTTATGATGTATCTTATTACA
>MU223619.1:612301-623582 GCA_018584345.1 Thuja plicata | reverse complement strand
AAATGAGGGTGATCGACAACGGCTGCAAATGACAACGGCGCTATTCAAAATACAAATGACAACGTTTTCTTTTTTTTTTTTCCTTATATCCTGACAACGTCGCAATTGCAATGTTGTCGAGTTATAATTGAAAAAAAAAGGCAAAAACACATAACATCTGCCCGTCGTCGCAAATCAATGCCAAATTTATTAGTGTGATCTGAAAAATCTCTAAACTCTTGGAGAATAGAATGAATGAATGAATGAAGGATTTTAAAAATGTCCACGAGGCCAAAGCAACCATGTGACCCATCTTTTGACAACCAACCTAATCTAGTTGTAACCCTTTGACTAATTCTTCTCTTCTTCGGTGCATTTTGATGATCAAGTTTGTTGTCTTGTCTAGCTTCTTTTCTTTGAATACATAATGAATACACCCTCCTCAAGGAAGTGAAAAGGTCCCTAGACAGTAATATCCATAAACAGATGTAAGTGACCAGTCACAGCATCCTTTTGGAATGATTTGATCTACTTGAAGAAGTGAAAAATCTCATCTCTGTCATTAATCCTTGGATGCTTCTATGATGAACTACCTTTTGGTTGTATTGTGACTGTGCTCATCCCTTCACAACATTATTCTAAGTACTCAAGGAAGTGGTTTTTCCTCTATTTCTTTGTTATCAATGACACATTTCTATGTTGTTCTTGTCATCATGCTTTAATTAGGTGTCATTGACTGCTTTATATACTGATTTTGTGTCCTTGTTGATTATTGCGAATCAAATGTCGTTGTCTTCATTCATGTCCTGTTGATGCTCTTGTATTTAGCTCTAATTGGTTTGATGATTTTAATAATCTTGTCTTTGATTGTCACTTTCAGTAGACCCCTGTCTTGACATATCAAGCAGAATGAAGTCATGTACCATGCATTCTATTGTATTGCCAGTACTATTGTATTGATGCCCCCACTTCCCCTTTGTCTTGTTGAATACTTATTATTACTGAGCTTTGTTGTGATCACTGTGAAAGTGAGTGTAACTTCTCTTTGTCATTGATCATTTCTGCCCAAGATCTTGTCCTCTCAAAATCACCTATGTCTATTATGCCTTTCATGACACTTGATAATTGACACTCCTTTAAAACATCTTATATCACTGCATTATATATTTTTTGAGATTTTTCCATCTTCTTGATCACTGTTATATCACGTTGGATAACTTTTCTTTGTAAAACAATATTCATTTTCAAGGCTTGCATCATCTTCTTAACAGTCAAAAGACTGCACTACCATTAGTTTGACCTTCATTGATACTTGTTTTAACCACTAGTTTATTTTGCCATGATGGCATTCTTTATTGGCTTCCACTATCACTTCCAACTAATTCAAACCACTTCTATGGATATGCATCACTTTCAACTACCATTAATGCACTATTATCACTGCTTCATGCATATTTTGTGTCAATGATTTATGTGGTTATCACTGATTTTGAATCGCTGCTCCTCTGGGACACATAACTGTTGTTCAAACTTTGGATATTTTGTTCCTCCATCAATACACTATTTAAAATCAGATCTGAAGTGTTCTTTATGAACGGACATGATGCTCTCGATGAATGATTTCCCTCGAAACACATGATGCTATTATGTCTTCTTGTCCACCATTTTCTCCTTTGCATTGAATATTGATGTTTCTATTGGATGAAACTATTTCTTCTCAATCTTTCTATTCCTATCAGATTAGGAGGCATTATAAAACTTTCCACTCACTCTTGAGTCTACCCTTATCATGCTTGAACTCACTATTATTATGAATTTTGGGATTTCTTCACTAAAATATGACTGTTCATGCACAGATTTCAGTTATTTCTCCTTAGAATTGAATATAATCCCTTTGAATCTGCTATTAAGTTTTGAAAATCTACTTATTCTTGACAAGAAAAGTATTCTTCTTTCCCTAGCTGTCATTCTCATCTTTTCTTGTTGTTCATGCATGAGGCTGGGACATTGTCTTTTCTTTTTGTTCTAGTCTAATGCATTCAAACCCATCTAGTAGTGCTTAATCATAATTATCTATTATTGGTGGATCTAAATCAATAATTGTGTGAGTAATGCACATTTTGACCATAGGCCTCCAAACATATGTATGTTTGGGTAAAAACACATTTATAAATGATGGATCTTGTAGGCTTTCATCACATGTTTCTTGAATGATTAATGTATAATATATAACATCTCTTAGTGCATGATAAATTTCAACACACTTATGAGCTCAATGGAAAAATTAGACTCAAATTGAAGTGCTTCTTTAGTGTGTGAATTCCTTCTAAAGGTTGTGATTTGCTGAGTAAATAAGAACTAAGTTGAGTGAATAACAATCTGTTACAGGAATGTCTGTCTGTTAAAACTGCATAGGCTGCTACATGAACTGTGCAGATTTATGCAACTATGAAATAAAGAATTTAAAAACCAAGCTAAAAATGTGTAAATAAAAAGAACTTAATTATTAGCAATCATAAAACCACACATTTTAATAAATCAAATAATCTGCAATGTTTAAAATAAAACACACAACATACAAATTAACATCACCACAATTTCAAAAGAGTGGGCCCTCCTCTTGATACATGGGGTGGTAGAAATAGTTTACTGCAAACTCCTTAAGACTTCAATTCATTTGTTTCTATTATTTCTTGTCTGAAAAATATTACATTTCCTCACAGCTCTTCTTATTCTCTTCTATGCTATTACATTACCTTTATACAATGAATAGGTATGCAACAAATTCTAAACTATTCACTATTTTCATGCTCAGCATATTGCTCCATTAGTTTTCCAATGCTTTTCTCCACCCTCTATTACATTTTTACAGCCCTATTTTATAGCATTTTCTCCTATTCCTATGGCATTATTTATGGCTTGTGGTTGGAATAAAACTACTCACAAATATAGTAGTTTATTGTGCCATGAAAATGCTATTGTTTTGACCACATTCATCACAACTTTTTTAGTTTCAACCCGCATGCGACAGGAATTCTGAAGTCTATTATTATCTACACCTTTATTGATATTTTCCTGGAATTATTTTTTCAACATAATAACAATAAACATTAGTAAATACAATCTAATATTTATTATTCACTTATTTGATCTAAAAACTAAATTAAATATTACTTATGAATATTTAATTATATGCAACATAAAGGTGGTAAAATGTTAAGAAAATGGAATATGAAAATAGGTATGAAAGCATATGTAAAGGCTAAAACATGGGATGAAATGGAATATGAATGGCTCTTATCAGTGGGTTGATCCTCTCTTATTTGCTAGTATGTTTTTTTGATAAATAAATAAGTTTTAAATATATAGGAAATGGAAGTTAGAAATATATGGGATTATTCCATAACTTGCCTAGGTCAACTTGCATGGTAGTATTAATTAATTTTTTTGTAATGGCCTTATGGGTTGACTCCCTCTATAGCGTTTGTGTTGTGTAATTTGGGACAGTTTATTCCATAAGCCAACTTTGGAAAGAAATGTATATACAGGGGTTGCCATGGTAAGGAAGGCATCACGATTTGGAGTAATCTGCCTGTTGGCATGATAGTTCACTGCAATGACAATGTCAGGGAAGACGATACCGTCACCTACATATTCACATTGTTCATTTCCTTCCGCCATTGGTGTGAGGAGTGATAGTAAGTTCTAGGTTTTTGTAGAGAGTTTCAGAACAGATGCTAGCTGTGAGAAGGGAATCACTCAATGCGCAACAGCAAACATATACATTTTGCGCATCTTAGATGATATCCTAGAGATATAGAAGTCTTTGCAGGCATGATATTTGGCTCCATTCGTTGTGTAGACAAATTCAATCAGAATGCATAATCATACAAGTGGCCCATTTCTGGTATATATTCATAATTTTACAATTTGTATGTTATCAGATATATTCATTGCATTAGAGAGTCTGTAAAAGATTGGTATCATGAATGAGAAATTTTATTATGTAATATATTGTAAGGTCGAATAATCGGAAGCTATTGTTTAGTGATTTGATTTAATAATTTGAGAAATAGTTTTTTGTTGAGATCTGTGAATATTTCTTCTGAGTGTATCAGACTGTAAATCAGTTATGTTTTAGACTGTAAATCAGTTATGTTTTAGATTTTTGCAAGTATTTTAGTTTGGTGAATTTCAAAGGTATTGAAATGTTACTTGCCATTAAAATGAGAATCCATTGGATTTTAAATTCAACAGTTTACAATTTCAGTTGAAATTATTAAATTTCAACATTTTTTCTACTAAAATTTAATTAAGCATTAGGGATGAAGTAGCTGATTTAAGCTTCCTATTAATTCTTGGTAAACCTTCATATGTGAGTAGCAATAACTGATGAATTAAATTTTAAGTAATCATTTATTTATTATGATTGGATTTAGGCAGTCTCGTAATTCATGTCATATAGGAACCCTAAGGAGTGACAATTTTGGGTGGTCTTCCTTTGGAACTTCTTGTGGATATATTATTTATATTTTTGAAAAAAATAAATTTGTATAAGGCAAATTCTGTTGGCAAGTTGACTCCTAGAGAGTATATGGCTTATTTTTTGTTGTCATTATGGCAACAAAGTCATATGATGTTTTGATAGTAAACTATGAAGTGAAAATTGACTAAGTGTAGAAGACAGAATAGAACAGTGACTTGCAGTTGATCAGGGCATCAGCGCACGTGTGTACGATCACCTAAGGATATGCGCATTTAGACGTAAGCTCTATGGTATTTTATTATACTTACCCTATACACACATGGTACGAAATGTCAGTACAAACAAGTTACAGAAAGAACAAGTTCACCAGTAGTCCAGAATACTGAGTATGAAGCCGACTTCATTGTTTTGATTAGCGTGTAATCTTTTGTTATGTAAAGGCTAAGCGCCTATTGAAATAATTTTTTAAGTATGTATTAAACATTGTTGTAAACATGCTTAAGCCAATTTGTTTGGAAGCGTTGTGTATTATGTTTTTGGGCTGACTATGGTCTTGTTTTGAGTCGTGTCTATTCAAGCGTAAAGATATATATATGTAATGAAAAGATATATTTGAAGCATCGTCAAACAAGTCAGAGAAGATGTATAGAAGAGCAGTATGAAGATATCAGTATGAGAAAGATCCCTTCAAGAAGTTAAGAGCATAAGCGTATAACTAGAACTGATCAAACATCTGTGTCGCATACAACAGTTCATTTTGGATATAGTGCATATCTATTCTCAGGAGGTTGTAGCCTTCTTTCTCTTTGAGCAGTGAGCTCTTGGACAGTGATTCCTCACACTTAACAGGGTTAATTGTAAAAGACTCCTAACAGGGTCAGACCCTTAACCAGGTCATTGTACTCATATTGTAAAGACTGCTTCTAAAAAGGCAAAGGAACTTTAACAGGTTCATTATACTAGTACAATATTTGTGGTTATTAATTCCCACCGGGGTTTTTCCTCTAATCAAGGTTTCCCCATAATCATATCAAGTGTTATGTGATCTTGTGTTATGATTCATTGAATGTATATTTGATTTATGTTTAAGTTTCTAAATTTGAATAATAAGCTAAACACTGATTCACCCCCCCTTCCCCCCTCTCAGTGTTTCCAACAATTGGTATCAGAGCTCTGGTCCTCAGAGAGAAAAGTCTAACCACTTGAGGAGATCATGGATTCAGCAGAAGTCAAACATCTGAGAAAGAATCTTGAAGCAGCCCTTGAAGATCTAGACAGATCTGAGAAAGAAAATGAAGAACTTAAACTAAAATTTGATGGCTCACAAATGCTTATCAAGAAACTAAGGAAAGAACTAAAAGAGTGCTCCAGCAATTATTTGAAACTGAATGAAGAGAACAAGTCTCTAAAAGATAAGATAGAAGAATTGAATGATCAGTTAACTGATAGCTTAACAGCTATTGAAGAGAAGAACAAAGAAAACAAACAGTTGGGTGATGAACTCATGCAAGCCAATATGAAAATCTTGGAATTGGGAAATATCAAGAACAAAATTGAAACTGAATTATCAGGAGCAAAAGACAAGATTGATAAACTACACACAAGCTCTGATCTGATTCAATCACAGCTCTATGCACAAAAGATAAAAGGTGACACCACTGGTATGGGATACAGTTTAGCTCAAATTGAGAGAAACTCATCACAAGAAAGAAAGAAATCTCTAACAAAATCTTCAGAAGAAAAGAAAAATGAAATCATGAAGAGACTAAAGCAGAAGATAAGCACAAGGCAGTCAACCATACTTTCTATGCATGTAACAAGCATGGAAACTTGGCAAGAGATTGTAAGAATGTAAGACCCTTCAATGGTTATTGTTACTCCTGTAATAAGTTTGGTCACAAGGCTATTCATTGCAGAACAAATCAAAGAAATCAGCCACAACTGAACCAAAGGAATCAAACTCAATTCAATCAGAGAAATCAACCTCAAAGAAACTTGTAGAACATTACATGTCAGATATGTAACTACAATGGACACACAGAAAAACAATGCAGCATGATGAATAACAACACCAGACCTCCTATCATTTGTCACTCATGTAGAAAAGCTGAACACATCTCAAGGTTTTGTAGATCAAGAACAAAAGGACAAGAGAATCCTAAGAAGTCTTTGTTTGAAGAATCATGAGAAGTTAAGTTTGTGGAAGCTAAAGCTAACTCAGATAAAATATGGGTTGAAGTAAAGAATGATAATGAAGAGAAGAAGGTAGCATATGCATCCTCAGAGGACGTACATTCTACTTCTAGATAGTTGACCCTCATGGTCTTAGGGGAAGCTATTCTAGCTCTGAACCCCTGCATGGCTGGTATACTCACCTCTGAGTATGCGCCTATGTATTCATGCATGTGATCACAGATTAAGGTTGTATGCATTCACGCATTGCCCTTACTTCATTTAGAACAAAGTTTGAAAATCTCTCTGTAAACCGCTTTACGGCAACAAGCATTAAATGCAATTAACCTTTATATAAATTTGGTAAGAGATCTTAAGACCTCACTTTGCATTTGAGATAGAAGCATTCAAGGAGCAGACAAGTATTGAGCATCAAAGCACCTCGGTTTAAAGGATCAGTTGGTTTGTGAATGGATTATCAATTGGAATGGAACCCTAGCAGTCACGCCATTTTAGAATCGTCGTGAAACCCTATTTAATCTAATTACAAGTAAGTATGGCAACCCCTATTATATTTGACATTGCTGAGAGGAAGAGATTTGTTTTTAAGAATCATCCATTCAAATCCATACTGGATGATGTCGAGGGAGAATTCTCTAGAACCCCGCTTGGAGTCGTTCATGTGGAAGACATTCGCGCATATGTTTATTGCAAAAAGGAAATTTTTGGAGACAATAGCATTACATCTCTCATGGGTTCTATGATGAAATCAGATTATACATTCAAGAATGAATATGCGCATCTCACTGATAACCCTATCTTTGAGTATTCCAATGCGCATGAGTTCTATGATCCAGAATGGGTGAAGATATTACTAAGCAGGATACATGATGATCTATACTGGATAGGTGAGGTTCCTATCTGCATCACTACTGATCTAATTCATGAGATGACTGGACTACCTAAGACTGGACCAGTTCTTCCAACTAGTAAAGATGTTAAGAAACAAGTTGAGCAAGCATGCTTATCAAGGAGTGATAGGTGTGGTATGATAGTTAATCCCATCAAGGAAGATGACATAAAGCTAGTTACAATGATACTAGGTTATAAATTTCAGCACGCAAGCAGACTAAACAGTGTATCTACAGCAACTGTCTTAGCTACAATAAAAATGGTGAAAGACAATACTCAGTACAACTTATGTGAGATATTGCACGCTCAATTGATTGACAACATCTAAGCTATCAAGCATGAAAAAAGAAAGATATTTGGGTTTGGTTCACTGATCATATATCTCTACTTCCACATAGTAGGAAAGGTTGCAAATCTCTACCTAGACAGAAGCAAACCCACTATGTCACAGATTTCACTAAAAGCCACATCAGAGAGTAGTGTGAAGGACTCTATGGACATAGACATCAATACATCCAGGATCAAGATGTGGAAGAGGTTCAGGATACCTAAGAAAATAGTTGAGAAGTACAAAGACACCATATGCTTCATGGTGGAAATTGATTGTACTTGCATGGAGGCAGTTGAACCTAGGACAAAATGGATTCACCCTCTTGGTTATGAGGTTGAAGAACATGTTTTGGAAGGTTATGCACAAGTTCTCCTATCTGCGCCCAAGGATCCCAATGAACCCAGATGGGGCACCTACAGAGAAAAGACAAACTAAGTTGATTCTGTCCTATACAGTGCTGAGAACAAAATGAAGGCATCTAGGATTACCTCAAATATCCTAAAATTTCATGGTGTTACTCAAGAAGATATTGACAAATCTAGAGAAGCTAAGATAGCCAAAGAACTTGAGAAGACTCCCAAAGAAGTGAAGATGGAGAATACTGATGATATGCCTAATAAGAAGAAGAAATCAAATGAAGATACATCTGCGTCATCAACCACCATTGATCTGGATGCATCTCCACCATCAGTACCTAGCAAGAAGTCTAGAGGAAGGAAGCAAGCGCCCACTAATCATCCATCCTCAAGAACTAAAAGGAGCAAGGTAAAGAACACACAAGCTCCTCCTGAGGTAGGTTTCAAACCTAGTCTAAGTGTCTTAAGGAATAGAATTGTAAATGAGGGAAGACTAGAATCTCTTAAGAATGTATATGACAAATACCAAGAGATAGACAAATTAGAGATCCATTCTATGATCATCTCTCACATGATCAAGTTCAAAAGGACAGTGTTAGAACTCAAAAAAATCATACCAGACAAGGTATGGACCATACTTGATATGTTAAAGAGGCAAGCAATTGAAGAGGATATGAGGATAAGAGAAGAAACATTAGTCTTCTCCCAATGTGCTTGCATGATGAGAAAGTCATTTTGTTGGATTTAGTCAAGCCGCACCTAAGAACCAAAACAAGGGTTCTCCATATCATGAATAAGGAGTATGATCTAGTTGGTGAAGAGACTCAGAAATCATTTGAGCGGGTATTTCTGGATAGACATATGTATCCATCAACGGCGCCTACAAAGGTAACTCTAGTTCCACCAAAATAGGTTACAAAACCAGTTATTTAGAATGCACCTAACACAGGTCCATAGGTTTCAGCGCCCTCAATGTCAATAGCCTCTGATACAGCAAAAGACTCAGGGGATACTATAATGATTGATGATATCAATATATCTATGACGACCTCTGATAATGATATGGATAAAGTTGGAAAAGCATTTGTGAACTTGGAAGAGACAGAGAAAGCATGCACTGATGATACATCTTTGCAACAAGATAAAGTTCCATCTACAGATTCAACAGATTTGATCAAAGAGGAAGATAATCAAACCAATGAGTTACCAGCTATGGAGATCCCAGTTAAAAGTGAATGCATGGAAACTAGTCAGAATACCATATTCACACCATCCATTCAACCATCTACCTCATTGTTGTCAAGTTTAACTCCTGACTTAGCAAGTCTGGATGCTTGGGGAGAAGAAGACCTGATCAAGATCAGTGTCCTAGCCATGGAAAAGGCCAAAGAAAATTAGGTTATGAGAAATCCTCTATTCCTAGAATCAGTAAACATCTTGAATGATCTAGTGCCTGAGGATAAGAAAGTAGCAAAAATTCAATCAGTTGATGATGTAGACAGCATACTAACAAGCTTCAAAGCACATTTTACAAGCTTAGTAGACTCAGCCACAAGAATTGCAGAAGATGGGTATAAAAAGGAAAGGTTGAATGAATTAGTCAAGAATTTTTCCTTAGATCTAAAGTCCTTGAAAATTGGTCAGTCTATGTTGAAAGAGTTGGCAGATAAAGGCAGAAATGTAATTGCCAACTGCATGGACAGGGTGAAATTCACCTCTGAACATATCAAAAAGATAGAGGAGGCAGAAATTTGGTTGACAGTGTTCCGAAATTAGTCGAGACATCCATGCAAGATATAAATATCTGCAACAGTATCTATCAAGGTCAGCTTGACAAGATAGAAAAATCCAAAATGGAGATCAATAAGATAAGGACCCGACAGACTCAGTTGAGAAATGCACTTGCACCCTCCTTAGCAGTTCTGGATGAGAACATCAAACAGATTGATGCCACCATTGTCACTTATGATCAAGTTCCCTGCATGGACTTGATGAAAATGGAGAAGCTCACCAATGCTCTATGCACCCATCTCCAGATAGTTGATGCAATGAAGGCATTCTGGCAACAAGAGATAAAGAATCTTCAAGTTGTATATCCAGATGTATATATGGATTAAGTATCTAGAGACTTACAGTTTTGTCACCTTTATCATTAATGTCAAAGGGGGAGTAATGAATGTGTGAGGAAAAGTGTATGTAAAGAATATGTAGTATATATTATAAAGTATAATGATATACAGTTTTTTGGGTGTTAGTCAAGGGTGATACCACAATAGTGGGTTACACTTTTTCAGAGGAAGAAATTCTTCACAAAATCTGTGAGGTGGGAAATTTAGTCGGTTACTTTCAATAGAAATTACCCGATTATTTCGATCAAAACATTCTTATTTTTGATCGAAACTACCTTTTTTCCTAGTTTCGATCGAAACTAACTTAGTTTCTATCAAAACTAAGCTAGTTTCGATCGAAACTAACCAGTAAAGATTTTGGTGGGTTTCAACCCATGCCAACATTAAAATAAGAAAGTACTTTTGATATAAATTACTTTCTATCAAAACTAATTACTTTCGATCGAAAGTCTCTAAATAGAGGCCATTTCCAAAGGCTAACAAAAATCTGCAGTATTCATGGCTTCGAGGCTCAAGCACAGGGCTCAAATGGAAGAATAGGGAGGTGTCCTTTTTCATTGCACAAGTACTCTGAATGAGCTTTCTAACGAATATATATTTGACAATTTTTTAATTAATTAGGTCTATGTTTATTGGCGTGCATCGAATGTAGGTTTTTTATCGAATATAAACCTCCAAGTTTGACATTCAATAAAAAATAGTAGAAAAGAGAAAAAAAATTTGAAAAATAATAGTGCCCTCTAGCTTCGAGTCTTCTTTCTATCAAACAAATTTTTTTTTAATCTTGACAAATACACAACAAGTTATCAGCTACGCAGTCAAGGTATGTCAAAATTACGGTTGACTCTACTTCAAACATTCATAAAATATGCAATAATCATGATAATGTTGTCAAACCAATTGCATGCCCTCCGTA
>MU223619.1:523729-595813 GCA_018584345.1 Thuja plicata | reverse complement strand
CAAAAACAAGCCCGACAAATGGGAATTGATAGGTTCCCAAAATCATTCACTTTTTTCCAATTCTCATTTTCAATTCCAATTCCAGGTCCTGAGGGGGAATTGTGGAATGCTCAAAAAGGCCCAAAATCAGAATTCGCATAACCCTATTCCTATTTTTCATTTTGGAACCAAACACTGTATTCGACAATACCAGCATGCGGGTATGCCAATTCCTACTCAATACCTAGAACCAAACGGGGCCTAAATGATTCAACCAAGTTATCATTCCTACACACTCACATATCTAAAAAATATATCTTATTGATAATAGGGGCCATAAATGAGATGTATTAATACTACTCGCAATGTTGACGTATTTACTTCTATTTAGGATTATTGTGGCTTTTATTTATTAATATCTTCATTTTTCATTTTTATTAAATATTAACAATTAAATACATTAGCATGACCCTACACACAATACTAATATTATTTATAGTGCCCTCAAACAACTGAGACTAAACAACTCACAATACTAAAACCCTCTATATCCCAATTTGAAGCATTACCTACAATTATAAATATGATATGATATAATAAATTATTTCCTTTACAAACCATCAACAAATATACTTAGATATTTATACATATTAATACTTTAATTCACATTTTATATAAAAATAATACTAATTATATATATATATATATATATATATATATAATTTGTGTTAATCATTACAATGTTCTTAAGCCTCCCATTTTTCACAAAATTAATCATTTCCATAATCTTTTATAAATTACACCTTTCCATTGTATGATCTTTTCTCTCAAGTCTTTCAAACTTTTCCAAATAAGAGATCTAGCTCTAATACCAATTGTTGGAATAATGGAATGGTGTGTACTGAGAGGGGAGGGGTGAACCAGTACCCTTTAAAATTTTTAGTCAATTTACCTTAATCCTTTAGTAATCAATTTCTTGCATTACCGACCATATATGCTATTCTTTCTTTATGCATGTTATATTAATTCGTAAACTTAATTTGCATGTAAACATTCATAGACACATTTATGAAATGTAATGACACATGACACGAGATTTGGTAACACAGAAAACCCATGTTAGAAGGTAAAAACTGCGGTGGGGATGAAATCCACAAACTTCACTATTTGCAGAATGGAAGGGGTCAGTTAAGGCTTACAAGTTTGATCACTTTTGATGATTTTACCATGTTAGGAATAACATGTTTAGACTGTTAAGGTCTAATCTTTTAAGAGCTTTAGCAACACTGTTTAGTGTGCACTCGGTTAAGAGATTTACAAAAGGATTGTTAAATCTACCTTCTCAAAGGATTTCTTCTATTTGCTACACTTGTTAGAATGTAGTCAAAAATACTTATTAACTTGAGTATATGCAATCTAGAATTGATTATTACAAATCCATTAAAGATTACAATATTATGTATCACCTATAGTGACTGATTAATACCTTTGTTCTACTTGGCAGCCTTGGATCTTGTTCTTGGTAACTGATTTCATCCTTTATGTCCCTCTGCATAAAACTTTGTCTCTGATCCATAGAAGTGTCTGCGGTTACAATCATCATCACATCATTTTGTTCTGATTGAATACACATCTATTTATACAATGAATTTTAGCTAAATGAGTTTCACACTTTTCAATGATAATTATATGATCAAAGGTTTACAACTTGACCTTGATCTACTAGTTTGCATGTTTTCAATCAGTTAGACTGATTCAAACAATTACAATTACTTTACTTGTCCCTCAATAAATGGATTTAAAGATAAGATTTAATCTAAATATAAAAATTAAGTGTTTTATCTAACGTGTAAGTCAGATCCATGTTTCTCAGAATGAAATTTTCTCTTGGTAGACTGGTGCTCAGGTTTGCTCTTTAGTCTACCTGTCAGTTTACACTGTCGACTGCTCTATCGGGTTACTCTGTAGGTTGTGTCGTTTCTTTGCATTGTAACCTATTTTGTCAGGTTCCCTTGTGAAGTTGTCTATCGGGTTCCCTTGTACTTAACATTTTTGGTGACCTCTGTTTAACTATTGTGTCAGGGTTGCACTAAAACCTATCTTTCGGTGATCATGTACCGACAATTCAAAATCGGTTTCCTTTGCATACTAATGAAAAAATATGTCATCACTACATCGTTACTGCAATGGTTAGGCTACTACTTTTAATTATATGTCACAAAAATTTAGAATCATGATTCTTCCAACTTCATTCTATTTATTACTTATTGAGTGCACCATACTCCTTGACATATTAAGGAAGAAATTCATAAATGGATGTTCCATCCTTCCAACTATTCTATGGAATCTTGTATCTTAGATATCTTTACATGCCTCATCATCCATTTTTCTTCATCATCAATAAGCATATTAGATAGGTAAAACTCAATCAAAAGTACTTATTTTCAAGCTATCCCTAGGATGTATTGTCATTGTTATTATTAGTGAATGGTTGATCAACCATTTTCCCTCTTCAGCAATGAAAGAGACAAAAATCTAATTATATATTCTTAACTTAAAATGTGTGTTATGATATAAGCTATCATTATTTAAGGAGAGGATTTCTTGTTGCATCTCCAATATTAATTCCTTCCAGATTTCTATGCAATTGAATATTAGGGGTTTTATATATGTAGGAGGGAGGAATATAACTCTTAAGCTAGATTAGGGTCTGACAAAGTTTTACATGATAGCGTTAGTATAACTTATTTCATATATTTTGTTTCTATATAGAATTGGGGATTAGAATTTGTGACTTTTAAATGAATAAAGAAATATATACAAGAGATCGTGACGAAGTCCAGGTGAAAGTTATTGTTGGATTATTTTATAGCGAATATGTTGCAGCAACAACAAAAAATGCATTATTATGGTTAATCAATGATACAAGATATTTTCCAATCTAAGTGGTGATCATTTGAGGTTTAATCTAATAATGTAGATATAAAAAAATGTTAAATATTTTAGATCTATAAATTCCAAAGTCCCTACAGGCAGAGCTCGAGAGTGGGTAGACAAAGTCTCTTGAAGAAAATTCTTTATATATTTATTTTGTTGTTGAATTCCCTTGATACATAGAACAAAGTCAAGGATAGATGTGAGACCCTACCTCATATAGGACTTTTAAGAAAATTTAATTCAACCATAATATATTTTCATTAGATTATTAAAGCTCATTAATTAGTTAGGGGAGAGGAGTCAGAACAAGCGCACCTAACATCGGGGGGTCCACGTGGGTCCCCATGTAGACCCCACACATTTTTTTTCTACCTCATCTAGCCTAGTTGGAAACCTTAAATCAAAAGTTGAGCCCATTTGGAAATGCCTAGCCACGTGTCATGACACGATTGGCGGAAGGTAGACAAAACTTGCCATTTTGGACAGTCAACCAGGATGTGTGCAATCACCGAGGTGAATGTAGGATTTTAGCCTTGGGTATAGAGTAGGGTGGACACGTGTAGTGTTTTTGATGTGACACCCTATCCACCACCTGGACTCACAATACTTCTCACGGCCACATTATGCTGCAACATGTAACTACATTTAGTACACATCAACTCACCTTAATTTCCCTTAATCGGACTATATTTATCATCACAAATCCATTCAATATGCCTTCTTCTCTATGGATTGAGACACCTAACATTCCTTTCATTCCCTCCCATTCAAGAGTCTTCCATCAGTTGGGAGCTGAAACATGCTCGGCAAAGAACCCTTCAAACACAGAATGTCACCATTATCTTCTCGTGAATGGACCACCTTCCGCTTTGACTTTGAAAGTAATTTCATTGTTTCTTTCCATTTTCTAAGTCTTTTTTTTTTCCTTTTTTTCAGTATCCTCATAGGATGAACCGTTGTTTCATATTTTCCCCTCTTTCTGGTTGCAGGACAAACTGTCATATTTTTGTGAGATGCTCAAGATTTTGAGGTGAAGGAGGTAGATGAAGACTGTGATGAGTTGTGGGATGAGCTATGGGAGCACATTTATCATTTGGTCTTTGATGGAGGTGAGGATAACTCTCCCACTAAGGCAACCTCTCACCATTGGGCGCAATTAAATCTGTCTTCCTATCTTTTCTTTTCGTGTTTCGCTAACACATACCTCCACTGCCAATTTTTTGCATGTATCCAGTTTCAAACGAAATTTGTGTGTTTCTTTGTTTTTCCAAACATGATTTACTATGTTTGTTAATACTATTAACCTCAAGGGAATCAAACTGTTGTGTTCTAGTGTCAGTGGCATGTTCACAGTGAAGAAAAACTAAATTTTTTTCGGTTTTCAAGCATCCATGTTCATATTTGGCCTCCTACTATGCATATCCATATTTTTCTATTCACATTTTAAAATTTTTGTGGTTTTGTATTACAAAAATGATGGGGTTAAAGGTTTTAATAATATTTCTTCTTGATGGGTTGATCATGAATGTTGGGGTTTAGGGGTTTAATAAGCTATCGGCATATTGGTTTCATGAGGTTTCATAATGTATTGTAGTTATTTTTCATTTTCTCTACTATAGGGTTTGATTTGTACTATTTTTGGTTTTAGTAATGACTTTCAAATTATTTGTGTCATTTGTTGTCTATGGCAATGTTATTTTTGGTCTTACTGGTTTCAAGATTTTTTGGCAAATTGGGTTTTGCAAGTTTATATATTTTGCAATAAATGGTTTGTATTTTGGCGAATTGGCTTTAAAAATAATTTGGAAAATTGAGTTTTGTAGGTTTATGTGTCATTTGTTGTCTATGGAAATGGTATATGCAGTCTTACTAGTTTCAAGAATTTTAGGCAAATTGGGTTTTTAAATTTCATTTAATCAGTTCTAGGTTCTCAAATATTACAGCCAAGAATTTGCAATTTTGTTTCCACTATTAGGGATTAAGGCATTCAGAAGTTGTCTTTTTTTGGAATCAATCTAATTTCAAAGGGATATACATATCATTTCAAGCAATTTGTTGTAGGGTTTCAAATTTGGTGTTAACAGTTTCAGTTTCACTTCCAATGTTCGGATTGAGGGTTTAATCAGTTATTTGGTTAAAGGTCTCAATGTTAATGCTTGCCAATATAATTTCATTTTATCATTGTTTCAAATTAAAGGGAGGAAGGGTTTCAATTTTATAGTGAAATCTACTTAGGTAGATATACTTATAGCAAGGAAGGCTTTGATACATGTCAATTATTTTTTATTTCATTCTCAATTATTTGGTTGTAGGGTTTCAAATTTACTATTAACGGTTTTCAATTCCAATTCCACTATAGGGGTTTGACGGTTCAATAAATTATCTAGCTAACTGGAAAGGGTTTTCATTTCAATTCTAATGTTAACGATCAAGGGTTTAATAATTTATCTGCAACATGGTTTCCATTTGTTTGTTACTGCCTTATAAATTCATTTCAATTGATCAGTTTTAGGTTGTCAATTTGAGTGTTGTAGATGTTTGTTATTTCAATTCCAATGTTGGGAGGTAAGGGTTTAAAAATTTATCTATTTTTTTAAAAAACAATTTTACTCTAGAGGAATTTTAAATCATTTCATTTTATTGGTTTGAGGGGTTTAGGTTTAGTGTTAAGGGTTTCTTATTTCAATTCTAATGTTAAAGATGAAGGGTTTAATAAATTATCTGCAACATGGTTTCCATGTGCTTCTTAATTCTTTGCAAATTCATTTCAATTGATGAGTTTTAGGTTTTCAATTTGATTGTAGTAGAGTTTGATTTTTAATTCCAATGCTGGAATTAAGGGTTTAAAATGTTATCTATTTTTTCAAAATCAATTTTACTCTAGAGAGGGATTTTTCAATCATTTCATTTTATTGGTTTGAGGGGCTTAGGTTTATTGTTAAGGGTTTCTTATTTCAATTCCAATGTTAAAGATTAAGGTTTTCATAAGTTATCTGCAACATCATTTCCATGTGCTTCTTACTATTGGTCCCACTGAGAGGGGGGGTGAATCAGACAAATCAAACTTAAACTCTTAAAATTGAACTAACTGATTCACTCGGTAAATACTAAATATAGTAAATAACCAATTCACCAAATAACATAAGCAACAATCAATTATTCAAACTTAACAACATTAGATTAACTCACTAACACATGATATAACTCAGTAACACCAAATTTAACTCATTGACACGGGATTTAATGAGGAAACCCAATTTGGGAAAAACCTATGTGTGAATTGTAACCCACAATAAAAATGTACCCTTTTGAAGTACGCTCGGTTAAGAACTTATCCTATTAAAGATTACAAACACATTTTCTAGTCACAGTTAGGAGATTTACCTTAGATCTATTGAGATCTTCACCCTGTTCAGAGTGGCATTGTTAGAGGTCTTCAAACACTCTTTTGGTATGTCACCTAAGTCTAGGTTTTACAAATAGGATGGTTAAACCCACTCGGTTAAGATATTTCTCTGTTACAAATATTAATAAGAAATAGTAAACTTTGGTCTGTAAAAATTAGCAACTCACTTATGCTTGGATCAGATCCTTTATGCTCAATTGAATACTGTCATCACATACTCCATTGATCTCTTTCTCAAACTGTAGATTCTTCAATTTGTCTTTCTATGTTCTTCTAGGTAAATGTTGTTCTTCAGCTTCTTTCCTTCTTTGTTCAATTCGCCAGTAGCATTTTCATCGTGTAATTACCATTCCTTATATAGACATACTTTTTCCTCTTAATCTTCTTAATTTTGTTTTCCTTCCTTTGCACTCAATCATTCGATCATCTTCTTCATATTTCTCAACTCGGTAAACCAAATCACTTTTATCTCAGAACTTATAACTTTTCTTGGAACTTTTGCTTTTGTGTTTAACCACTTGATCTTCGCCTTAGATCTTCATATTGAATTTTATTGTTCATAGATCTTGTAGAAAAACTTCATTTAATTCATTTCCTCATCCATCTCATCATCTCTTCACATTAAATTTAATTTCATCATCATTTAATATCAACATACTGTACTCGATAAAACTTGCTTTGCAACTCAATAACTGCCTTCTTCACTACTCGGTGTCTAACTCGCTTTCAGTGATTGGTGCTCGGTGCTTGGTAACTATAACCAACTCACATAACATTCTACCGACTTACTCAGTCTAGCTCAGTAAAGTATATCTTTCAATCATTAACTTAATTCATTGCAGTTTCTGACTTGATCAATCAAATGTACCGATTTGATATCATCAAATATATAGTAGAAAACAACTATAACATCATTAATTAATCATTGTCTGATCTTTGTTTGTCACCCAATTAAGTTCTCCTCTCAAGATATGGTAACATAATAAAAATCAATTAATCAATTGCTTAACATCAATGACAAAACAACAACTGATCTAACCATTTCGACAATCATGATTCTCGATATCACTCGGTCTTTATCATCTCCATCAGATATTCATCATTTAATCAACACTTACTACTTTGGAAATTCATTTCAATTGATCAGTTTTAGGTTGTCAATTTGAGTGTAGTAGATGTTTTCTATTTCAATTCCAATGTTGGGAATTAAGAGTTATCTATTTTTTTTTAAATAAACTTTACTCCATAGGGATTTTTAATTCATTTAATTTTATTGGTTCGAGGGGCTTAGGCTTTATTTCAATTTACTTCAATTCCAATGTTAAAGATGAAGGGTTTAATAAGTTATCTGCAACATAGTTTCCAAGTGCTTCTTATTGCTTTGCAAATTCATTTCAATTGATTAGTTTTAGGTTGTCAATTTGAGTGTATTAGATGTTTTCTATTTCAATTCCAATGTTGGGATTTAAGGCTTTCAAAAGTTATCTATTTTTTTATTTCAATTTTAAGCCAAACATATTTTTTATTCATTTCATTTTACTGGTTCGAGTGTCTTAGATTTAGTGTTAAGGGTTTTGATTTCAATTCCAATGTTAAATATCAAGGGTTTAATAAGTTATGTGCTTTTTGGTTTCAATGTGGTTGTTAAAGCATTCTGAAGTCATTTTAGTATGTCTTTTTCTTTACTATAGATACTTTCAATTCCAATCTTCGCAATTAAGGGTTCAATGTGCTTGTTACTTCTTACAAATTCATTTCAATTATCAATTTTTGGTTGTCAATTACAATGTAGTATTTGTTTTCAATTTCAATTACAATGTTGGCAGCTAAGGGTTTAATAAGTTATCTAATTCTTTGAAACCAATTTGACTCCAAAAAGATATACAATTCATTGCATTTTATTGGTTGAAGGGTTTCTGACTTAGTGTTGTCAATTTTTTGTTTCAATTCTAATGTTATAGATCAAGGGATGAATACGTTATGTGCTCATTGGTTTCAATGTGATTGTTAAGGCATTCTAAATTCACATCAATTTGTCTTTTTCTTTACTACATATAGGCTATTTCAATTCCAATGTTGCCAATTAAGGGTTCAATGTGCTTGTTACTGCTTTCCAAATTCATTTCAAATTATCAAATTTTGGTTGTCAAATTTAGTGTACTAGATGTTTGCAATTTCAATTCCAGTGTTGGGTGTTAAGGGTTTAAAAATTTATCTAATTTTTATTCAATATTAATCTAAAATTATTTTTAATTCATTTCATTTTATTGGTTCCGGGGTTTCAAATTTAGTGTTAAGGGTTTTTCATTTCAATTCTAATGTTAAACATCAAGGGTTTAATAATTTATTTGCAATATGGTTTCAATGTGATTGTTAAGACATTCCGAATGCATTTCAATTTTTCTTTTGATTTACTAGAGATAGACAATTTCAATTCTAGGCTTGGAAAACAAGGGTTTAATGTGCTTGTTACTGCTTTCCAAATTTGTTTCAATTTATTAGTTTTAGGTTGTCAATTTCAGTGTACTAGATATTTTCAATTTTAATTCCAATGTTGTGAGTTAAGGGTTTAATTATTTATCTTATTTTTTGAAACTAATTAGACTCCAAGGGAATATAAAATTCATTAGAATTTATTGGTTGGAGGGTTTCAGACTTAGTGTTCTCAATTGTTCATTTCATTTCCATATGTCTTCTTATACATTCGACACCCAATTTTGTATCTTCCATCTGATGGGGAGCTCCTCTCCTAGAGCCTTCTTTCTCTCTCTAAGACCTTCTCTTGGTCTTCTTTAGGTTCTCTATCACTACCCTAACTATAGGATTCATCTCTGATCCTCTAACACACTAGGAGCTCTCCAACAACTTCAAACTCTTTACTAAACCCTTCTTCATGTCCTTACACAACCATGGCTTCTCTAGCCTCCTACTTCTCCAATGGTGTCAAATTCTTGTGGATTGAATTCCTAACTCCTCTTGGGTCCAATTCAAATTCTATGGATCCAAATTTGTGGATCTTTCACCCATTTCCCAATCGAGTTCTAAGCGTCTAGTCTCAGATGTCTAACTTGTCCGTATAGTGGACTTTCACCAAACCCCTAAAAACAAGGGTTTCTAGGGCATGAAGACTGGTTTGGTTTCTTGAACTTCTTTAACTGATCTAATGATTTCCTTTGAACTTCTCCTTCCATAAAAAGGTCTACACTTCATTCCCCCACACTCCTCTATCCTTGATTGGCACATACCAATCACTTAGCAATCACCATTGCCTCTGCACTATTCAGTTATCCTATCCAGAATAACCAGTACTCGCCTAGGACCTGAATGTTCTCTTTCTTCCCCTACACACACACACACACCACACACTATATCTACAGTGTATATACAAGGATTTAATGGATTCCAAGTGGTCATGGGAATTTTAACCACGAGAATGCCAAGAAAATCCATTTTCTACATGACTGGTCCAAAATTGGAGAGTGAACTTGAAAAACACAAAAGATTTACTAAAAGCTAACCAAAATGAAAAAAATACTAATGTAATGACACAAAGATCTAGGAAATTAAATATTAAACACTCTCCATGCTTTCATTCAATCCATTAAACCCACAAAATTTTTGGATGATGGCTATGTATGCTAATTACAGTGTTAATTGGTCCTTCCCAATAACCAGTGCATACAAAATGAAGTCTAACTGTAAAATTAGGGTTTTAGTCACCTTATATACTCTCATCCCACATGTCTAGACCCTCTGGTTGGGATTTGAGCATCATAAAAGCCGAATCCTAAAATCTAGGAAATGTTGTCATGACAACTTTTACAACTTTTGTCAAAATGACACTTTCTCAACTTTGATGGCCCTACTTGGTTTCAAAACTTATCAAATGACCTCAAATTACTTGAAAACATTAAAATCTTAAAAATATCCCTATTTTGGAGTTTTGGGTCAACCCTTTGACCTTTTGGTTGACTTCTAGGTTCTAGACCCCTAGAATCAACTTGACTCAACAACTCACAAACCCTAATCTCTCCTAACACTTAAAAAAATCTTAAACACACTAGGGACTTTATAACATAGTCCTTATTGATGGATGGTTGGATAAACCAACCTACAAGCCAAAATGACTAAGGATCTTCCTAAAGACCTTAGGGTGCTCCTGCACCATCCTCCCCCTACAACAAACAAGATAAGGTACTTGTGGTGTCAAGAACTCCTCACTGATTCCATGCTTCTTGAGGTCACTCTCAGCTATCCAAGTGGCTTCTGACTCTGGTTGTTGTCTCCACTTCACTAGATGCTCCATATAGACCTTGTGTCTTCTCATTTTCTTTACCCTTGAATCCAATATCTCTTCAACTTGTGGCTTGACCTGTTCCAGAGTATTGAACTCTCCCACATCTTTATGCACCTATGTATTGTATTGCAACTCATCCATATTTGGCCCCTTATATTTGATCAAATCTTTCAAATTGAAGATTGGAGAAATTGACATCTTCTTGGGAAACTCCACCTTGTAAGCATTAGGTCCATACTTAGCCAATATCTTGCAAGGCCCAATCCTTTTCATCTTTAGCTTACTAGGTATCCCCTTTTGTAGTCTTACCTTATTCAGGAACACCATTACTAGTTCCCCCACTTCAAACTACAAATCTATTCTCCCCTCATCTCTTTTGGCTTTCAACTTTTGATTGGCCTCCATTAAGGTCTTTTTCACATGTTCATGGACTTCCTTCATTGATTGTGTGAATTCATCAGCATGTCCACTAACTCCCTCATATCCTTTTAGGTCTCTGAGCTCCATCACACCCCTTGGATGTGCCCCATACACAATCTCAAATGGACTTTTCCCTGTAGTCATATTTGTGCTATCATTATAGGCAAATTCTAACTGTAGAATAACTTGCTCCCATCCTTTCCCATATTCCTTTTTCAGACATCTAAGCAAGTTCCCAAGAACTCTATTGATTACTTCAGTTTGCCCATCCGTTTGAGGATGATAGGCAGATCCATGAGATAAGTTTGTACCTATTCTCTTCCATAGGGTCTTCCAAAAGTGCCCCATGAACTTCACATCCCTGTCTGCAACAATACTCATTGGTAGACCATGAATCCTCACTATCTCCTTGAAGAAAAAGTAGGCAATATGACTGGCATCGTGTGTTGTTTTACATGGGATAAAGTGACTCATCTTACTAAACCTTTCTACCACCACAAATACACTGTCTAAACCAGTTGGAGTCCTAGGTAACTCCACTATGAAGTTCATACTTATACACTCCCAAGGTCTATTTGGGATGGGTAATGGCTGGTAAAGTCCTACATTTGATGAAGTGCCTTTAGCCTTCTGACATATGCCACATTGTTCCACATATCTCCTTACATCCTTCTACATTTTTGGCCACCAATAGAGCCTTTCCACTAGGTCTAGTGTCTTGTTCAGTCCAAAGTGTCCACTTAGACTCCCATTATGTTTCTCCTGTAAGAGGTTCTCCCTCATAGAGCCTTTCAGAACACATAATTTATTTCCTTTGAATAGAAATCCATTCTGCAATGTATACTCTGCAAACTCACTATGAAAGTGATTCTCAAAATCTTTGCATACTTTGTAAATCTCTGAGAAATCATAATCCCCCTCATATAGGTCTTTAAAACCTTCAACTCCTGTACTCTGCAACTGAATCTCCTGAATGGTGAGTATTCTCCTACTAAGGGCATCTGCAACTTTTTTTTCACCCCCTTCTTATGTTTTATAGTGAAATTATATGACTATAGGAACTCCATCCATTTGATGTGTCTCAAGCTAAGCTTGTCTTCAGTGTTTATGTAACTCAATGCTTGGTTGTCTGTAAAGACAACAAACTCTTTAGGAAATAGATAATGCCTCCATTTATTTAAGTCTTGTACAAGATCATATAGCTCCAATTCATTGGAAGAGTACCTATACTTGGCCTCATTTAGTCTTTCACTGAAAAAGGCTAGAGGTCTGCCTTCTTGGCTTAGGATAGCTCCTACTGCAATGTTGCTTGAATCACACTCCACAATGAATGGTTTGTCAAAGCTAGGTAAAAACAATATAGGTTGAGTGGATACTTCTCTTTTCAACCTTTTAAACCCCTCATTAGTTTCCTTGGTTCATATGAATTTACTCTTCAATCCTCGTTTGATAGTCTCTAGGACTGGAGCACAAATCTCACTGAATCTCCTAATGAACTTCCTATAGAATTGGGCTAACCCATGGAAGCTCCTAACTTTAGTCCCTGTCTTAGGAGTAATCCAGTTCAATATGGCCTCTACTTTCTCTTTATCCATTTTCAAATCACCCTTGTAAACTACAAAGCCAAGGTAGACTAGTTCTTCCTTCATGAACTCACTCTTCTCAAGATTTATGGTGAGTTTCTCCTCCTGCAGCTTCTTCAACACTAACTCCAAGTTTTTCATATGATCCTCTTTTGTTTTATTGAATATGAGGATTTCATCTAAATAGACAACTACAAAAACTCCTATATAGTCCTTCAAGACCTCATTCATCACCCTCATAAAGGTGCTTGGTGCGTTGGTAAGCCCAAAGGGAATAACTAACCATTCAAATAACCCCTATGTAGTCTTAAATGCAGACTTCCACTCATCACCTTCCTTCATCCTAATTTGGTAATACCCACTCTTCAAGTCAATTTTAGAGAAGTACTTAGCACCCCCCAAGCAATCCATCAAGTCTTCTATTCTAGGAATTGGAAATCTATACCTGATAGTTATCTTATTTATTGCCCTAGAATCACTACACATCTTCCACTTACCTCCCTTCTTAGGAGCCAACACCACTGGGATAGCACAAGGGCTTATGCTCTTCCTAATCAGTCCTTGATCCAACAATTCTTTCTCTTGCCTGGCTATCTCCTTGTTTTTCTCTGGTGTCATCTTGTATGCAACTTTGTTTGGTAAGGATGCTCCTGGTATGAAGTCAATTTGATGACTTATCTCCCTCTTTGGTGGTAGTGAATCTGGTGTCCCCTCACATATTATGTCCTTGAACTGATCCAACAGTTCTCTCACTTCCTTTGGCATAGGTGCTTGCTTATGAGTCTCCTCTTCCTTTGGCTTTAACAAGATTGCATAGTCAACTTCTTCATATTTCATATCCCTTAAGAATTCTTTCCCACTCATCAACAAGGTACTGGATTCTTCCTTCTCCACTATTTCTTCCCCTAGTAAGGATTTTATCTTGAAAGTTACCCCATTTTTCTTGAAGGAGTACTTATTATCTTTCTCATTATGGACAGCTTCTCTGTCATACGGCCATGGTCTTCCAAGCAACAGATGGCAAGCATACATTGGAAACACATCACATAGTATCCTATCTTGATATCTTCCAATGGAAAATTCTACCCACACTTGTTCATTCACTAAGATGTTTTGGCCCTTATTCAACCATGTAACTTTATAAGGACACACATGTGGAATTTTGGTGAGCTTCAACTTCTCTACTGCCTCCTCAAATATAACATTATCTGTTGACCCTGAATCAATTATCACCTTGCACACCTTTCCCAATATCTATCATTTTACTCTGAAAACAACCCTCCTCTACTTGTGTTCATCTTTGGTGGGTGTCTTGATTAGTATTCTTCTCAACATGAGGTGTTCTCCTTTCTCTGAATCTAGACTCACCTTTGATTGTTTAGAGAAATCTTTTTTCTTGGACATAAGCTATCTTCTTTTCCCCTTGTGAGGACATTGGTTTATCTAGACACCTATATGTAGGGTGTCCCAACTGTCCACAGTTGTAGCATTTCATGGAATAAAAGTGAGAGCTTCTCCCAAAACCTCCAGATCTCCCTCTGCCATTATTATAAGAACTTCTTCCTCTATTGTTGTATACACCCCTATTGCTTGATTCTTGTCCTTGCTCTGTATATCTGGAGTCACCTTGACCTCTACTATCACTGCCTCTTCCACTTGAACCTCCTCTATGGCCACCTCTGTTGTCTCTACCCCTTCCTCTACCTCTAGAGCTAGAATCTTGTCTCTTCTTGAGTTTCTCTTCCACCTTCAAAGCCAATTGAAAACAACTATGAATGGAAGTCAGGGTAAAGAGACTAAGTTCTTCTTGAATTTTCCACCTTAATACATTAAGGTACCTTGCAACTTTGCTACTCTCTGTCTCCTGGATTCTTGATCTAAGACAAAGCTTCCAAAATTCTTCAGTATAGGCTGGCACATCTAGGTCTTTTTGCCTAAGGTTCTGCCTCTTCGTATGTAGTTGACTGTCATAATCTTCTGGAAGATAATTCTCCTTCACATTTGCAACCATTGTTTTCCAATTTTCTATGGGCTTCTTTCCCTCTTTCTCTCTTTCTTCCTGCAAGAACTTCCACCATGTGAGTGTTTTCCCTCTTAGCCTTGACTTGGCTATCTTTACCTTTTGTGCCTCTGTGATCCCATCACATTCAAAGTGATTCTCCATCCCTTCAAGCCATTCCATAACCATTTCTGTATCCGTCTTACCAGAGAATACTAGTATTCCCTCTAGAGCCTTTCCACTCAATGCCTTGAGGAATGGTTCCTTAGGTAGAAGAGGGTCAGGCTATGGTTCTACCTCCTCTTCTACTGGTTTATTTCCTTTATCTATCCCTTCATGCATTTCTTCTCTCAACTTGTTGGCAGTCTCTACCACCTCTGCCATCTTTATCTTCATCTCTTCCAATACTTATTCAAGAAGCCTATTCTTGATTTGTTGCTTTGACAAATCCTTGGCTAACTCTGCATAGGTTACCATGATGTTCTCACCTATGGATTTGCTCCACTCTGATATACACTAATCCACTCCCAAGCCTTTTAATGGATCTGATACCAATTTGATGGGGAGCTCCTCTCCTAGAGCCTTATTTCTCTCTCTAATACATTCTCTTGGTCTTCTTTAGGGTCTCTATCACTATCCTAACTATACAATTCCTCTCTGATCCTCTAACACACTAGGAGCTCTCCAACAACTTCAAACTCTTTACTAAATCCTTCTTCATGTCCTTACACAACCATGGCTTCTCTAGCCTCCTACTTCTCAAATGGTGTCAACTTCTTGTGGATTGAATTCATGACCCCTCTTGGTTCCAATTCAACTTCTATGGATCCAAATTTGTGGATCTTTCACCCATTTCCCAATCGGATTCTAAGCTTCTAGTCTTTTAGGCCTTGTAGCCTTTTTAGGCCTATTAGCCCTCCTAGAAACTGAGAAGCTATATTTTCTCCTAAAATCCCTTAACACCCCTAGAAAAAAATTGCATGTTCCTTGTGGGTTTTTCCTCCCCTTAAATATTTTCTAGGTCTCAGATGTCTAACTTGTCCGTACAGTGGACTTTCACCAAACCCCTAAAAATAAGGGTTTCTAGGGCATGAAGACTAGTTTGGTTTCTTGAACTTGTTTAGCTGATCTAATGAGTTCCTTTGAACTTCTAATTCCATAAAAATGTCTTCACTTCATTCCCTCACACTCCTCTATCCTTGATTGGTACATACCAATCACTTAGCAATCACCATTGCATCTGCATTGTTCAGTTACCCTAGCTAGAATAACCAATACTTGCCTAGGGCTTGAATGTTCTCTTGCTTCCCCTACACACACACACACCGCACACTATATATACAGTGTATATACAAAGCTTTAATGGATTCCAAGTGGTCATTGGAATTTTAACCATGGGAATGCCAAGAAAAGCCATTTTCTACATGACTGGTCCAAAACTAGACAATGAACTTGAAAAACACAAAATATTTACTAAAAGATAACTAGAATGAACAAAAGACTAATCTAATGCCACAAAGATATAGTAAATTACATATTGAACACTCTCCATGCTTTCATTCAAACCATTCAATCCACAAAAGTGTTGGATGATGGCTTTGTATGCTAATTACAGTGTTAATTGGTCCTTCCCATAACCAGTGCATACAAAATGAAGTATATCTGTCAAGTTAGGGTTGTAGTCACCTTATATACTCTCATCCCACATGTCTAGACCCTCTGGTTGGGATTTGAGCATCATAAAAGCCGATTCCTAAAATCTAAGAAATGTTGTCATGACAACTTTGACAACTTTTGTCAAAATGACACTTTCTCAAATTTGATGGCCCTACTTGGTTTCAAAACTTAAATCTTGAAAATCTCCCTATTTTAGAGTTTTGGTCAACCCTTTGACCTTTTGGTTGACTTCTAGGTTCTAGACCCCTAGAATCAACTTGACTCAACAACTCACAAACCCTAATCTCTCCTAACACTAAAACACATCTTAAACACACTATGGACTTTATAACATAGTCCTTATTCATGGATGGTTGGCCAAACCAACTTACAAGCCAAAATGACTAAAGATCTTCCTAAAGACCTTAGCGTTCTCTTGCACCACCAACCTAGGTAGCTGAGGTGGCTACCCCAATTCAAAATATGCGTCGAGTATGAATTCTTTTTCCATCGAGGGTTTCCATTTTACTTTATCAGTTAAAGGGTTTTCATAATAATGTTAAAGGTTTTTGCATGTACTATTTTCTAGAGTGCAATTGTGATGAGCCAATCATCACAAACCAGTTTGGTTAAAGTATTCATATTCCTTCCTTATTTTAAATCTTGTTGTTTTGAATGCTTCTCTTACCAAACTTGTAGAGTGAAATTGGTCATTTCTTAGTTACGCCTAGAAAAATAGACCCTGGACTCTAAAGAAGTTGAAAATTTCCATTGTCATGGAACTTCTAACATCACTATTATCTATGTAGATTTGACCACCCTAAACCATTGGATATGTCCATGTTACCAGTCAGATGATTTCTTGCAAGTAAAGCTTCAATTTGATAAACCAAATTGACAAGAGTGCACAAACCAAGTACTGATTCATATCTTTCATGTTTTCATTTATTTTTGGGAAATCCCATTTAAGGCATTGAAAGCTCCTTAGGAGATACTAATTTAGAACAATCGACACATGTGATGTTCACATGAACAAAATTGAACTTATGGAAGTGGTGACTTACAATTCTTTATATTTTATAGAAATTTTTCAACATCCTTAATCATTGGGTGCTTTTTGATGTTTTTGTAGGATTAAAATGAACCTTTGATTTGGGATTTCAATTCACTTTATATAGTTCTCAAAACTTGTAGGACTGCAATGCATGTTTGATTAAGGATTTCAGATTTCAATGCACTTACAACTTTCATTAAAGGTATCGCAAGCACCCTGTAATTAGGTTGTTGTTAATTTACTTCAATTTGTTTCAAATGAACACAACTGAAGATACTGAAGTAGTATCTTACAATCCTTTCTATTTACAAGTAAATTTGCATCGATCTAATTACAGGGTGATTTTTAATGCCTTTTTATGTGTTGGAACTCTAAAATTCTATATAAATTTTAGAGTGTGTATTCTGAAAATTCCTCTAAGGCAAAGTTGTTACCCCTAAAAAGCTTTTGAAAGGACCCTAGTTCGAGTGCAAGTAAAAAAGGACCTGAAGATTTTTATCAGAAACTACTTGGGGAATGTGTTCCTCACCCTTTATTGAGAAAATGTAATAGGTTTCAGCTCTCAGATTTTAGTTATGATGTGTTTTGGAGATAGTCATTTGGAGGTGTTGATCCAAATCTGCACTTGTGCATGTTTGCAGTTGTCATTAAGTGACTCACTTTGACTATTTATATCTTTGATCGGATGGATAGGCATGACATAAGGGTTGTTCCTAGGTGTTGTAGACATGAAAATGAACCTCCATGCCCATTTTTAGACCCCTATGAGCTTATTTGATAAGTTTTCTTAAGTCATTATGTTTCCATTTTATTCTAGTTTTTTGAGTGTCAAATGCAGAATTTCAAGTAGCCTACTTAGAGCTCCCACAAGTTGCACCCAGTTAGAGATCTTGAAGAAATGACTTTTCCACCGCATTGCAAACATGGAAGTGTACTTCCTTGGATATTTCTATAGCTTGGTCAATCTATTTGACCACTTTGCCCAGTTGATTCCAAATCCAA
The DNA here is from genome assembly GCA_018584345.1 of Thuja plicata. Lineage (NCBI taxonomy): Eukaryota > Viridiplantae > Streptophyta > Pinopsida > Cupressales > Cupressaceae > Thuja > Thuja plicata. Next base: position 577,480 of record MU223619.1, on the reverse strand, counting down.
TTTCTGCATTTTTACTTTGTTTGAGTTCAGAAAAATTTGAAGGGCCAACTTTGAAGTTTAATTCTAGCTGACCAATTGATCATTTGAATAAGTTACTTGAAGCCCTATATTCCTTATGTGACACGGAATCTATCCCCAGACTTTCATACTCTGAGGGTTTCTTTTGTTAAGTTTTTGAAGTCAAAATCAAAAGTAATTTATACAAATTCCCAATGTTGACAGAATTGCATTTACAGAACAGACATCTTCAGAGGATTGAAACTTTTATCAGATGATGGTTTTGAGATGTGAATTTTTTCCTTGTGCTCCTTGTATCTGAATTTTTTCCCAGAACCAACAGTTGGGCATCAAGACATAAGTTACTATTTTTGCAAGGTCAAATCCAAATGCATTTTCTGTTGTTTTGACATCCACATTTGTATAGTTTTCCAGATAACCAAGTTTGATCAATGATATCTTGCGACCCTAATATTTCTATGCAAATCCCTTTGGCACATATATTCACATGTTGGAAGTGATCAAGGGTTTCAGACTGCATGTTTCTATGAGGCTTTTTGATTAGTTTTTAAGGTCGTTTCTAGAGGCCATTTGCAGTTTGCGGGACCAGTTTGCAAGGGTATAAAGTTTGGTTCTAAGTGATTGCCAGTTAAGTGATTTGTGATCCAATTGCACCAAAGGCTATGTTGGTTTAAATTGAAGATGAAAATGGTCTTCAGGAGTAGCAATGCTCGAACTAGCATCTCAGGGACTTGTCATTTATTTGTGAAGTTCAATGTGCAACTATGTGGTTTTAAAAAACATATTGTTATTTTAAATCATTTTATGATTTAAATAATAATACTTGCAAATGCCTCAAAGGAAATATGAAAAATTTGACCAGACGCAATTACTATTTGATTGAGTTCTTTTGAGATGCTTTCTCAAGAAATGAAAGAAAGGAGAGCGAGATCCTCGGTAAAACGTCTAGGGTTTGCTCGTGATGGCATCATGAAAATAAAACGTAAAATATATAATTGTTTGGTGGACATAAACACTTTGGTATGTGACAAGTGTGAAGAGGCATTTCACACTGTGTGAAACAAAAAGTGAAACCAAAAGACATTGACAATTGGTCTTGTCCACTATGTCAAAGATACATAGAAATTTGAGATCACAGAGCACAGAATGTAAAACTGTGGAGACAAATGGACCAGTCACACAAAACTTTTTGAAGAATGTCACGCTAAAAAAGTGGAAGACAAGACAGGGCATGTTGATTTGTTTTGAAGAAATCTAGCGCCATTGATACGTAGACCAGTCAACAAGCCAAGCGCAAGGTATATGCATGGAGTTTGAAGATGAGGTTGTGCCTAGCATAGAGGCAAGTCACCAATAGCATGTAAACTTCTTAAACAATACTCCTAAATGTGAATGTGGAGGCATGGACGTGGCATTGAAAACAAAAGAGACATGAAGCCTATGCATGTTTCAAGTATGGACTGCACAGAAGTCATGAGAAAGGAGAAAGCTATGAAATAAGTAAAAACTTTAAACTTTCAAGCAAATAATAATTGACCGGTGGATACAGAACAAAGTCTACGCATTGGGGTGTGCAGATCCTGCACAGTATAAAGTGGAGCAAGCATCAAGCACAGAGGCCTGCGCAATACCAAGAACCAAGAGGAGGTTTGCGCAGCAAAACATGGAGTATATTTTAAGACATTTTCAAACTTTCAACCAATGCATTTGGCAGGGGTTAAAATCCATAGGTGTTGCGCGTGGGACATAGGGAGTTGCCTGCGTGGCAAGGAGTAATAAAATATGTTTTATACTATGTTTTTAAACATCCCAATGCAAACGCCATTCGCTGGGAGTCAGCGCATGATGGTAAATAAAACATTTAAAGATTTCAAATAATGCAAATGGCAGGTGTAAACAAATTGAAAGACTACACAAGCATGGCATTGGAGTACTTCGTTAGAGTTTGAAGTGGAGATTGCGCAAGGCATGGAGTGTAAGTAACTGGAAGTTTGTGCATTGAATCTAAAAGGCAGTGCAATGTCCAAGCCAAAAATGTTGCGCAGTTTGAAGAGGAGTCTGCGCTAAACACAGAGGATACTAGTGCATTAAAATGGAAGAGGAGTAAAGGAGGGAAGCCAGCAACTAAAATAGAGGTCAATGCATTATTTGAAGGAGGATACCCTATGTAAGGAGGTGCTATGTTGGAATGAAAAGTGGAAAGTTGCGCAACAATGGAGGAGGCTTCGCAGTAAAGCAAAGATTTTGAAAATATACAAATTCATTTTGCAGGGGTAGAAGATCAATGAAGGCCGCGCATGGTTGAAGGAAGACAGTGCAAGTTTTTGAAGGAAGATATATGCGCAGGTTGAAGTTTTAAAAGCATGTTATAAGACCTTAGTCCCACATGCGTTGTGCGATAACACTTGAAGGTTTTTCTATACTAAAATGATTGTAATGTTAAAAAACTCTCAGATTTATCCCAAATGCATGGGAGAATGGAAAACTTGAATGTTTAAATACCAAAATGCATGCATAATAGTTTCAAGAAAGAGTAGGAGGCTCTAAGTGACACACTCGTGCATAGGAGGTGCCTTGACATGCATGCTAGGTAGATGGGTGACATCAGAGTTTATCCCAAATGCATGGGAGAATGGAAAACTTGAATGTTTAAATACCAAAATAGATTTTGGTAGGACCCACATGAATGACATGGCAGGTGACGTGGCAAACTTTGAGATTTGTCCCAAATGCATGGGAGAATGGAAAACTTGATTGTTTAAATACCAAAATAGATTTTGGTAGGACCCACATGGATGACATGGCAGGTGACGTGGCAAACTCTGAGATTTATCCCAAATGCATGGGAGAATGGAAAACTTGAATGTTTAAATACCAAAATGCATGCATAATAGTTTCAAGAAAGAGTAGGAGGCTTTAGGTGACACACTCGCGCACAAGAGGTGCCTTGACATGCGTGCCAGGTAGATGGGTGACATCGAAGACAATAGATTTTGGTAGGACCCACATGGATGACATGGCAGGTGACGTGGCGGCAAAGGCAACAGATTGTGCATGCATATCGATGCAAGGAAGATCAACAGCAAGTGATGATCGTGGAGCAGATCTGCATGCATCTCGATGCAAGGAAGATCAACGGTAAGCGGTGATCGTGGAGCAGATCTACGGCTGAATCACTTGGACCCCAGAGATGCACGAAGGTTACCATTGAGGGATCACGCAACGTGGCGGGGCTGACAACAGGGCAGACCAAATGGTGGTGATGTGGCAGGCACACAGGACAGGCTAGTTAGACAACACGGATCCCGATGTGGCAGAATCAACGGCTGGCATGATACCTCAAAGGGCAGGAGGTTACCATTGAGGGATCGCACTTGCACGACACGTGGTGGGGCCGATAACAAGGCAAACCAGATGGCAGTGATGTGGCGGGTGTGCAGGATAGGCTAGTTAGAAGGCACGGATCCCGATGTGGCAAAATCAATGTCTAGCGTGATTGCCTCAAAGGGAAAGATGATCAAATCATCTCATCAAGAGATTGCACCTAGCCAACACGTGGTGGCCCAGATAGAGCAAGGTGATGCAAGTGCAGAGGTGTCTCTTTTGGACCAATAAGAAGGTGCCATGTGTCAAAATTTGGTGAATTCTGAGAATAAAAGTGCAGAAAAATGATAAATACAAGACAAGGAAAGTGCAGATTTTAAAATAATTGCAAGTTTTTTTGAAATATTTCAAAATCATGAAATATGTATTCACAAGAAGCATTTTTCAAGGAGAGTGAAATCAGATTTTTAGAGAGCATGCGTAGAATCAAATTGGTTAAAGAAGATGATTGCAAGCAAGAAGCAATTACAACAGAAGGAGATCAGGTTTATTGAGAAGAAGAAAATATTTGTTAAACAGACAAGTGTCGGTTTGTTGAAACTGGCTTTCCATTTTCTCTATATCTTTATTTTTCTCCTTTGTTACAGGGATGATGAAATTAAACATTGTTGGGCAGTTTCCTAATTTATGGGTCTTGTTTTTCTAAGTTCTTTATCTTGTAAATGTATTGAAACAGATAGAAATTTAATGAAAAACAATGGAATCCCTTCTCAATATTTGTTGATGTCTCTATGTCTTGTCTTCAAATATTGTGTGTTAATTTGCAAGGCATTTTAATGTACTGGTTATAAGGTAGTTGTGAGTATGTTTTTTGAGTTTCTTTCAAGGAGAGAGTAAATCCTAGAGACAAATTCTGAGGGTTCAAGGTTTGCACATGAATTTGATGTTTGGGTATAGGAGTGAGAAGAGTGATTTGTAAGGCACTTCACTTGATTTCTGTGTATTTGGAATTAGAGGGTTTTCTGTGAATGTATTTTTAGTTGACTATGTTGCCCAATAGATAAGGCACCGGTCTTTTCTGGTTATGTAGTCCTCATCATCAATTCATTTAAATTCTGAATAATCTTTTACTTTTATGTTGAAGAGCATACATGTATTGACTTGTGTTTGCAGAATGCAAGTGCTTTTGGTGATTCTTTGAAGAAATGAATCTTTGTTTTGGCTTGCCTGAGCTTAGAGCTCAAAGAGAAGAAGAATTTAATCCTTATTGTCATATTGGTCATTTGTCTAGTTCTTAGGACACTTATGCAGGTGGGATCTTGCATACGATTAGTTGAGTCTTGAACTCTCATTTCCTACAAGTCCAGGAACTATCCATAGTCATGTCTGCATAATGGGTTTTAGTGAGTGATTTATTATGTATGCAAATTTAATATGTTATTATGTGCACCCACCTGAGCGTGTGGAGATCGAAGTGAAGAAGGCTTGTATGCCTTGTCAATTTAGCCTTTTCTTGCCCCTCAGTTTGTAGGAAGAAACAGATTTATGTGAGTTAGATGAAGATCCCCAAGTCTGGTTTGCATTTTCTCTTTTAGAATTGATGGATACAAGAAAAAATGCTAACAAAATGGTGACTCTACTGGGGATGGTTGAAATAAATTATGTTTAGTCTTTCCTAGAGTCTATGGTGCAGCATTTTTCAAATATTTCAGTCCAGTTAATTCTGTCCAAGTTTGCATAGAGTTGAAAAGTTATTTTCATGTAATGGAGTTTGAGGGATATTTTTTTGTGTCTGAGATGTTTTGTCCAAGAATTCATGTCTTGTGAGGAGTTAGTTTTATCTTGTAAAAGTGATTTTGCAAAGGGTTTGTCCTTGCAAACTGTCATAATCTATTTCCCAATCTGTATTAGGTGGCAACTCCAATCTTCGCAGCAGTGCTGAATGAAAATTTTATTTCAAAATAAATACAAGATGAGAAAGGAAACCACAAGATTGTGAGGTGAAACAACATCCAAAAGAAAAGCAGGGTGAGCTTCTAAGTTATTAAGGAATGGAAACCAATGGAGGAATCAATGAACATGCAGTGCTCCCCCATCATGAAAATCAGAAAAATTTAAATGCAACGTTTGAAGAAAATTTGAGTTGGGTTTATATCTCAGTTGTTCAATTTTTCTGTCCTCCAAAAGGAGGTGGCGACTCTACAAAATAATTATTGGAATATGTGAAGGTAACTTCAGACTTAGCATTTTGCAGCCACTACAATTGATGTCGAGTATTTTTCTTTTCATGGGTAAATTTTTTCCATGATAATAGTCTATGAATGGTTTCCTTATGAGGTGAGGAAGTCAGTACAGAAAAGGAAAGTGGATCTAAAAAATTTTCATACTTCCTGGTTCAAATTTCAGTCATCAAAATCAGAAGTACGTTGTTATGTGAAATAAGGGATTGCATAAGTTGGATAGAAGTTTGTGAATGAGAACATGTATTGTTAATAAAAAGTGCAATGGAGAGTCTGATTTTAATAGATCAATCTAAATTTTCTATATCTGAAAGTTATCAGGTAGATCTTGAGAAATCTAATAGAGACATTACATTAGAAGAGCAAAGAATCCAAGAGAAAGCCATGTTGATCTTAATAATAAGGGTAGGAGAAAGGAATAAAGAGTCAGCATATTTTTTTATCAAAGGTTTCGTAATGCAGTTGATATGCTTATAGCGAACATTGAGTATCCAGAATTAGCATGGATTGATTTGTTTCTAGAGATTTGTGTGCCTGAGTCAGTAAATTGGTCTGCATCTCTTAGAGAGGAAGAAATTAAACATACTATAGAATGGATAGATTCGATTGAGAAATCAGAATCTCAAAATGCTGAGGATGCTAAATCAAAATCTAGTTATGTAGATGATGTTGAGTCTACTTGTGCTAATGATGTTGATTATAATGTTGATGAATAGCAAGATTATGAAGATGAATTTGTACTTGGAAATGTTTCCATTGAGTCTGTAGATTTTTCTTTTTCTCGTCATAATGACGCAGATTTCTTGTTTCAGTTTAAAGAGGTTTTGTGTGAATAGCAAAAGGATTATTATAATATAGATGTCAATTATTGTAGTGATTCCTTCACACAAAATGCTATGATACAAGAAGTCTCAACCCTTGTTTCCAATGGGAGAGACATTTGTGGCGTCGAGCAAGAGGCCAAAGAAGGTAAACATGAAGTCCAATGCCCACTAAGCAGTTGGAAAATCTCAGAACTCTTAGCTGCTGATTTTCAGAGGTATGCCTCTAAATATGACTCTAGGATTTCATGCCCTATAGATGTAAGTTTTGATAATGATGACATTGATGAGGGTGTGAAATATGACACATATGGTGTTGATTTTTTTCCTATATTTGAGCTAGATACTTTGCAAGATGATAATGCATATGGATATGAGAAATTTGATAATGTCAAATATGATGAGTATGAAGATTCATATGTTGGTATACATTCAGATTTTGACAAGTTTAGTTTCATGGATTCTTGTATAGACTGTGGTGTTGAAGAGAGTGATAAATCTGAAAGTGTTTTCTCATATTTGCAAATAATAGGCGAGTCATTAATTGACAATACTTTTTTAGAAGATGCTGATAGAACTAATGATCAGCAAGCTATCTCTAATGTTATGCAATCAAATTTTTATTTAGATGTGTTCTAATCTAGTTTGCAAAGTGTTGTTATAACAGAAACTTGTTCTTCGGTGCAAAATAGTGTTCATTATTTGTTTGATACCAACCATGTGAGGGAGCTGGAGTTTTTATCTTCTCAGCAAGTCAATGATAGTAAAGGGTGTGACAATTTGGTGTTACGTAATGATCAACATTTTTCAGTGGTTTAATGACTTGGTATTGTTGTTTACTAGTGAGTATGTTGGTCACATTTCATGTAATATGCTCAAGATTTTTGGCAGTGTTTTTAATCATGTTGCAGTCCAAGTAACAATTTCAGCTTACCTTTAATCTATGGAGATGAAAATCAGATGTTTGACAGAGGTAAAGACTAATTTCAATTTTGGGGCTTCGGGCGTTTTGTAAATAATGTTTGTGTTTGTACAGTCACTTTCCTTTTAGTCATGTGGTGTGTTTAGTTTTCAATAAGAATCCCAGTTTTGAAAAGAAGAGAAAAAAGTCTGATTTGTTTTACTGAATGGTCTGCTTTAACCATGAGATTCTAAGTCCTATGCATGCCCACATGGGGCACGCATCCCCAATCAGAGCTTATTGGAACTCTAAAATTCTAGATAAATTTTAGAGTGTGTATTCTGAAAATTCCTCTAAGGCAAAGTTGTTGCCCCCAAAAAGCTTTTGAAAGGATCCTAGTTCGAGTGCAAGTAAAAAAGGACCTGAAGATTTTTATGAGAAACTACTTGGGGGTGTGTTCCTCACCCTTTATTGAGAAAATGTAATAGGTTCCAGCTCTCATATTTCAGTTATGATGTGTTTTGGAGATAGTCATTTGGAGGTGTTGATCCAAATCTGCACTTGTGCATGTTTGCAGTTGTCATTAAGTGACTCACTTTGACAGTTTATATCTTTGACCGGAAGGATAGTCATGACATAGGGGTTGGTCCTGGGTCTTGTAGACATGAAATTGAACATTCACGCCCATTTGCAGACCCTTGTGAGCTCATTTGATAAGTTTTCTAAGTCATTCTGTTTCCATTTTATTCTGGTTTTTCGAGTGTCAAATGCAGAATTCTAAGTAACCTACTTTGAGCTCCCACAAGTTGCACCCAGTTCAAGATCTTGAAGAAATGAATTTTCCCCTGCATTTAAAACATGGAAATGTACCTCCATGAAGAGTTTCAGGCCATGGTCAATCCATTTGACCACTTTGCCTAGCCGATTCCAAAATCAAGTTTCTGCAATTTTACTGATTTTAAAATCAGAAAGTTGGTAAGAGGCTGACTTTGGGGATTCATATTGATATACCAGTTGATGATCAGAATAAGAAAATTGAATATTTATTTTTTCTGTATGTAAGTGATTCTATATCCATGGTTTTAGATCATGAGGTTTTCATTTGATTGGCTTGTGGAGTCAAATCCAATCACGATTTATTCAGTTTTTAGTGGGTGTAGCAGCAAAGTCTTCCAGAGGGCCAACGTTATAGGTTAACCTTTTGGTGTTGATTGAACATTATAACAAATGAGTTGGATCCTTATGATCTTTGTATATCAATGTACTACCACGTTCAGTGTCAAGGTTTCAACACATAATTTGATATCTTTTCAAAGGCAAATCCAAAAGCAATTTGTTCAGTGTTCAACTTTTAGTTGTATAATAGTAACGAAGTGGTCAACTTTGAGCATGAGTATCTCACAGGGCTGAAGGTGTCATGCAAATCCGTTTGGCGTATGTATTCACATTTTGGTAATGAGCATAGATTCCGGATTGCATGAGTCTAGAAGGTCATCTGATCAGTTTTGGAGGTCTGTTCCAGAAGCTACTTATCATTCTCAGGAAAATATTGCAGAGACGTAAAAAGTTGTTTTTAGTGGCCGCAATCTAAATGATTCATGATCCAATTGCATTAAAGGCCATGTTTGGACAAATTGAAGATGAAAATAGACTTCAAGACTGACAATGCTTGAACCGTGAACTCAAGGACCAAAGTTTTATCATTGGAATTCAATGCTTATTTTATATGCGTTTTAAAGTATATTATTATTTTTAAATCATTTATGATTTAAAGGATAGTATTTTTTAATACATGAGAGGTTGCGAGAAACACACCATATCCAACATCAACACAATCCCTCAGAGGTATGGGATTCCATGAGAACAGTGATCACTGGATAAGCACAAATCAGAATTGTTTTTATTGATCAGATCGTAAAAAACGCCTAACATGTGCAAAGCGAGTTTGTTGCTTAACAGTTGCTTCAAAGGGATGAGTTGTCACATTTTTGTTTGTTGCAAAGGGTGCAAAAATGTTTTTAATGGCTTTGGACGATGGAATGGGGGATTGTGGATAGAAAGTGAGCATTAATCACTGCTAGACTGGATGCACATCAAAATGTCGAAGCACAAACAAGATTTGTTGGAAAGGGAGAAGCCAGGAGAGAAGGAAAATAGTGGCATTAACTTTGATGCTTATGAGGATATCCCCGTTGATACCAATGGGGAGAATGTTCCTCCTCCCGTAAATACATTTGCATAAATTGATTTGGGGGATGCCCTCAACCAGAATATTAAGAGGTGCAAGTATGCTAGGCCGACTCCTGTACAGCGGTATGCAATACCTATTTCTCTTGCTGGACGGGATCTTATAGCCTGTGCCCAGACAGGTTCTGGGAAAACTGCTTCATTTTGTTTCCCTATAATCGCAGGAATTATGAGGGACCAGACACCCCAGTGACCTTGTGGAGCACGGACATCAATGCCATTAGCACTTATTCTTTCTCCAACAAGAGAGTTGTCAAGTCAGATACACGAGGAGGCTAGAAACTTTGCATATCAAACTAGTGTCAAGGTAGTGGTTGCTTATGGAGGCACCCCTATTAACCAGCAGTTGCATGAACTAGAGATGGGTGTTGATATTCTTGTTGCAACTCCTGGGCGGCTAGTGGATCTTCTTGAAAGGGAAAGAGTGTCACTATCTATGGTTAGTTACTTGGCTTTAGATGAGGTTGATTGTATGCTTGATATGGGTTTTGAGCCTCAGATCCATAAAATAGTTCAACAGATGGAGATGCCTTCACCAGGTCAAAGACAAACCATGATTTTCAGTTCCACATTTCCAAGGGAAATTCAGAGGCTGGCTGCATATTTTCTCTCAAACTATATTTTTCTGGTTGTTGGAAGGGTTGGTTCAAGCACAGATCTTATTATGCAGAGAGTTGAGTTTGTTCAAGAGGCTGATAAGCGAAGCCGCTTGATGGATCTTCTTCATGCTCAAAAAGCCAATGGAACTCATGGCAAGCCTGCGCTGACATTTGTCTTTTTGGAAACAAAAAAGGAAGTCTACGCAAAAAACATTGGAGGAACACTGCACAGCAATATGAAATGAAAGTTTTAAACTTTCATGCAAATGTAATCGGCAGGTGTAAATCTAAAAAATCTTGCGCAAGGCAAGTGTTAGGAGTTGCGCAGAGGATAATAGAGGAAGTCTGTGTAAGCCAGCAAGGTAGGTGTCTGCGCAGTGAGAAACAAGGAAGGATGCGCATTGTCTTAATACTAGCACATGGACCAAAAAGCTTTAAAAACATTTAAGAAATGCAAATTTGGCAGGTGAATAATGGAGAAAGTCTGCACATAAAGAGTGAAAGGAGGTGTTGTGAATGGTGTTAAGGGAGTTGTGCATGCTCCTAAGGCTGCGCGTGTTATTTGGTGAAGAGAAATTGGAAGGTGTAAATTATACACAAGGCGCTGGAGCTCTTTTGATTGGAAAGCCATAAAAGGTCTTTGGTCCCACGTTCATGGCGGAGAGAACTTTTTACATCTTTTTATATGAAAATGCATGTAACGTAAAATGAATAAAGAAAAAAGGCTCTTAGTGTCTGCGTGCAAGTTGGGATGCTATTGACCGTGCATAGCAGGCTTGAGGCAAACATATTTTAATACGCAAGTAATAATTATTTGAAAAATGTTGGCAGATTTAGTCCCACATTGGTGGGTGGGGTGGAGGAGATAACCAATGTTTATAATCATAAACACTCATCACACTCATCATGTAATATGAAGTAAAGAGCTACAAATCTCTTGGCGATAATGCCCAGTGGGACTCGCGACGCGCCCGCATAGGAGGTGCCTCAACATGTGTGCTAGGTAGATGGGTGACATCGTATATTTTGGCAGGACCCACATGGATTACATGGTAGATGACATGGAAGAAAAGGCAACGGATCCTACACGCATCCTGATGCAAGGAACATTGACAGCGGGCGATGATCATGGAGCAGATCTAAAGCTAGCGCAATGCCTTGCGCCCCAGAGATGTGCAGAGATTTCCATTGAGAGATCGTGCCTACGCGACATGTGGCAGGTTCAACAGCAGGGCAGACCAGATGGTGGTGATGTGGAGGCGTGCAGGACAGGCTAGTTAGATGGCACGGGTCCCGAGGTGGCAGAATCAACAACTGGCGCGATGCCTCAAAGGGCAAGATGATCAAGACCATCTCATCAAGGGATCGTGCCTAGCCAACATGTGGCAGTGCGAAAGGTGGTGGCCCAGACAAAGCAAGGTGATGCAGGTGCAGAGGTGGCTCTTCCGGACCAATAAGGAGGTGCCATGTGGAAAAATCTGGTGAATTCTGGGAGAAAAAGTGCAGAAAAGAGAAATTTCAGCTGAATTATAAAGTAAAAGGAATTTAAAAGATTAAAGTTTGTGCATGAATATTAAAGGCCAAGTAAAAGTCATATTTGCATAGACAAGTGTATTAAATGATAAAATTGAAATAATGTGCAAATTAAAGTATTGAAACATTATAGTCTTGTGAAATATTTTTATTTCAAGCTTGAAAGAGAAGCATTCATGGGAGCTTTTTCAAGAGCATACCTCGAATCAAATTGGTTAGAGAAGATGATTGCAGACAAGAAGCAGTTACAAGAGAAGGAGATCAAATTTCTTGAGAGGAAGAAGATATTTGTTAAACAGACAGGTGTTGGTTTGTTGAAACTGGCTTTATCTTTCTCCAATATTTTTCTTTTTCTCTATTGTTACAAGGATGATGAAATCAACCGTGTTGGGCAGTTTCTTGATTTTAGAGTCTCATTTTCTGGGTTTTTTGTCTCGTAAATGTACTGAACCAGGAGCAATTTAATGAAAAGCAATGCAATCCCTTCCCAATATTTGTTGATGTCTTTGTGTCTTGTCTTGAAATATTGTGTGTTAATTTGCAAGGAATTTTAATGTACTAGTTATAAGGTAGTTGTGAGTTTCTTTAAAGGAGAGTAAATCTCAGAGACAAATTATGAGGGTTCAAGGTTTGCACATGAATATGATGTCCAGGTATTGGATTGAGAAGAGTGATTTGTAAGGCACTTCACTTGGTTTCTATGTGTTTGGAATTAGAGGGTTTTCTGTGAATGTATTTTTATTTGACTATGTTGCCCAATAAATAAGGCATTGGTCTTTGTTGGTTATGCAGTCCTCATCATCAATTAATTTAAAATCTGAATAATCTTTTACTTTTCTATTGAAGAGCATACATGTATTGACTTGTATTTGCAGAATGCAAGTGCTTTTGGTGTTTCTTTAAAGAAATGAATCTCTGGGTTAGCATGTCTGATCTTAGAGCTTGAAGAGAAGAAGGATTTAATCCTTATTGTCACATTGGTCATTTTCTAGTTCTTAGGACACTTATGCAGGTGGGATCTTGCATAAGATTGGTTGAGTCTTGAACTCATATTTCCTACAAGTCCAGGAACTATCCACAGTCATGTATGCATAATGGGTTTTAGTGAGAGAGTTATTATGTATGAAGATTTAATATGTTATTAGGTGCACCCGCCTGAGCATGTGGAGATCGAAGTGAAGAAGGCTTGTATGCCTTGTCAAGTTAGCCTTTTCTTTCCCCTCAATTTATAGGAAGAAGTATATTTATGTGAGTTAGATGAAGTTCCCCAAGTCTGGTTTGCATTTTCTCTTTTAGAACTGAGGGATACAAGAAAAATCGCTAACACTAGGTATGCAAGGAGATGACTTATTTGGTGCATTCCTTAGTCCTTTGTTTAGAGACCATATAGGAGATGAATTTGTAAACCCTTGATCATTTTTTTAGTTGTAAAGTAGATGGCTTATTAAACGCTTCGATCCTTTACATTGCAAATGAAATTGAAAAACCCTTAGCTATAAAATTGAAATCCTAAAACTGATAAATTGAAATACATTTGGAGACTCTTAACATGAGCAGTGTCATTGAAAATCGACGAACACTAAAATTGGATTTCCTTATCCCCTAACATACATAAATGCTTCTGTACATACATACATATCTATGTATGTGTGCATGCATGCATGTATGCTTCTATCTATGGAACTACATGTATGTATGTATGTATCTATGTATGTGCATACATATAGTATTTATGTATGCATGTATGTTCATGTATATATATGAATGTACATATATATGTGCATGTATGTATGTATGTATGTATGTATGTATGTATGTATGTATGTATGTGTATGTATATATAGATATGTATGTGTATGTATGTGCATATAAATTTGTAGGGGTGGGGAGCTAGAATGTGCACACCCTAACATCAAAGTTCAACAATATCACCCTTTCATTGATATATAAAATAATAATATGGAACTCTTCTATTCAAACCTTTGTATTGTTAAATTTTGTTGCACTCAAACATTCAGTAATGAAAAAAAGGGAAAAACTCATTTTTAACCGAATACTTGCAAAAAAATGATAGTGGAGGATAGTGTTAGCGAAACATGCAAACAAAATTAACCAACATAGGATTAAATAACATCCATCAAAGAGAAGATGTTAATTGAGTTATCATATCTCCTCCCTCATCTCGTCTACATCGTTGTCTACTTCCTTCACCTCAAAATATCCAGCATCCCGTAGAAAGACGATGGTTTGTCCTGCAACCACACAATAGAAATTTGAGAAATTTAGAAACAAAATAGGAAACAACTTAAAAAATGTAAACAAACAAGAAATTACCTTAAAAGTAAAAGTGGAAGGTGGTCCATGGGTGAGAAAATAATGTCAGCATTATGTGTTTACAAGGTTCTCTATCGAGCACGTTTCAGCTTCCAATTTGTGGAAGAGTCCAGAACAGGCTAGAATGAAAGGAATTTTAGGTGTCTCGATCTGTGTAGAAAGCGTATTGAATGGATTTACAATGAGAAATATAATCTCAGTAAGCTTAATGAAAATTAAGGTGACTTGACACATAGTAAATGCAGCTGCATATTGCTCTATAAATAGAAGCCTCTTTGCAGAAGTAGATATTGAACTGAAAAGAACATATATTGCACTTTTTGTTAGAAGGTATAATATTGATAAGAAGAGATAATTCACCTGACCTTGTACAAGAGTAAGGATCAAAAAGTATTCAACTTCAATGTTGTAGTGTAAGGTAGTTGTAGGAAGTATTGGCAATTAGGGTGGTAGATAGGGTGGCATAGCAGAAAAATTCCATGTGGTCACCCTACTCTGCACACAAGGAAAAATTCATAAGTCCACCTCAGTCCTCATGCACAACCTGGTCGATAGTCCAAAATGGAAAGTTTTTCCTACATTCTAGCAATAGAGTCTTCACACGTCGCAAGGCATTTCCAAATGGGCTCAACTTTTGATTTTGAGTTGTCAACTAGGCCAGCTGTGGTGATGAATAAAAAAATAAGTGGCCACACGGTCCCCCGGAGTTACAGTGTGCACGTTATAGCTCCTCTCCCCTATATAAGTCAACTGAAAACTAAATTTTCTAATATATGTGCATTACTATTTTACATTGAAAACCCTCAACACTAAAGCCCTAAAATCAATAAATTGAAATTAATTCTATATCCCCTAGGAGTGAAATTGATTCCAAAAAACAAACAAATTGTAAAGTGAATTGAATTCTAAAAGCATTAACAATCAAATTGAAACCATGGTTCAGATAACTTATTAAATACTTGATCCCATAACATTAGAATTGAAATTTTATGTATTAATATTGAATTGTTTACATCTTGGCTCAATCATCATATTACACAATGCATATTTTATTTACATATCAGTTTTATAGATAGCACGGAGTTGAAATTAAAATGCTTTACAAGTAATTGAACCTTCTTGTTCAAATCGGTTATCAAAAAATAACATAGCTGGAAATAAAATACATTAAAATTTACTATAAACCTACAATCAAAATCATCTGTAATTTAGGGAAACACAGTTGGAAAAGTAGGTGGTGGTGATGTGAGCGATGGTCTTGATGCTAAAATGGGAGTTGTGTTCTCGTCCCCTACGAATCCTTCAGAGCTACTCACTCTATCTTGTATTGGGTTGCAATAATCACCTCTCCAAGATTGTATTGGTACTCCTCCATTGTGGCTATAAGAAGAATAAAACATAATAGATGTTGTTGTTGGTGCATAATTATAAGTCATTGAAGGGTAAAATCACAGTCGAGTGTCATCTTTTAGGCTAAATCGATTGACTCAGTCCAGTTAAACTTGGCTCAGTCATACTCAACCTAGTCTAACACATTTCATTCAACGTAGGTGTCATGCGACGTCAAATGGAACCTACATGGCCCAGTAGACTAGGCCGAGTGGGACTTGGTTGAGTCCCACTCAGCCTAGTCCTTGTGATATTTTAAATACCAAAAATGACTTTGGTATTTAAAATACCAAAAAATTACTACGATGTCCTAGGGGGACTCGGCCCAATATGACTCGGCCGAATCTGACTAGGCCGAGTCTACCTAGGTGGCATGCCATGTTGGCAACCAAACCCCCCAAAAATATCAGAAACCAGAATTTTTCACTTTTGTCGTTTCATTCTCTGCTCAAAATAGAAAATGTCAAAAAAGTAAAAGTACCCTTTTCTAGATCTCAGAACTATGATTTTGGACGTATAAATTTTATATTGTTTTAATTACAAAACGTTGAACAAATTTGCTAAAAAATACATGTATGTATATTAAGTTTTGAGAAGTCATTGATTCAGAAAATATAAAAAAATGCTAAATCAATTCAGAAAAAAATTCAAACCATATAAAACACTAGAGAAGAGAGTCCTCTTAAAAAATATGTAATTTATTTGGTTTTTGGTATAGCTAGGGGAAAAGTGGCAGGAGAAAAAAACTGTTGATTTTAGGTAAGTTTGACTTTGAATACTTATAACGGGCAAACTATAGATCAAAAAAACTTCTTTCTTTTTTTCTGCACTAGCTATACATGTCATCTAAAACATATTCTGAAATTGAAGGAAAAAATAATGTTTTACTTATAATGATTTGGCGGGAAGTAAACCCCCTGATTTGTAATATTTTTTAGGAAATAAAAAATAGATCTAAAACTTTCAAAAAACATATTAATTTTTGTTGAAATTTTTTTAAAAATTTATAGGAATAAAATTCATCCTATTTCACACATTTCATATGTTTACATCATCTTCAAATTCTCAACAGAAATGCGACTTTTATGCCCTTGAATTTTTACATTTTTGGTGTTGTTAACCTTATCCTTTGTAAAAGGGTGAAAGCTTATTGTGCTTTTACTTTGAATGTTTTGGGACGTAGATGTTGATCATATCCCGCAATATGGGGTGGCCTTCAGGCAGCAACATGGATGGAATGGATGGATTGTATAGAATCTCATCATCCTTGCATTCCTTTGTTGTCTTCACTCTCTTTTGTCTATCCTCCTTCTCCTTCTTCTTTTCTTATTTAATCCTTTTCTTTTCCTTATGCCCAATCTCCTTTTCTTTTCTCTCCTTCTCCTTCTTTTCCTTTGCCAAATTTCATTTAGCCTTATTTTCTATGATCTACTCTATCTTCCTCTCTTTCATCTCCTCCATTTCTTTCATCCTTACCTCACCCTCCGTCAGTACTTCCATGTAATCAGAAGACGTTAACTTCCTCAAAAATGTTTCATGCTGACAATCTAGAAACTTTAAGAACTTTCTCAACAACGTTTCGTGTTGACAACCCAGTATCTCGCATAATTATGACTGTATGCTTTTATCTTCCCCATTCCCATCTTCACATATTTCTTGTGTCATATCTACATCCACATCACTATATGGTTTCATACATTCTACATAGTCATGTATTATATTTTGCACAAAAGTGGTGTGTGGTGTAGGGAAAGTGAAAGAGGAATCTTGTTGTGGGGGTAGCAAGTCAACACCCACATTATCAACCTATTTTTCAAACCATGTTGGTGGTATTCATTGTGATGGTAATCCAAGGGTCTCACTTTCATTCTTTGTTAGCTTAAGCAAGTCCACTTGAGAATTAAAATCAATTATTTGCTAACTAAACCAACTCCACTTGAGAAATTGAATTATTCTCTATGGGTTGGACCAAGTCCACTTCTGAATTTGAACCAGGAAGATCCTTTCCACTATGAATTTCAAATGTGTTTTTGGGTTGCATTGTGACTATAGCTATTGTCACCAGTGTAGTATCCTACTCTAACGGTGTAAGAGGGTCTGAATTGCAATAAAATCAAGTGGTGAAAACTTGAAAAGAGGTGTTATTTGAGACAAGTTATCTCTCCTATCTCTTAGATTTTTTACCATTTCCATTCTATTTGTACATAGCAATAATAAATCACATCCATACATATATATACCTACCATATTCATCTCATATGTATGTATCCATAATAAAATCTCATCATGGCTTGTTCTTTTACTTTACATCCACTCATCTCATATTAAGATTTTGATCCATTCATCCATCCATAGTTTTTCCATCCATGATAAGTCAATCCTTTACTTGATCGAGGGAAAAATCCTCAATCTAGTTAGTGAAATGGGTTCTTGAATGCAGTATTTTTAGAGGATAAACAAATTGTGACAAAAATCCACATATTTACAAACTACATTACACCAAGCTTTAAATGGAAACTAAACACTAGATTGTAAAACATATCAGATCAAACAAAACAATTTCCTAGAATCAAAACGAAATAATAAACTTTATCAATTACATTGACAAGAATTGAATCAATAGCATGAATATTTGAATGGTTGTTATAGGTCTAAGTCTATATATTTTTTCATGATTATCATGTTGCCTATGATATTATGGGATGTCTGAGACTAGAATGGTCGAGATGGAGCATGATATTTTTCTTTGTTTGTTGTTTGTGTGGTGTTTTTAAATGAAGTTTGTGGACATAAATTATAGGTGTCTATGATAAGAGTCTTCTGATGACATATAACTAATTGAATGTTTGAAGATGTTAATTTGATCACCAAAATACAGAAAGAAAATGCAAGACATTAAATCAGATAATGGATTGTATTTTCATTGACGTCAACTTGATATAATCTAATTGGTTATATACAAAGTGTCAAAGACTTCAGAGAATCGGAGAGATAAAGCTTATGCTTTCAGTAATGCATAATAGATCAGTATTCACTAAGTGACTACAAACACTAATGGTTAGTGGAACCCGACGGTCAGAGAAACCCGAGAGCAAAGTCGCAGTGATGCCCGAGAAAGAAAACCGACAAGCATTACCGACGAGCAGAACTTCACAGTGACGCCCGACGGATAGACAACCCCAACGGAGATGCCCGAGGAGAACTGAAGTGTTGACCAAAGCTATCAAAGAGTTCAACACCGAAATTAACTAAAGTTCATAAATGACAAAATACTTAGCTAGAAAGAGCTAAAGATATATTTAACTGGTTATTAACATTGTTTTCATCAACAAATTAAAGCCAAAGATAAGTAAAATAGTTAAAGTTGTTTTATCCAGTTGTCAAGGAGAAATCTACGGGATAAAACTTAAGTGAAGTTTTAAATCAAGATTGGCTAAGATTGCGGATCACAACAAGAACAAGAAATTCAAGAAGTGAGAAATGGTGATATCATGTCTATAAAGAGACAACCTAATTCATTATGAATTAGGGGAGTGAATAGAGAAAGAGGATGCTGGAGAGAAACTGATGAAGAATAACTTCATACAGTCCTGATCAATCAAGTTAAGGAAAGAGTTAAAGATTTATGCGGACATCAAGCAACAGAGAAGCACAGCATCACCGAGTAGAAAGAAGTGGAGCAAAGGTGTTGAAAAGATACATTGATCATAAAGGTATAATGAGCTTACAATAGATCTGAAAATCTACAAGTATAAGTTGTATGTGTGAACAGATCATTTACTGTTTCAGTTTAACCATTGATTCAAAAAGTCTCTTAACTGAGTAGAGCTTAACAATCTTTTCTATATTGAGATACATCCCAAGGAGTATCAAAAATCTTGATCATGAAGATAGCATGAGATGCCAGATACCATTTAAAAAATCAGGGTTTTGTCATAGGTAGCATAGAGATGCCCGATATCAAGTGACAAACTATTCTATTTAAATCCTCTAACAAGGTCACACCTAACAGTGTGTTTGTAACCTTTAACAAGGTTGGCTCTTCACCAAGCTCACTTTAGAAGAGTGAAAATTTTGGGTTACCAGTCCCAAGTGGTTTTCCCTTAATAGGGTTTCCACGTTAAAAATACGTGTATCATTGTGTTTATGAGTCATTACTTTAGTGTTTTGCATTACACATAACTAAATCTAGATTGATCGGTATACACTAAGCAATTTACTATTTTTGGTAAATGAAACAGTGTTAATCGGTAAAGAATAAGGTTTAGCACTGAACTCCAAGCAGCAGTTATTTGTTATGATTATTTGAAGGCATGCATCTTGTAGGACTGAAGATAAATAGAGGCTTAATATTGTGGTACTAAGTTTTTGGGTTGATTTATTGGAATATTTTTTAGGCCACTGATTCACCCNCCCCCTCCTCATCTATTATAACATCTTCATATATCCATAACATATCTAATTCAAAAACATATTGTAATAGATGACTAGGATTGTGAAATATCGCACATACCTCGACTCTAAATATCTATAATCATATATGGATGAGAAGACATTCCTTGTATGTTGATAAATGCAAGTGATATTTAGTACATCTCAGTTTAATTATAGCTATATCTTTGTAAAAATTACTATATTAAAATCCATGTAAGAAAGACTCGGGACATCTCAACTCAATTCTACCATGGTTCTTGTATTTTCTTGCAACATAAAAAGCTCAATATGAAAAAAAATACGTTATTCAGTAAAAAATGACTTTAACATTTATAGAATTTTGTATATTCATTTAGATTGATTTGATGAACTACAACTGATTTTATGTTTGAAGTCATTTTTTTGATGATCAACCCAGTTACAAATGTGATGATAGACATTAATCAGTTAATGTATTGTCATTGATGTCAACTTGTTTTGATTATCATTATGGTAACAAACATCTACTATGGGTTAAAGATCTGGAACAAACCAAGTTTATGTGGTCGGTAACTGAAGAGTTATGAATACATCAAGTAACAGTGAACACCTAGTAAATATAGTGTATACCAAGAACAGTGTTACCCGAGCTAGGGATCACCGACACATCACGGTATTGACCGAGCAATAAAAAGAAACTAAAGGCCGACTAAAATGATGAGCTGGAAAATTGATGATTCTGAGGTACTTGATAAGGTTTGTTATGATGATCAAACAGCTATGAAAATTCAAGGAGGATCAGACGAAGAAAATTGAAATGTGTTTTTAACACAATTGTCGAGGAAGGTTTAGTACACAGCAAAATCAACGATGGATATTAAGCGGAAAAATCTAAAGGATGGAAATTAAATGAGTTATGATTTCTATATAAGAGACAAGAGATTCATTATGAATCATACATGATGTGTACACATGCAAAATTCATGCATGACTTATCAAAGTGGTTGAAGAAAAAATTGAGCAATTCTACAGACAACACCGAGCGATAGAGGAAAGAGCATTTACTGAGCAGAATAGAGTATGAAGAATCAGAGGAACTGAAGTGAAAAAAATTTGATCAGAGGTATTATGTACTTAGCATAGATCTAAAAAATCTGCAAATAGAGTTGTATTTGAATCAGGTCATTACTATATCAGTTTAACAATTGTTACAGATAAATATCTTAACCGAGTAGGACTTGAAAGTCTTTATTATGACATTCAAATGAATGTTGAGTGTTTTCTTGTTGACCCCATAGTGAATGATTGGTCAAGGGAGAACTGTTAGTGATAAATCCTCTAACCAGGTCACATATAACAGTGTGCATTGTAACCTTTAATAGTATTGGCTCTTAATTGAGGTCACTTCAAAAGAGTGAAATATTTTGGGTTACCGGTCCCAGATGCTTTTTCCCTTAGCAGGGTTTCCAAGTTAAAAATCAGTGTTAATGTGTATGATTTTTTTGGATAGTTATTTTACTTTACACATTACTTTATCTGCATTGATCGGTAATCATAGTAATTGTTTTACTACTACTCGGTATATGATTTGATAGATGAGTTGATGAGTTTGAAGATAAGTTTGAGATCACAGTTTATATTTCACCGAGTTGATTTATATGTTTGAAATTGTTGTTATATATATCTGGGAGAATTTGGGACTGTAGAATAACTAGAGCTAACTGATTCAGCCCCCCCCCCCTTCCCCCCACCCCCACCTCAATTATCTAACAATTGGTAGCAGAGCATACAGTGCTTAGAAGGAAAGTTTTCAAGGACTTAATCTAAAGATCACAAGATGTATAAGAGAGATGAACCTAAGTTGAACAAGGACAACTTCTCAACATGGAAGAGTAGACTGAGACTATACATGTCAGGGATTAGAGATGATATAACGCTATACCTGGATATTGAATTCATCCTACCAACTGGACCTTTGACTATTAATTAGATGAGAGAGAAACAATAACACAATACTATGATGGTAGAACTTGCTTCTTCACTATATGATGCTGAATTTGAGGATGTCAAAACATGTACATCAGCCAAGAAAATGTGGTACAAGCTTACACTAGTTTATGGAGGAGATACAAATGTGCAAAGAGCTAAAGCTGAAAATCTCCAAGGAAAATTTGATGACATGAGAATGAAAGGAGAAAACATAACACAGTACAGCAACCAAAAAAGGAGGTTGTGAATGCTATTCGTGGAGCAGGTGGAGTTATTGATGAAGACACTATTGTAAGTAATATTCTTAGAACTTTATTTCCTATTTATTCTATTAGAGTCTCTGCAACTTCATATATTCATTTAGATTGATTAATTGTATTCAATTCATTGCATTATAATTTGTGCATTTAGATGCATTTTTTGATTATCATTTATTAAGTAGGTGGTAACTTTTATGCGGAATTTTATTAACTATGATCCCATGTGTCTATTCATTTGTATCTACAAAAGTCTTCTTTGGTAAAAACATTTTTTTAATTGATTGAGTATATTGGACATCCTAAAAAAACATTGCATTTTTATTTTAGTAAATCATTCCATTTACAATTATATCGCATTGTATCTCATCAAATCATAAACATGGCATTTTAATTATCTATTTACCTTATATACATTTACTAAACATTTCATTAGGGTATTACCTCATTACATTTTCATATACATTTCTACATTACTCTAGAATCATTCATTTAGAAAATATAGTGTGCATAGCATAAACATCATACAAAATTATACAATTAAGCTTACATCCATTCATTCATACGCATCCACTATCATATGTATATTAACAACATTTTGCATTCCTGCCAATTAGAAACATAATGCATCCACCATTATTAAGAACTTATAAAATAGAATCACATTGTCATAACATAACATGCATATAGAAATAAAAACATCTCTTGTGCATTAAGATCATAAGTTCATCATGTATGGTCTCATCTATACATCTCTCTATTACAACATCCTACATACCACATCACAATATAATAACTATGCATCTAAGCATATCGCAGAAACATCATGCATCTAGAAAGTAAACCATCATTTGTGCATACATTTAAATCATAAGCATAAACTAAAGAAACATGCATAATAAGGCCATCACTATATTATACATGATAAAGAGAATAAAAATAACTTGTCCAATGTACAATGATATCATGAAAATAAAAGATGTATCTCAAGTCATTTAACAAATTCCATAGAAACATATCAAAAAGGATGTATACATGCTCATGTCACTATGAGGTATTACCCCTAGAGTTTGTAGGTCTATGATGTGGTTGTGCAGTATAAGGACTTGCTCCACCTTTCCTTGTATCTTCTCTTAGGGGTCTTCTCGCTATCCTTGTACTCTCAATATGAGCCTGTCTAAATGCTTTAGCATATGAACTCTCTGCATAACTCATAATGCGTTTCTTAGGAGGCACAACCTGCTCATAGGAAGATTTCCAATAGGTAACCTCATTTGTAGTGTGGATCATCAATCTCATCATGTCTATTTGAGGACCCATGGATCTTGTCCTCTCTAACTCCTCAATAAAGTCCTTTGCATGACCATACCACTCAATATCAGTGTCTCTCTATATAGTGACCTCATATACCTGTATTTGTAGCTTCTTAATTAGCCTCTCCAACTGAGAAATATAGTCTACCTCTATATGTAGTGAAACCAAATTCACCAAGATATCATCAAAATCCTCATCATCGGGTTGTGCCTAATTTTATACATATAATTCCTCTTGTGTTACATCCACCTGTATGGGAACTAGTATATCATCATGTCTCTAGGGAGTTACTTGAGGTTCTCCCTATGTTGCTACTTGTGGGTGTATATGTGGAGGCCTAGGGGAGACACCCTGAACTTGTATAGGAATATTCACCAATGGTTCCAACTATTGCCCCTTTTGTCTGAGTTTGTTTGATCTCATCACACCCTAGTGCACATTTCCCTGAGGTACTCCACCCTATTTACCTGCACCACCACCACCACCACATTGTTATCCATGCCTACCTACATCATCCCCACCATCATCTCATTCATCATGGACCTAAGATCTCCTCTCATCTAATCTACTCCTCTAGGATATAATTATCTCCTCTACTTCCTCCAATGGAAGTAGAATCATATCTGATGTCATCACTGTAGGAAATGGATTCTCTATGAATTATCTCTCATACTATGTGGTCATATAAGAATCCATAGTGTTCGGTCTCATCCTCAATGCTTTGTAGGTTATAGCCAAAAAGTATGCCTAAGTTGTGTCAAAAGATACCAAGGGTCTTCAATCCCTCCTCTCCTTGTGCATCATGGAAAAATTAGAGGTACCATGGCACATGCCCTAGACCCTGTCGAACTATTAGAGCACACATGTCACCAAATATATCTCAATAATTAAGGGTTTCCTCCCAATCAACCACCTCACCTAAAAATAATATCACATCATCCTCCCACTCCTTACAGTCAAGGTAGGGTCTCTATGTCATTACATCTAGTGTATCAAATGCATGTCACCAGTACTCAAGATTTATGAGTTTAGGTTGGGAATACATACCAAGATAAGTGTAAACATATGGTTTTATAGTACCCTTAAATATCCTAAAAATGGATCAAGTGATAGCAATATGCTTCCAAGCCCATATATGCAGCAAGGTCACTCCCAGTGACAAACTAGTTGAACCATCACACAAAAATTGATGGAGTTGATGGTATAAATGTGAAAGTATGAAAAAACCCCAAGAAAATCTCATCCCCTCACCTACTATCCTTAGTAAAATCCTACCCCACACAATAGAATAACCATGGGACCTCCGACCCGAGCATATGTAACTTCCTATAGCCCTTGCAAGAAAAACTAGTAAAGGTACATAAAATTTGACCATGTCATCCCAGCTAGTCTCTAATAAACCTATCTCATCATCCCCAAATACCTCCCTGCACTAATAAAAACCCCCATATTTATCATACTATATGAGCTCTCTAGTAATGGGAAATATAAGGATGTGATATACATCTTCTAGGGTCATTGTCATCTCGCTTTTCGGTAAGTGAAACATACTAGTCTTACTATGCCATCTCTCTGCTAAGATGGTCATCATACTTAATTTTTCCCTAATCTAGGGCATATGAATTTTATGATATATACTCGTGAAATTTAATCCTATCTATATGCGATAACAAGGCCCTCAGACCCTATGTCACTAGGAATCTCTCTCGGGACATCATACTATCTAATAACTCCGCCTATTGAATATAAATATTAGCATACATATCAATAATTATTATCTATATATCAAAGAAAGTTCTATCAGCTATACAATCATACAAATAGATCTATAATTATTTTCACATACACTATCAAAACTTGCATGATCATACAAGGTATCTAACAAATCAAGTGTTCTCTAACTATCAAAGCAATGATGTCGGAATAGCTAATCAATTTTTTATCTTAATGTGATTTAATCCTTTACATTAGACCTAATGGGGTTTCATCAATTACATTACCTATATAGTCAATAAGCATCTAGCAACGACATTGACTACATCAATTGATCTATCAATCAAGTAGATTATCATCTAATCCAACTACATCAATCATAAATTATCAAAAGAAAACCTTTTTATCTATCCAAAACTAGTGATGTTTCATTTGCAAGATGTTACAATAGATAGATATGGATGCGCAGCACAATCCTATATATGCACCATAGTAATGAATATGCAAATCTGAGGCATGCATGTGCAGTAACTTATTGTATGTGCAGAAAATACCCACAAATGCATAGTATCAAACACATGTCTAGCAGGTCATAGCATATGTGCAAATATCTTAATGTATAGGAGAAAGCACTAAATCTGCAGTATCACATTAAATGTGTAGCAAAAAGTAGATTCCCTACTTCAGCACATACATTTAAACTAAAAATTTGGTGTGAAAATCAATGAAATCAATGCATTAACTAGTCAAAATTGAGGGTACATACTGACTCTCCATAGTTGAATGGTCTTTGGAACTGTTAGACGTGCTCGAATCAATGTCTATGCAGTAGGATCGCCATCTTTCTCTCCAAGATTTATCTCCTTCTCTCAACTTTCCAATTCACAATAGCCAAGTGTGCAAATGAGGACCTTTTGACCCATTTCAACTTATTTGTAGCAATATAAACCCTAATTGGACATATATTACTGGGAGTGTAAACCTAATTCTTTGGCAACTTATTTTTCACTCATTTTTTTCGTATTTGGTTACTACTCTATTATGAGATCAATCAAACATTAAAAAAAGTTCGTTGATCAATCTCTCAAGGGGGCATATACATGACATTTTACTTGGGGTAGGGGCAGAAACCTGAGACTATTCTTTTCTTTCAATAATGTGACAAGCACATCATTTAAAACAAAGGCAAAGTGTATACACCTAGAAATGACTTGAGAAAATTAATTAACTATTAATCATTTAATTAATAATTGTTCTTCTATTACAAAATGAATTCTTTAATTTTTTTAGTTAATTCATCTTATCTTATTCTTCTAAGCCTAATTCTTCTAAGTTCCACTATTAAATAATTTCCTAAAATTATTTAATTGTCCTGACATCACATGACTAAGTCTCCTAATTCACCTCATCCATATCCAATAAAATTAATTTATTTTATTTTAAAATTAATTATTTATCTTCAATGAAGTGTCCCTATTCATAAGGGAAGGGTTATGTGGCCTCATGGGACTAATTCACATGTCTATGTGCCCTCATGAGACCAATTCATTGCCACCTTTCCTATCCTTTATCCCATTGTCCCTCACCTCATTTGGTCAAAAGTGACTCAAAAGACAATTGTCCTAAGAGTCTTACAACCTTGAATCTTCTTCCACCCTTCTCTCTGGTCATGGAGAGACACTTGACAAGTATCTCTCCCTCCTACATAATTCTCCATCTTGCCACTATTTGAGGAACATCTCCCCTAATTTCTCTCTCACAATCCAACTAATCCCTAATTCAGCTCTAACTTCTTAAAAAAGTCAATTTGAACCCTTTATTTTTTTAAGATTCAATCTCATCCCTTGGATTATGCCACATGGGATCGAGGTGGAACAAACTCTATAAAAGGAGCCCTCATTCCATCATTTTGGACTAGTTATAATTTCAGAAATCTTGTAGTTTGGAGAATTAGAGAATTTGAGAGCATTTTAGCATTTTAAAAGTGTGCATTTGGCTTAATTAGAGTACATTTTAGCTTTTAGATATCATATCATTCTCATTATCATATATCATATCTTCATCATCCATCTTATAATTGCATATTTAGATTTATCTAGTTGCATTATAATATCAACATCCAAATCTTTTAAGTTATTTTGGAAGGTGATCATTTCTGAGACCACATCATCTTACTAAATCCTCATAGAGAAGAGCAATGGAATCAAGCTAAATGGATAAGGTAAAATAATATTATTTCATAGTTTCAATGGTTTCTTTAAATTTCATTGTGATACTTGTATATAAGTAAAATATGTATGTTATTTAGTGGATTTTCTATTATACAATCTAGAGGTCTAAACACATATCTCAATAAAAACAATACTTCAACAATCAGCATGTAGAGAAATACTATCTATTTGTGGAAAAATATTACATCAATATTTTAGACTAATATAGATTTAAAACCAAGTACAATATTGTGTGTGTGTGTGTGTGTGTGTGTGTCTTGTAATGTGACTTATGGAATTGTTAATGTGTTATAGCTTCGGTCGGTATATATAAAAGAACAAATCATATAAACATATAGTGATTATTATTGTGTGTGTATATATATAAAATAATAATAATATACTTTATATATCTATATATATGTATATATATAATAATATACTTTATTATTATATATATCAATTCAAATATAATAATCATTATATAATATATACCGATAAACTTAAGTTTAAAACTTGTTTTAATATAATCACCGACTACGTATGAAAATCATTATCGACTACAAGTCGATCGGGCATGTTGGGTGTATCGAAGGCTACGTCCACCATAGACGTGACTCGATGAAGAGTCACGTCCATTGTGGACCTGACCTTCCCAGTTGATGTCACAGATATATAACTGCAGACTATACCATCCTTCGTCTACAGCGAAACATAAATTATTCAGTCTCAGAGCTTTCGAAGAGTGTCAGTTTTTCCAGAATTATTTAATTTACATTATTGTATATATTAAATATATATATTATTTTTAAATTCATATATATATAATAGGTTGAGATTATATATATACAAAATTAAAGAGAATCTAATATCTATTATCTGATCTAAGTTTAACATGGTATCAGAGCAGGCATAAAATAAAAGATCCAAAACAAATTTATAGAAGACTTCATATATACATTTGAAGACACTATATTCAAAATGGTGACTAGAATGAGATTAGAAGATCATCTTGAAGGGGAATCAAACTATGTGGTATGGAAATTACACATGATGCTCACACTAAAAGAGCATGACCTAACAAGTGTAGTGGAAAAATACGAGCCTAAACAAAGTGAAAAAGATGAACAAATTAAATGGGATAAGAATAACACAAAGGCAATGAAATTGCTAGTAGATGGACTTAAAGATCATATAGTGCCTATAATAATAAAGTTAGAAACTGCATATGAAATGCTTAAAGCACTAAAAGAGATGTATGAAATTAACAATACAAGCAGAGCACTCACCCTCAAAAATCAACTCCATCAAATAAAGATGAAACAAGGAGAGACCATCACCTCCTACTTCATGAGAATTATAGAGTTAAGAAATCAACTCTCTACTATCAGTCACTCTTTTGACAGTAAGGAATTAACCATGATTGCACTTAATGGACTTCCCCTTTCATGGGAATCCTTCATTCAAGGAATAAGTGCTCGAACCAAAATTCCTAAATTTGATCGATTAAAATCAGATTGCATTCAAGAAGAGTCTTGATTAGCAGTTAGATGGATTAACACAAATATTTCAAAATAAGTATCTCAAGTACTTAATACAGAATCACACAAAAGGAAAAAGAAGAACTTCAAAAGGAAGAGAGGAAATGAATCATATAAGAATTCAACATTCAAGCATAGAGACTTATCAAAAGTACAATGTTACAAATGTGACAAATTTGGACACCTTGCTCAAAAGTGTCCTGAAAGAAATAAGGCACAAGCCACATTCACCCAAGTCAGTGATACAAAGGAGTATAAGGATTCAGAAAATCTTGTATTCTACTCTGCTCTATCAAGTCAAGTTTGACAAAATCGCAACACCTGGGTTGTTGATAGTGGAGCCTCTTGTCATATCACTAGTTTCAAAGAGCATCTAGACTCTATAGGAGGATGTCCTAAACAAGAAGTTACAATTGGGGATGATACTGATTATCTAGTGATGGGTATTGGGACTTGCACCATATATCTTGAATCTGGGATATCTTAATGGTGTTCTATTTGTACCGGGCATAAAAAGGAACCTAGTCTCCATTTCAGCACTAGAAGACAATGGACATAGAATCACATTCATGGATGGGAAGATCCTAGCTTGGCCAAAGAACACAAACATAAAGAATGCTCATACTATTGGAGTTAGAGATGGAACCCTCTACAAATTATGTACCTCTTCTCAACAAGCTCTAATTCATACATCAAATGAAAGTGAATTATGGCATAGGAGATTAGGGCACTATCACTTTCGTGGTTTAACCTCTTTGGAAAAAATGGTTATAGGATTACCAAAACTAAGATCTGAACATATAGGAGCTTGTAAAGGATGTGCTTTAGGGAAGAATACTAAAAACACTTTTCATCATAGTGAAAGAAAAACCAAGGATGCATTAGAACTTATTCACTCTAACCTATGTGGCCCTATGTCTGTTCCTTCCATCGGAGGATATCTATATTACATTATTTTTGTAGATGACTACTCTAGGAAGACCTGGATATATTTTCTAAAATGTAAAGAGTCAGAAGAAATTCTTATGAAATTCAAAGAATTTAAAGCTCTAGTAGAAAATCTATCAGGTAAGAGTATTAAAATACTAAGAACGGACAATGGTAAAGAGTATAGCTCAAAAATATTTCAAAGTTTCTGTAAACATGTTGGGATCAAGAGGGAGTTCATTGTTCCATATAACCCACAACAAAATGGGGTTGCAAAGAGAAAGAACAAGATGATTGTAGAATCTGCTAAAGCAATTATGCATGATCAAAACTTAGAAACTCATCTTTGGGCTGAAGCCTCTAACACTGTTGTATATGTTCAAAATAGATGTCCTCACTCTTATCTTGAAAATAAAACTCCCGAAGAATTTTTTACTGGAAATAGACCTAATATAAGTCACTTAAGAATCTTTGGGTGTCTTGTTTACATTCACATTCCCAAAGAGAAAAGAACTAAATTAGAACCTTCAGGAAAGAAAGGAGTCTTTGTTGGATATAATGAAAACTCAAAAGCCTACAAAATCTACATTCCAAGACACAGAAATATTGAGTTAAGTAGAGATGTAATATTTGAAGAAGACACTGCACTCAAAAGATCCAAGGAAGACAATAATGACTCTGTAGAAGATCCTTCTCCTGAGATTCAGAGGGAGTATCAAGAATTTGAAGATAATGAATCCTTTGAATATGAAGTAGGAAAGAAAATACCTCTTTGGGCCAGAAAAGTTATTAAAGAAGGTGAGAAATATGCTGCTCCAAATGGAGCTATCAGGGAAAACAAAAGACCTCGCATATTCTCTAGTTATGTTGCACTCATGAGTGAACTCCTAAATTTAGAACGTTTGAATCCAAAAGATGCTCTTCAACATCAAACTTGGAAGGATGACATGACAGAAGAATATAATTCCATCTTACAAAATGATGTATGGGCTATTGTACCTAGACCCATAAACAACTCAGTAGTTTCCTCCAAGTGGTTGTTCAAGATTAAACATGCAACAGATAGAAGTATTGATAAATACAAGGCAAGATTTGTTGCAAGAAGGTTTTCTCAAAAGGAAGGCATTGATTATGAAGAGACATTTTCTCTAGTTGCAAGATATACCTCTGTGAGAACAGTTATTGCCATTGCCACAGCCAAAGGTTGGAAAATTGATCAGATGGATGTAAAGACTGCTTTTCTTAATGGTGTGATTGAAGAAGAAGTATATCTAGAGAAACCTGAAGGATTCATAATACACAATCAACAAACTCATGTATGCAAACTAAAGAAGGCATTGTACGGGCTTAAGAAGGCACCTTGAGCATGGTATGAAAGGATAGATAACTATCTATCTAAACTCGGCTTCTCTAAAAATGACGCAAATCCAAACCTCTACTTCAAAGTAGTACAAGGAGATATGTTGATTCTGATTCTTTATGTAGATGATTTGCTAATAACAAGAGAAGATCACGTAATTATTAAGTGTAAAGAAGATCTTGCAGCTGAATTTGAGATGAAAGACTTAGGGCTACTACATTATTTTCTAGGCTTAGAAGTTTGGCAACATGCAAGTGAGATTTTTCTAAATCAAGGAAAATATACCTTAGACATTCTAAAAAGATTTCGAATGATGGATTGTAAGCCCATATCCACCCCCATGGAAACAAATCTACTCAAACTAAAAGAAGCAGCATCAAGTTCATAACCTACAAATCCTACACTTTATAGGAAGATTATTAGGTCTCTGATGTACTTAGTGAATACCAGACCAGACATTTGTTATACAGTAAATTCACTTAGTCAGTTCATGTCTGAACCAAAAAAAATTTATATGGTAGCAGCTAAGCACATACTAAGGTATCTTCAAGGCACAATAAATCTTGGACTAAGATACAAAGATGTAGATTTACAACTACATGGTTTCACTTATTCAGACTGGGCTAGAAGCACTGTGGATCGGAAAAGTACCTTTGATTGTTGTTTTAGTCTGGGTTCTGCAATGATACCCTGGTTTAGTAGAAAACAATCCTTAGTTTCTCAAAGTTCCACAGAAGTAGAATACATTGCTGCATCTATGGGAGCACGGGAAGTAGTTTGGTTGAGAAAACTCATCTTTGGGTTGTTTGGGGAATCTCTAAAACCTACAATTATTCATTGCGATAATCAAAGTTGTATAAAGCTATCCTTAAATCCAGTATTTCACAATAGGTCCAAGAAAATTGAGATACCTTATCACTATATTCGAGATATGGTGGAAAAGAATGTTATTGAGTTAAAGTATATCAATATAGAGGAACAATCAGCTGACATTATCACCAAGCCTCTAGCAAAGACAAAGGTAGAATACTTTAGAGGTAAACTTGGTATGATTGTAATCTCTGAGAACACTTCTTAGTAAATCTTGATTGTTATATACTAATAAAGCATTCTTTATTATGATTGTTAATTCATAACCACGTGTTCATTGTTTATATCATAAAGAAGTGACGACTTCTAAATGATTTTCACTTATTGTGTAATAGTTGTTATAAGGTGACGATCTTATAATAACTTATTTTATATGTCCTATCAATGTGAACTAGAAGGTATAGTTTAAATTTCTTACAAGTTCTATTTGTTTGGATATATCATGTCTATATGATAAGTATTACTCCTGTGATACTAGTGCACATATCATACAAGATATTTTGAGTACTTGGTGAATATCATGGACTTGATATTTGGAGACCAATACTCTGAGTACATGGTGAGTATCATGGACTTGATACTTGGAGACCATTACTTGTGATAATAATTTTGAGCACTTGGTGAATATCTTGTGAGTTAATATTTGGAGACCATTGCTCCGAGCACTTGGTGAGTATCATGGATTTGATACTTGTAGACCATTGTTCTGGATATCAGTAAAATGATATAAATTATGAATGACTATCTATACTCACTTTAATCTTGAGTACTTGTTGAATATCGTGGACTTGATATTTGGAGACCAATACTCTGATTATATGGTGAGTATCATGGACTTGATACTTGGAGACCATTACTCATGATAATCATTTTTGAGCACTTGGTGAATATCTTGTGAGTTGATATTTGGAGACCATTGTTTTGAGTACATGGTGAATATCATGGACTTGATATTTGAAGACCATTACACGTGATATCAGTAAAATGATATATTTAAAAAAAAATGATTATCTATACTCACATATTACATTCAGGTAATATATTTATCCTCCCTAACTAAGAGGGAGTGTTAATGTGTTATAGCTTCGGTCGGTATAAATAAAAGAACAAATCATATAAACATATAGTGATTATTATTGTGTGTGTATATGTATATATAAAATAATAATAATATACTTTATATATCTATATATGTATATATATATAATAATATACTTTATTATTATATATATATATATCAATTCAAATATAATAATCATTATATAATATATACCGATAAACTTAAGTTTAAAACTTGTTTTAATATACTCACTGACTACGTATGAAAATCATTATCGACTACAAGTCGATCGGGCATGTCAGGTGTATCGAAGGCCACGTCCACCATAGACGTGACTCGATGAAGAGTCACGTCCATTGTGGACATGACCTTCCCAGTTGATGTCGTAGATATATAACTGTAAACTATACCATCCTTCGTTTGCAGTGAAACATAAATTATTCAGTCTCAGAGCTTTCGAAGAGTATCACAGTTTTTCTAGAATTATTTAATACATTATTATATATACTAAATATATATATTATTTGTAAAGTCATATATATATAATAGGTTGAGATTATATATATACAAAAGTAAAGAGAATCTAAT
The DNA here is from genome assembly GCA_018584345.1 of Thuja plicata. NCBI lineage: Eukaryota > Viridiplantae > Streptophyta > Pinopsida > Cupressales > Cupressaceae > Thuja > Thuja plicata. Next base: position 543,832 of record MU223619.1, on the reverse strand, counting down.
ATCTATTATCTGGTCGAAGTTTAATAGGAATGAACTTGTCATTGCAATATGGTATGAGAACAGTTGGTAGAGGATTCTCAATTCAATTACACAAGATATATTAGGTGTACAATATAAAAAGGGAAGAAATACAAAGAGGTAGATCACTTCTCCTTTTAAAAGTTGCACACTCGGAAGGAAGATGTCTAGATAGGCTACGAAGGTTGCAAGTGCTAAATGGGTCAATGATCCTTTTCTAAATATGTAAAATTGAAATGGGAAATGATAATAAGATAAGATATGCATATTAGGAATAGTTATATGCATTTAGAAATTAAATAGGATATATGCTACTTCAGATCTCAATAACAGACAAATGAGGCCTCAAAAATACCTAAAATGTTGCTTTGGAGCCTATGAACTATAACCTTCCTCCAAAATGAATTTGATCATATTCTAGAGGCTATAGTGTGGTTGATTCATTATGTACCCAAGTGCAGGGCGGCTGAGTCATTTTGTACCCTGGGTTTTGACTAAACTTTGTAAGGATGCTCCAACAAGTTTTGATCTTATCAAAAATAATTTGGTAGCTACATAGCCTATTCTTCCACACAAAAAAAGGGGAAGAAGGTTGGGAAAAGGAGTTTTCCTTGGTCAAACACATGTTTAGGAATCAACCTTGAAAATGTAACATTGTATAAAGGAAAGATGAAATCATGAAAGATAAGCCTTGTTTAATGAATGTTATACTTTTCTACAATGCTTGATGGAGAAGAAGAATAGTTTAGAGACTTGAAGACTTGAATGCTTGAAGATCTTGAGAATACTTAGATGCCAAATTGTAGAAAAGATCTTGAAATCCAATTACTTGATCATGTAGGTTGAACATAGTCATGGATCATGAAATTTTATCAAAATGAGGAGAGATAGAGTATTTATATACCTCATCCATCATTTTAGGAATAAAAAATAATTCATTTTGACCACGAGAACTATTTTCTCATTAACACTCTAACATAGGACTCCAGGCCAAATTTGGGTCAAAAACATCAGGTACAGAATGGATGAGACATTCTCTACCCACTAATTAGGACCCAAATTGGACCATGGGTCTCGGGAAATGAGAGGATGCAAGAAAATAGGATATAGCCAGTTTTGAGGTCACAGAGAGAATGTAAATGTCATAAATGGTGATATAGGGCTTAGGTGATGAAATGAATTATGGAATTGGAGGAAAAATAGAGGAGCACACTTAGAAATAAGGGTTTACCTCAAGTTTTGAAGATAACTGAATCAGGACATGACTTATAGTACTAATTTACAGGTTCAATGAGCATTAGGAGATCATGAAGTCAATGTGGGAACCCATACATACTAAAATGGGGCTAAATTGAGCATGTAATTATATATGCTAAGTTTTTAGGACAGTACATTAGGAAATACTTCTTGAGTGTGCAGGAATAAGGCAATTTTAAATCTATGAATGAAATCGTGGATGACTGCATTAGGTAGCTTGATTCTAAAGCACCCAAAGTGGTGATAGTTTGCAATGATAATTTCAAGTTGGCTTTGTGTGTTTATTTTTTCTCTTGCATTATGCCACCCATATTGCAAGTAAGATTATTCTTATGATCTTACTGCCAAGGTATATTACAAGATTTGTCTTAAATACCATTCATAGAATGGAAAATGAAGGGCCTCGCAGGGTGGAAATAAATATTGATCTCCACATTGGAAGATCTTGATCACCATGCAAGATATTATCATCTTAAAAACTAACTGACTCCCAGATGGGACAAGTTGGTGGTGTTCATTTGCGTCTTGGTCTTCATTAAATGGATTTATTCATGAAATCTTGTGAAGGATGTGTTGGTGTTTATTGTTTAAGTGACACTCTATTCAACTCAAGTATTGACTCTAGGGTCCATTTTGGCTTGACATGAGCTATTTCAAGATATCATCCACATAGATGAGGTAAGAAATGTTTCATGTGGTAGGTACTAAGGGTTGATAAATTTTTTATTTAAATAAGATTCATGTCATTGAGTGCTTTCATAAGGAATATTTATGTGATACCATTATATTTTAGGGTTGTTTACAAAAAGGATTCGGATTTATGATAAAATTCACGATAAAATGAATGAGTTTTGCAGTACACTCATTATGAGGTGTCTATGTTGATATGTTTGTTCAAATTGATAAGAAAGTAAAAGATGTTATTCAAAATGATTGCACTGTGTATGTTTCTTTTATTTATATTATAAGCATAAGTATAACCAAACCTAATACTTCTAAACAGGATATTGAAACCTAAAATTTGAAGGCTATTACAAATGATATAGAGATACTTTTTGGAGATAAGACATCTGATATAGTTGTGAAGGCAAAAGATATTTTATCATCTCGAACTAGCTTCTTGCTCAAAGATTATACACCGCATGAGAAGCATCAATTTAATCTTTCATCTTTAATCCCTCCAAAGAACAAGGGGGCGTAAAAAATTTATTTCCTTTGGGCCCTGTTTGGTTGAGGAATTAGAATTTGACTCAAAACCTGATTATCTCAAACAAGGTTTTGAAATTCCGGTTTTGTGTATTCAGAAGATAGTTTGGACCGTTTGGTTGACCTGAAAAAGATGACTGAGACAATCCATCTTCTGCATTTGGTTGCCAATTTTGAATTAGAATTGGAATTGATGATGGGCGATTTCTTGGCATCAGATAGAGTCGTTACACATGGTGATTAACATATTACATCAGATTGAGCTCCGAAAGGGCTTACCACAAAGGATGGAATTATTGGAGATAGTCGTAAATTACACACTAAATGGTATTCAAGCTCCACCAAATGGTATTAAGTAGTGTTAGTTTTATGCATAAGGAGGTGGGGTATTTCTATTAAAACTTTTTATTGATGCTTGATGCACATTGTCGATGTAGTTAGTTCATACATGTGGGTTCACATTTTTTAGAATTTTAAAATTTGAGTGCTCTCAAAATGTTACCTGATCATACACAAGTTGTGAATCCGTAAAAGCCTGAACACGACGGACATTGTGCTCTAATGCATCCAAGAGGCCATCCATGAGAGCCATGTGTTTAACCACAGTACCATCCACATAGAAGTCCAACTTCTTCTACACTTGACTCAAGTTCTCTCTGATGGGTTCCTGTATCACAACTCCTATGCCAGAACAACTCTTCCTTGACCTAATTTCTGACATACCCTTGAAGAAAAATCTGTGATATCTCTCCAAATGAGAACCCTGATAATCAGTTCCAAAAGTTGTACTGGGGCAAAAAAACTTTTCAGATCCTTCCACATCTCTCCACTCTTCTTCTTCATCATCTTCTTCATCCCCATGATAGCTACCAAATTCATTAATATCTGACCGCTCTTCTTCTATAGGCTGATCAAAATCTTGATGGGCATCTTGCCATTCATCATTTTAGGGGTTCTGAATTCATTTTCTAGCATTTCCTAGAAGCGGAGAGCCAATACAAACTCAGAGTCCATTGGGTCCCAAACAGAGGATGAAAAAAGGGCTTCAAATGGCTTCGCACGGACCTGATGCCTAATTAAATGGGGTTGATAAAAAACAAAACCTAGAAGATGAAATCATATTCCATCTATTGGGTGGGAAGATTGTGCCTCCCATTTTGGGGTCCAAAATCGGAATTGCAAATTAGCGAACCAAACGGCGGATTTGGGAAAAAAATGGAAGTTGCGTACCCAATTCCACCTCAATTCCGGTAACCAAATGGTGCCTTGTAGATAATAGAGCATGTTTCAGTATATAGAATTAGTAAGTAGGTAGTTTTAGTATATAGAATTAGTAAGTAGTACCTATGGATAATTCAATGTGTTTCAATCCATAGTTTTATGAGTGTGGTACTTGTGGATAAATGAGTCATTCTTGATCCACAAATGAATTAGTGGTTCTATAGATAATTGATTTAGTCACAATTCATAGTTGATTGGTGATTATGTTACTATGGATAATTGAGTGAGTTTCAATTCGCACTTGGTCGGTGTATTTTCTTGTGGATGATAAAGTTTGTCTTGATTTACAAGAGTGTATTTATGAATAATGTAGTATGTCTCAATTCATAGGTATTTTTTAAGTTTGACAATAAAAATATCCACTGATGTGTTCAAGTTAGTATTTCTTGGGCAAGAGAGGGGAATTTGCAGATATCCTTCATCAAAATCTTCAAGAAGGTTGATGTGTCTAGTCTTTGTACTGTTAAAAATACCCTTTGTTCAGAATGATATAATAAAGGGTGGGGGTGTTTATATTGATCTCACATCAGTGGTGATTGGAAGACCTTGATCTCCAGACAAGATATTATCAACTAAAACATGATCAGACTGCCAAATGGGACAAGTTTTTGGTGCATTGCACCATGATATTCACATTATCTACTATTGCATTCAATGGCTTTAGTCATGAAATTTGTGAAGGTTGTGTTGGTCTTTTTTATTGGGGTGGCACTCTATTGAACATGATTTTTTTGGATTCCATTTTAAGATTCTCATTTTGACTAGCATGCACCATTTTGAGTTACTATCCATATAGATGTCGTAAGAAATGTTCTATGTGGTAGGTTCTAAAGGTGGATTAATTACTTTAATAAGATTGAGGTCATTTAATGCTTTCATAAGGAGTATTTCTATGACACTTATATTTTGGAGTTTCTTGTGAAAAGATAGGATTTATGATATAATTCATCATAAAATGAATCTATTTTTTAGTACACATTATGAGGTGTTTGTGTTGACATACATGATCATATTGTTAAGAAAATAAAAGAGACTATTCAAAAATATTGCACTATTATGTTCCTTTTATTGAGATTATAAGCATAATTATAACCAAACCTAAGACTTCTAAAAACAAGGTTAAAGTTCATAAGTTGAAGGCTATTGCAAATGATACAGAGATCATTTTTGGAGATAAGCTACTTGATATAGTTACAAAAATATTTTATTGATTGATAATATAATAGGAATTGGAGACTGGGGGTATCAAAGGGGGGAGATATTTTATCATCTTGAGCTGGCTTCTTGCTCAAAGATTATTTATTGAATGAGAAGCGCCAATTTTATCTTTCATATTCAGTCCCTCCATAGAGCAATGAGGCAATGGAAACTTTATTTTCTTTGTAGATAAGATAGTGTGTCTTAGTCTATAGATTTGGTAAGTGGTGCCTATTGACAATTGACTGTCTCAATCCATAGTTTTAAGGGTGTGTACTTGTGGATAATTGATTTAGTCTTCATACACAAATGAAAGAGTGGTTCTATAAATAATTGATTTAGTTTTGATTCATAGACGTTTGGCGGTTATGTTACTAAGAATAATTGAGTGAGTCTAAATTTGCACTTAGTATATTTTATTGTGGATAGAGTTTGTCTTGATTCACAAGAGGAGCATACACAAGTGAATAATGGAGTATGTCTCAATTCATAGATATTTTCAAGTTCGACAATCGGGAGATCCACTAATTTTTTAAGTTTCAATTTTTTTAGGTGAGAAGGTGAATTGGTAGAGATTCTTCATCAAAGTCTTCAAAAAAGGTTGTTGTGTATGGTCCTTGCAATGTTCTACCATTTTTTTGGATTGACATAATAAGGGGGAATGTTGGAAATATTATATTAATAGGTAAATAGTTTAATATATATTAGAATGGATAAATAAATAAATATTGTTAGTTCATAAATAATAAAATAAATCAATATATAGTTGTTAGTTATTCTTGTAGGAAGTTACCCGAAGGAAAATAAGGCTTTATAAAGAAATGTAATATCATCTAAAATCAATATTACATTATATTATTTATGCGGTTTGTAATTCGAGTAATAATGGTGTAACATATGCAATTTGATTACCATTTCAATGCTCTAAATGTGTAAGGGGCCTAAATATATTGTAAAATGCATGTAATGAACCATTTGACAAACACACTAATCAATGCATATAAGAGAAAAAATGGCTCAAAGAAAGCCAATAGATCATACATAATTCCAATCACATCAATGGATCCTATCAAAAGTGTAAACATAAGAACAAGGTCCAAATGCTAGTGGCATTACACATTTTTGTGAGTGACATTCACATCATCTCAAACATTATCATTATTCAAAATCAAATAATTTCACCTCCATCATCCTATAAAATTTGATTAGGGAAGCCACAAATTAAATTTGGTTAACATCTAATGGTGATCAATTTTGATGGCATATAGAAGAAAAAGGAAAGTATGAATGTTGAGTTTCACAAGGGTACAACAACAAAGGAAAAGATTTTTCGCGATGGTGGAGCGCAGGAGGCGACTAGGGTTTTGTAGCGATGGCGGAAACAAGCAGCGATGGCGGCCTGGTTTTGGGTCAAATAAAGGAGTGGAACAGCCATGGAAACCCCCACGGCCATGGGGTGGTCTCAATGATAACACCCGGCAGGATCTGCATCGCAGATTACCGGAAGACCTTCACAAAGTGGATGTCGCGACCACCTTCAAAAGACACAAAACTTGACCCAACTGGATGTGGGTCAGGCGACAGGATAAAAGACCGCTCACTTCTAAAAGGCCCACTAAGGAGGGCCCAGTGATAGTGGACAATAAGTCCATTGATATCAGGGTGGACTTGGAGGAATGGAAGACCTCGGCGAAGATGTTGAAGGAGAAGGCCTTCTTCATGAAATGGGGGGGAGGTTGGCCGCCTTTGCCCAAACTCTGCGACTGGGTTAATGGCACTTGGGGTAAGGAAGTAGTGATAAAAACCCTGACTAATGGTTTTTTTCTTCTAATAATGGCTTCCAAACATGACAAGCAGAGGGTTATGTTTAATGGGCCTTTCCTGATGGAAGGCGTTGGTTTCTACATCAAAGATTGGGTGCCCAACTTCAACCCCAAACAAGCGAAGGTGGAAGAAGTTCCCATCTAGATTCGCCTATATAATCTTCCCCATGAATACTAGACTGAAGGGATTTTTAAAATGATTGGGGATAAACTAGGATCTTTCATAAAAGCTGATGAAGCAATCGAACAAAATGACTTCAACCAATATGCAAGAATTTGCATAATGTGGAAACCCCATCCATCATTACCACATGCTGTGGAGATTCGAACATTGGAAGGGTATTGGATAAGGGTGTGGAGATTGACATTTAGGAGTCAGAAATTGTTACAAATGATGTTGTAGATGCATGCCCCTCACCTATGGTTACCAAACCCTTGTCGCCAATACCCCACCATATGGTGAAATTGGTGGATGTTGCTTCGGCGGCTGTAGCAGACATTCGTAAGGCACTGGAGGGAGAGGTAAATTCAGGTGTTTCCCCTCTGGCTGAGGAGCAGTTGTTTTCATAGGACCTGGTAGTGGGTTTAGTTTCTACAAATGAGTTTAAGGGGGGCCATCCGTTGGCCCTTATCCCTCCAACCTTCTCGCCCCTATCCCCCATCAGGAGAATGATTCTGTTTATGGGGAACCTTCCGGAGGTTGAAGAATTATTGGAGGATGGAGAATTTCCTTTCAAAGATGAGGTTGGACTTACCGAACCAAGGATCGTATCACAATCACAGGCCAAGAAGATAAAACTGAACGGAGGCTCGAATAGAAGAGGCCGGAAAACCACCCAAAAGCTTCTGGAAGATGTTGGTAACATGAAGGGACAAAGCCGTTTAAGATCTGGGAGGGATTTTTCCCCTCCTGGGCAGCCATGAAGTTCCTCACGTGGAATGTCAGGGGCTGCAATGCCCCTGACAAAAGATGTCTGATCAAGAGGGCTCTTGAGCAGGTAAAAGCAGATATAGTTTGTATTCAGGAAACAAAGATGGAAGTGGAGGAGGCTGCAAAGGTTTTAGGAGTTAGGCAGAAATGGTCCAATTTTTTTGTGGAAGCAGTTGGTGCTTCTGGTGGCCTGGGTATCTTGTGGAGCCCACGGCTGCTTAGAGGTGAGCCCCTCCTCAAGAAGAGGAACTAGCAGGCTATGCGCTTTACATCTTTCACTTTGAAACTTTTCGGGGTCACGGTTAATGTCTATGGACCAACAAAATCTACTGATAAGAAGACGGTGTGGGAGGAGATTGGAGTTTTTCTAACATCCCTGGGCAATGAATTTAGTATGGTAGTAGGTGACTTCAATGCTACCCTTTGTCTAGTGGCTAAACGTGGGGGGGTCCATTCAGTTGGGTCCAGTCAGGCGGATTTTCAAAACTTTGTGCTGCAAAACTGAATTTGGGAAGTTCCAGTAAAAGGGAGTATGTTTACTTGGACAAACTGTAGAAAAGGATTCTCATAGATTACTGAGAAGCTAGAAAAAAAAAATTTGGCAGGCGAATGGCAAAATATCCCCATGGTCTTTGAGGGTAATATTCTGGGGCAGTCAGGATCCAATCACTACCCGGTCTCGTTGGTGTTTCAGCAAGACGGGAAGCTGATTAGGAGCCCTTTCAAATTTGAGAAGATGTGGTTGAGAGTTGAGGGTTTCAAGGTGTTGGTGGCTGATTGGTGGCATGATGCACCGCCTGTTGAAGGCAATGCGGCCTTCTGCTTTTTCTCCAAGTTAAGATATCTTAAACAGAAACTGAAAGAGTGGAATCAACATCATTTTGGCAATATCTTCAAAGCCAAAGCTGAGGTGGAGGGAGACTTGGCTTCTCTCAACAAAAAGGTTTTGACGAGTGGGATGGATGATGTTGATTTCCAAATGGAATAGATCCTTTTGGACAAATATTCTGAAATCCTGAAGCGTGAGGAGATCTATTTTAAGCAGAAGTCAAGGGAAAATTGGTTACGGGTGGGGGACAGAAACACCAAATACTTTCATTGTTCCTTGAAATTCATGAGGAACATTAACCGTATCCTCTCCATCATAGACAGTAATGGGACCCTATTGGAAGAAAGTGAACTAATAAACAAGGAGGCGATTGATTTCTTCTCCAAACTTTGGGAAGATGAGAAGGTGGAAAATAAGGATGCGCAGCTGAAGGTCCTTAGACATATCCTGTGTTTGGTTTCGAAGGAGGATAATAGGATGCTCAACAAACCAATCTCTCTTAGTGAACTTAAGGCAACGGTTTTTGGTATAGGGGGTGACAAAGCCCCAGTGCCAGATGGCTTTCAGGCTTTCTTCTACCAGAGTTTCTACGAACTGCTAAATCAAGAGTTGCTATTGGTGGCTGAGGAATCGCGGAGAGAGGATTTCATTTTGAAAGACTTCAACAACACACTGATTGCCCTTATCCCAAAGAAGGGCCAACCAAGAAGGTATGATGATTTCAGGCCCATTTCCCTCCGCAACACAGTCTATAAAATTATTACTAAGATTGTTGCAAATAGAATGAAATGTCTTTTAGAGTCTTTAATTTATCTGGAGCAAAGTGGATTTACTCCTAAGAGGAGTATTATAGATGGCATTATTTTTGCCCATGAGGCCATTCACTCTGCCAGCAAGGGTAAGGCCAGACGGATGATGTTGAAATTGGACATCCGTAAGGCCTATGATAGGGTGGATAGAGATTTTCTCCTTGTAGTCATGAAGCGTTTTGGCTTTGGGGATGGTTGGATGAAGTGGATTAGGGGTATGATTTCCGATTACAGAGTCTCTATTCTGGTCAATTGATAGCCCTCAAGGTTTCTTCAGTACTAGCAGAGGGATCAGACAAGGGGATCCAATTTCCCCTTTTTTATTCATTATTCTGGCAGAAGTATTAGGCAGATTAATTACCAGCAAGAGGATTGGGGGTGAATGGAATGGGATCCAAATTGCGAATGGGATACCACCTACTTCCCATTCTCAATTTGTGGATGACACATGCTTCTTTTGCTCGGCCTCCTTGGCTGAGGCCACGATGATGAAAAATGTTCTGGATGTGTATAGCTCTGCATCAGGATAGACTGTGAATTGGGAGAAGTCGAATATTTACCTTTTTAATTTAGAAGTTAGTTTGCAAAGATCTATTGCTGGCCTTTTTGCAGCAAAGATCGGTAAGCTCCCTGGCAAGTTCTTGGGGTGCCCACTTTTCAGTGGTGTTGGTAAAGGACAGATTTGGAAATCACTGGTGGATGATTGCAAGGTCAGAATGGATAGTTGGAAGGGTCAGTGGTTCACATTGGCGAGTAGAATCACAATGCTAAGGTCAGTCATTTTGGCTATGCCAGTTTATTCGATGACATGCTTCAGAATTCCAAAAAAAGATATTAAATTGATTCAGACCAGCATGTGGAAATTCTTATGGAACGGATCCCAGGAAAATGACAGAATCCCACTCATGGCTTGGTCTAAGGTGTGCAGACCGAAAGGTGAAGGGGGTGTTGGGGTGCGAGATTGGTTACTCTTTAATGCGGCCTTGGGGGCCAAACTTGTCTGGCAATTGTACAGTGTAGGGAACCAAAGATGGGTCAGACTTATGAGAGCTAAGTACTTGGACAGACAGGAGGATGAGAGGATACTAACAATAGAAGACCCTTGGAGTGGCTCGGCGATATGGAACTTTATCCTAAGTTGTAGAGAGCTTATAACCAATCACTTAACATGGAAAATTAGAAACGTTCAGAAGGCTAACTTCTTGCATGATTCTTGGGATGGGGGATAGAAATTGGCTTCAATGGCCCCCCCAAATGTGGTGGCAACTATGCAGTGGGTATGGGGAAATCGTGTCTATGATTACACTAAGATCCAGCCTTCAGAGGGGGTGGCTTGAGATGTTGGAGAGATCTGTCCACCTTGGATATTAGTGTTGAGATCAAAGAATGGCTAACCAAAATCATGGAGGAAAGGACCTTAGTTTCCTCTCCAATGGAAGACCAACTAATCTGGTGTGGCTCTAAGAGCGGCAACTATTCAGTCAAGATTGGCTATCAGCTCTTGGCTGGGATTCACAACAAGGTGGAGTGGGAGAAAATTTTGTGCTGGAGTAAGGAGTGTCTTCCCAAAGTAGGTGCTTTCACATGGCTTGTTGGAAATGGTAAAATTCTAACAGGGGAAAGACTCACAAAGATGCGGTTCCAGGGGCCTTTCAGATGCCCCTTATGCATGCAGGCCAAAGAAACAGTTAACCATCTCTTCCTTCACTGTTGCTTCTCTCAGGAAGTCTGGCATAGGGCTATGACCTTGTTGGAATGGATGAGTCTTGTAACGGAAACTCTAGTAGAATGGTTAGCGGCATGGCCAAGGAAGCTTTAAGGGTCAGTATTTGCGGCTGCATGGAATATTTTCCCATCAACAATTATATGGGAAGTTTGGAAAGAACGGAATAGGCGCATATTCCAGGAAAAAGAGGAATTGATTGGCCCTTTCTTTCAAAGAGTTGAAAGGGCCTTATCAAAAATAATTTCATCAGCAGCCTCCTCTTCTAGTATTCATAATCTGGCCTTCACACATTTTGATGTAAGGCTGCAAGCTAAGCTACCCTCTATCAAGTTCAGGCCCGTTAATGGGAGTGTCGGGGTTCATCTTGTTGTGCGAAAGGTCCAGAGTACGTGGCAGCTGCCAAAGGAAGGCTGGACTAAAATTAATTTCGATGGGGCTACAAGAGGCAATCCTGGTATCTCTGGGTGTGGTAGTGTTGTGAGGGATAAGGAAGGAAACATTTTCGGCCTTATAGTGAAAATATTAAGAGATGGAACCAATAATGTTGTAGAATGCGAGGCTGCAAAAGAAGCCATGCTCTTGGGCATCAAGTTGGGTGTTAAGAAGGTACATCTGGAAGGCGACTCAGAAATCATCATTAATGGCATCAAACAAGGCAAGATGGCCTCATGGCATATGGATAAACATATAAATCAAATCAGGTGCCTACTACCCAAATTCGAAGACTTCAGGATCTCCCACGTCTATCAGGAGGCTAATTCAGTGGCTGATATGTTAGCCAACTTGGGCGCCAATAACCCCCCTAGAAGAAAATATGATTTTTATGAAGACCATGGTCTTATCAACTTAGCATTATGCTGAGTCCTTCCTCTCGTGGTCACTTGATGCTCATTTATGAGTACCACATAATTATTAGGCCTATTCATATGTGCAAACAGAAGGAAAAAACACCACTTGTTTCAATTATACCACACGAAGGAAGAGGCATGGTGGCATGTAGTAGTTATTCATGGGCCGAAACCTCACTGCATTTAAAGCACTCATTATCCGGTTGTGTTCATTTCCATTTGCAACCAGTGCAAAGGTCACCATGGAAGCTAATTTTGCCCTGGAGTCTTGCAACCAAACCCAGGCTTATGCAGGTGTTTTCTCGGTTCGGCGGCTGAAGATTATCTTCTTGCTGGGGGATCAAGCCTTTTTGGAAGAGGTAATGAAATTTCTAGGGCCAGAATACATGGACTCCCACTGGTGTAGGCGTACTAACTTGGATGTTGCCTCATTGTTTTTTGCCCTGGCTCTCATGGTAGGAGAGTCGAAGGAAGAAGTTCGCTGGGCAGTGGGAAAGTGCATCGACAAACAATGGCTTGGCGAGCTAGAAGATATTGTGGAATGGACTACCCTTGGGGTAGGTTTAGAAATGGGGCTAAATCCATGGTGACTCATTGGGGGTGGGGATAATTTGCTGCAGCCATTGGTGATTTGGTCCTCAGCGAACACAGGCGCTGTGCATTTGCCGAAAGCCGCCAGGGCTTGGTGTCGTTTGGTATGTATCCTGAAGGATTTTACTGCAAAGACAGAAAAGGAGTAGAAGGGCATTATGAAGACAATGGTGAGGAAGAGTGTGTGTCCACTGGGAGAACCCCTGCATTACCAAATTCAACGGGAAGGACGTGTGGTGACGGGCGTTAAAGTCTGTATTGATGCTGGTGTTGATGTCTTGCTACTTCAATGGGGTGCTTCGAGTGAGACGGGTAGGCCATGACCACGACCTTCAGCAACAGATGCCAGGGAAATTCCCAACTTCTCCAAAGAGGAGGCTGTAGCTTGGTTCAAGAAGTAGTGGGCTGATAGGTAGATCTAGACCGGTTTGGGGGTTTTTTGTGTATATACTCTAGTTACCCGGTATGTGGGGCTGGCTTTTGGGTTGGGCGTTTATGCCTCTTTCTATGCTAATATGGCCTGTATTAATCTTGTAACTGAGAGACACTAGCCTCTCTTTACTCTATTCCTATTTCATATAATCTCTTTTAAAACATCAATATAATATCGTTACCTATCAAAAAAAAACAACAAAGGAAAAGAATTGAACCTGAAAACACTAAAGAAGAAATAAACTCCAAATGGATTTTAATTATTCGCAATGGGATTAGTAAACTAGGATATGAGCACAAAATCATATGGTTGATCGAAGAGGTGTGAATATTGTGAGAGTGGTACTCCTCAAGACGTTGCTCTTAATTTTCCTCTGTCTCAAAGTTATAAAACTTATTTCTCATGTCATTTTTGTGATGATATTGTCGACTTCTAATTGAAACTATGTTATAGCTTTTTCTTTTAAAGATATTTGTGTTATAGTATGAGGTCATTGTGAAGTAATTTCCATTGACCATGAAATTTGCTTCTAAGAAGATTGTGGTGAAATCTTTTATCTTGTTTTTTATCGCGCATTGTGTAGATTTTCCTTGGTAGATATCTTGGTGATTTGATTAATTAAAGAACTTGATAAGTTGGAATTATTGTATGCTTAAAATTTTCACTTGAAAGCTTATTGCATCTTTATTGCTTAGTGTTAATTTCTACTAAATATTCCCTATTTCCTCTCTCCCTCTATTTATAGATTACCACGTAGAAATTGAAATTTTATGGAATTACAAAGTAGCATTGGATACTCATGAAATGTTCCCCCAATGAGTTTGAAATAAAATATATTTCCTTAGTGCTAGATACAATAGTTGATAGAGAAAGGAAAGGAAACATGTGGAGGCACTAAACATAGAAAGTGGGGAGATTAATTTTGATTGTGATTTTTTTTGTTTCACCATATCATCGAAGATTAATTTTGATTATAGTATTGGAGTTTCATTTGTCTTCTCCAATGTTCTTTTTCAAAGATGTTGAGCTAGCTTCATATTTGTTTATGTGGATTGTACTTTTTAGCTAAGGAGTTATTAAGTTTGGGGATGAGGTTAGGTTATTTTTATTAAAGGATCTTGTGTCTTTTATAAAATCTTAAATCTAAAATGTAATGTACAACAATAGAGTCATTAAATTGTTATTGTAAATCAAGAAAACTACTTTTAAATTGAGCATAAATAAAATTAACTCAAATTCTTGTCTTCGCCTATCAAAGAAAAAGATCTTTGTTCAATGGATTTGTTCATAAATACGATAGATGTAGTTGCTCTTTGGATCCTTCAAGATCTTGATAGCATTTACTCAATTGTATATTTGATGTGTGTATACTTGATGATCCTTCATGAGTGCATGTATGATCTTTTGTTAGTCTGCGAGCATATATGTGTAAATGTGAGGCATGAGAAAGATTGAAGGAGTTGAGAACTATATTTATAGGTGTTCGATCAAAGACGTGGACAATTAAGATTAAATTATGGATAGATCGTAAAGATTTAAGTGAAATAACTTGGGGCATTGGATTATGTGCAACGGGAATTTTAATTTAATATAATTTATTTTTTCTTGCGTAAACTACATTAAGCGTGAATTATATTTGATAAGGGAAACATACAATAATAGAGAAATATATCGACGACGTGTCGAGAACAAAGGGTTGTGAAAAAAATGGGCGCAAGGCTCAACTCATAAAGAGGCAATAGAGACTAAAAGAAAACTAACATGGAAGGGTTGCAAAAAATATGTTAGTTGAGCTCAACCATTAAGGCGACAAAGGAACCAAATAGGAAAAGAGAATGAAAAAGCATCAAACTAACTGAGAGAGATCGCCACTAAGTGAACTTAAATGGAGGCCTTAGATTGAACTTGTTCGCCATTGTTGCCAACCAAAGAAGTCTTGAATCATAATATAAGTAATTGTTTTGATTAAGTAAAAACAGGTTTTGAAAGGACCCAAAACCTTTAACAAAAATAGCGAAAGATAGAGCGTTGAGAGGACAAAAAAGCTATTGTGAAGCACCACCTAACAAGTCAAAGGGAACTAACAATAGCTCCCACAAAGTGGGACAAAGACCTGACCAGCAAACCACAAAAAAGGGTTGTCAATATTTACATTTAAGCCCATCCTTATGTGAACGTAAATTTATATCAAAAGAAGGCTTGGAAGACTTTAATTTCTTTCCTTTAACTGTTGTCCATCCATCCTCCACCTTCTCAGCTGCATTCTTCCAAGACAAAGAATTAACAGAAGAGCCCACAAAAACCTGAGAAACAAGGCTGACCACGCCATCATCCACAGTTGGGATAGGGACACCAGCACCACCAATCCCCATTTCCCCCCTAGAGAAACGGGGACAACATAAACCACAGCACCAATAGACAAGATAGCTGATCCAGAGACAACATCAACAATCTGGTCAGGAGCAGCAACATCAACACGTGAAAGGACAACATCAATAGTTTGAACCAAGGCAGCATCCAAAATAGCATCTATAGCACCATCCTAAGTGTGATCATCTTGAAAGGAGCTAGCAGCCAAACCCCCATCCTTAGATTTATGAACCGTATAATGGTGGTCAGAAGCCCCCAACCACCAAGAAGGTGATTTCTTTGATTTAACCTTTTCAGATAAACACCGAGCAACAAGATGGCCAGTCTTGTGGCATTTCCTACATCTGAATGGGATTACCTCATAATCTAGATTCTGGATCCAAGATCCCTTAGGGGTAGCCAAAGTAAACTTCTCAGGAAGACCCTTAGAAACATCAACCTCCACTAGGATACGAGCATACGTTGGATGAAAAATGTCAGAGGAAACCGGATCAACCATCTGGAAATCCCCAATAACCTCCCTCACATATTCCAGAATAGAATCCATCCAAAGATGAAAGGGAGGATTCGGGATCCTCACCCATAAGGGTATTTTATTAAAGGACTCAGTAAGAGGATCAAAATCATGATGCCAAGGTTTGGTCATTAGGGGGAAACACTCCTCCTAAGTGAAACAACTATCACACAAAATAGTTTTCCTATCTTCAGCATTTTCAAACTTTGCAATAAAAAAAACCCTTCGCCACAGGGTATATCTGAACGATATCTGATAAAATGGGTTCCCAATGTTTGGAAATCCAAGCATGCAAGTTCAATAGAGAGGGACAAAACCCCCTAAATCTAAAGATAGCAGTATTAGAGGAAAAATCCTCTGCAGTTTTAAATATCTCATCAACTATATCAGATTCCAGATTTACCACAATAGGATCACTTACAGAGACAGGCTTCACAGAAGGAGAACAGGAATGGAGGCCCCCACTCCCAGGAACTGAGGACAAAGCTCCATTAATATCTACTTCAAATGCAGCCACGTCTACATAAGAGACAGAGCCAGTAGACCCACTAATCCCCTTTGCAGTAGAGGACACCGGCAACACCCCAGGATGCACATATCCCCCGCTGATCAACACCGTAGCAGTCGCACCATGCCCAGACGTTAGCACACCAGCAGGAGAGTTCAAACCCGACATGCAGGAATCTTCAGCAAGAGAACTCATTTCAAAAAACAAATCTTATAATATAAGTAATTGTTAAGGAAAAGTTCTTATTTAAATTTTATTTTATTTTTTAAATAGATGAGAGTGCACCTATAATATTTAATTTACAAGAGGCTAAAGTGAGCTTATTATATTTTATTTAATGTAATAATTAAATAAAAATATATTTATTTTATGATAATTAATAATAGAATAGATGTTGATTTTATTCTATTAATTTAATAATAGAGTGCTAAATTCATTTTATTTAATATAAATAGTTAGTGGAGTAAATTATGAATAAAATTAATTAAAAATGAAGAAAATTGAAAATTAAATTAATTAATTAATTTAGATGATGTGAATTGTAGGTTCTACAACTTGATAGAATTGTGCATTTGAGTTGTTGTTGTGATTGTCCCAATTGACCGGTCCTGTAATCTTTCTTTCTTGTCTGACATTATTCTTGAACTGGTGAGGTCTTATTAATGATTTTAGAATTGAAAGTTTTTGAATTTTTTTTCTATTTTTTGGGTTGATGTCATTCCTTTGTTATGATTAAGGGCCATGAATAGCCTACATGTTTGATTTTGTGAAGTAAGAGAATGAAAATTATGCTTTGTATGTGAATGGATTGTCATGTAGCAATGGGCAAGTAAAATATATTTATTTTATTGCAATGACCATCCAAATCAAGGTAACTCTGGCATAAGTTGTAATGAGAAACTGATTTAGGATCCATTAGATAGCCTATTGTAGCTCAGTTGTGTTCAAGTCTTGAGAGCTTCTAATAACAATCTTAACTTGAAAAGAATGTTCATAAGTGTAGAACTGCATATATCCCTAATACTCTTCTTCCTGGTTCTTATTGTTCCTAGCTAAGTTATTTTTGTGTGGCTCGTGTCTGCATAACAATTTTAGACTTGACGCTATTATTATTATAGGAAAATACTTAAGTCTAATGGGTGTCTGCAGGAAGTTAGAGTCCCTCAGTGGCCTTTGGACCTTGGCAGGAACTAGGCTAGGTGAATTTAAAGACTAAAAGTGACCCTATAATGAGCCTAACTTTCTTGGGTTCGGTGTGTTGATTTTTATTGTATTTTAAGTTGTATTTAGAAATAATTGAGTTCCCTTGAGATTTTCCTCCTCCTATCTTTGTGTCATTAAGACAATAATTTATGTAAGAGGGTTAACCAATAATAACTGTAAGTTCATGCAGCCCACCATATTTTGTATGTTCTCTTAAACATTCTTTCCTAGATCACCAAGGTAAAACTTGATGTGTTAATGAACACTAGTGTTTCCTTGACTAACATCTATTATCAAATCTCACTCGCTAGTTGGCCAGTTATAAATGTCAAATTTTTATGGTCAAAAATATTCACAAAGCCAATTCAGCAGCAAATCCATGTCCCTTAATTGTAAAAACAAGTTTCCATTCATGGCAAAATTGGAAGAGTCTTCTATCTCTACACATAAATTGTTTTACTCATCATATGTAAATGGAAATCAAATTTCTTTTTGTGTGCACTAATGATGCAAGTTCATGACATGTCATAAATCTCACAATGCCCACCTAGAGTCATGCTTTCAAAGATGAGTAATGGGTTGGAAAGCCCTCTTTAATTCATAACCAGGTATCAAGGTTAATTGTACAACATTTCGCTAGGCATACAAAACTAGGTATATGAGATTGTAACAATATGTCAAAATCTCTAGGCGCTCGCCTTATCAAAGCTATCAGGAGAAAAAAATACCATTTCCAAATGGAACATACTAGCAACTTGAGTGTTGTGATAGATTTTCGTTGAATCACATTTAGAGTTCATGAAATGCTTCCAAATGATTAAGTAATGGGTTTAATTAATCTAGATTAAATTAACTTCTCGCATCCAATCCCTTTAACGAATTCAAATGTGATTGGCATGTCCCCTCTCAGAGTTGTTGTAGCTCATTAAACATTTTGTTGAGTGTAAGTTTTCCTCCAACACTCGGGCGATTTTAGTGAATAAAGAGGAGGTTGTGTTCAATAAGGTGGTGGGGTCCATGTTCACTTAAGTGACTCCTCACTTTCAATCATGAGGATGGGGCCATTGCAATTCGATATCCAAACATTTTCTTTAAATTCTTTAAATTCCTTATGCTTTGTGGAAGGGGTGCTAAATACATAATTGATGAATACTTTTAAGGTAAAGTATTATCGTTGGATTAATTAAGAGAGTCAGCTGATTTATAGGAATTAGGGTTGGTGTGGATTTTAGGTTTGGTTGTCTTCTTAAGGTTGGAGGAAGAGTTAAAGTGGATTATGTTTTATATTCTAATTTTTATTATCTGTTAGGAACCTGTGTGTTCCTTCTGTTTATTCTTTTAGTGTAGTGTTGTTGGACGCATCTTCTTTGTAAGTCGTCCCGTGAGTATATTTTATTATCCCATATGCATAGGTAGTATTACTTTTCTAGATTGTACTTAGTATATAAGTGTATGTTGAGGCCTTTGATGGGTACCGACGAATTTATTGTATTGAGCTTGCTCAAAGGAGGTTACCCCCTCAAAGTGGCTTGTGATCAATAGATTCACTCTGAGTTCTACTATTGCTCTACATTCTATTATTTCGTGCATTTTCACCATATTGTTGTAGGAGGTTCCTCTCATCTAGTATCAGGGCACTTTCTTGGGCTTGCTGGGTGGAAATTATGTCAAAAAAATTTCCGTCGTGGCCTTCAGGTTCCTTTCAAATCTAGTAATTCTTTTTATTGCAATACATCTTTCCAGTTATTTAGTATTTGAGTGATTTTCCCTGAGTCGATTGTCAAAAAAAAAAAAAATCCCATTTTTTCACCATCGCTTCCTTGCTTTCTTCCCGTTTCCTCACAGTTCCTCAGAACCCCTGAAATACCATTCCGCATACTTCCTTCCTTGATGACCCTACACCAAATTCTACATATCAAAGCCCTAAATCCCTCATTTATCTAATTTTAGGGTTTTCCCTATCCTTTTCGCTTCTCATCCAATCGCCACCAAACCAGGCCACAAGGTTCAATTCCTAATTCTGATCCCTTGTCCCTCTTGGACCGCTCGTCTCATTCTACCTCCCCAACCCTGAAACCCTCATTTTTATTTTTCCCTTTTCATCAGAAAGTGTCCAACCACTCGTCAAAAACCCATTTCCCATATGAGTTTTGTCCAAATCCAAGTTTGCCCTAACTGAAAAAGTTTATGTTTCTCGTTTTCTACCCATTTCCAAAAAAAAAAAATATGCTTTATGGTTGTTACACGTATAGGCGCAAAAATCATGGAGGAGGAACTTGCATCCCTCAAAACCAAACTTCAAGACCTGGATGAAAAATTTCTTGGTCTCACTCTTCAGCATTCAGCCATGAACCGAAACCATTCTGGAGACGCTGGGTTCTCTTCTGGCAATTTTTGTGGACCGAAGCTTGATTTTCCTCGCTTCGATGGTACTGATCTGACTGGATGGATTTACAGGGCAGAGCAGTATTTTAGCTTGCATAATACTTTGGATAACAACAAAGTCCCGCTTGCATCTTTTCATTTGGAACATGAAGCTCTTCAATGGTTCTGTTGGTA